>VDFB02000008.1:206035649-206196424 GCA_007258455.2 Sequoia sempervirens
CTCTGTTGTCGCATGCATACCAACACCACGAGAATGATCTAAATCAAAATAATTGGGCTTTTTCCCCAAAACAAACTCTACATACAGTTTTCTCAAAAAAAATACAATGCGGCACTCCCAATTAGCATGTGGGACTATCAAAAACCATATACCATCGATCCCAAAATGTGCAATCATCTGAGGATGTATGCACCACCTCATGGATATTCTAGATTTGTTGGGTGGAATGGGTTGTCGGGTAACGGGGTCAAGAAAGTAGGGGGCTAGATGGGCTTTCGTTATTTTAAGGTCTAATATTTTTTTGTAAGAGAGACCATCAGAATAAAATTATCTCATTTGTTCTCTCTCTCATCGATGCGTATCAAGATCAGAATCGATCATCCTGATGGAATCAACAACGTTTTGCATTACATATGCAAAATGTCTCACATGAACAATCAATAGCGACTCACATAGCATTGATTTGTCAATACATAAGGATGCGACGATCATTTATTAGTGCTCTCAAAGCGAGCCTCATCGAGATGCCATAGGTCTTTGGGAGGTGGCATATGAGGGGAGGGGGAGGGAGGTGGAGGTGGAGGTGGAGGGGGGAGGGAGGTGGATCTGGCTGTGGCTCAGGTGGTGGATTGATGATATCATCAATGTTAAAATCATCCATGATATATGCTTGATATAATGTGCACCTGCATTTTAAATCATACAAAATAGTCCATATGCATACAAAAATTAAGATCATATATTTAATTGAAATAGGATGAGCAACATATATATTAAGCTCATATATTTAATTGAAATGCACATATATATACATTGATTGTTCAACTCAAACATGTCCATACAAAATTAAAAATTAAATGTATGTGTGTACATTAAAATAAAAATATGATGCATAATTTGCATCGCGGTACAAATCATTAAACAAACTATGCATACATGCATATACAAATTTCAAAATTTATGCTATTATGCAAATTTTTAATACATGCACATACATACTAAACAATAAAATTGAAACATTCACAAAATCTCATTTTATGTCTAACACACACACATATATATATATATTATAATTTTTCAGCAGGAGAAATCATGATCTAGTAGATAGTCATAAAATATATACTATTATATACTATTAATTATAAGTTCATAAATTCCACCAACTTCACAAATCCATGTCACTAAAAATATCCATATAGAACCAAAATCATAAATTCATGTCACTAAAAATATCTATTTGGAACCAAATTTATAAATTCATCACACAAAATATCCATCATTCACCAAATGTATAAATTCATAACTATTTAAGATCATTGTTTTAATTTATAAACTATTATGGCTCTCTACTACATAGATATTCATTTCTTTGTGTTTTCCTTTTCAAAATTAGGAGTTCTCCTCTCCTCTAGCCATTGTCGATGCTCATCTATGATCCCATCCATAGCCCTGATAGCATCAACAAGGGTTTGCATCCTAGATGCAAACATCCTCACAGGAGGTGCGACACATTCTTCATTTTGAATAATGTTGATTTGATCTTGGATGGTTCTAGCATAAGCATTGATTTGTGCTTGCAAATGAGCATGCTCATTGATTTCAGGTGGTGGAGGTGGGGGGTTACGAGGTGGAGTGGGTGGAGGTGGAGGTGAAGGTGTTGGAGATGGATGGCGTGGAGGTGGATTGCAAATATTATTGAATGGATCCATGTGATCTTTAAGATATGAGTGAACTTGCATTAGATTTGTAATTTCAAGATGTAAGATACATGTTTAGGAAATACCTTTAAACCATTCAATATAAATGGCCTTAAATAATTGAATAAGAATGATAAAATATATGTAAGCCTCATTTATATGTCCTAGAGCACATGTTATTTGAATGAAATACAATTAATATGATATTGTATAATCTTGCGAGGATCTTATTATTGTTAAATTTGGTTGGGCCTTGGGCAACTTTGATCTCAAATTTAGAACTTATTGATCCTTAAAATGTCATATTGGAACATAAGAAAGAATTGAATTACGATTTAAGGTGAGCAGGATGGCTAAGGGGATTCCGTCTAGTGGTCCTAGGAGAAAATGGCATGGCTCAAATGGATAAAATTTGGTGAAGAGTTTCCCAAGGCAACCAAATTTCATTAAAGAACTCTTTAAAGAAAAAAGAAAAATTATGGCTTTTAGGGTTTAGGGTTTTGACTTTAGAGTTTAGGGTTTAAGGTAATAGGATAGCTTAAGGGATCTACATGCTGCAAGATCCTAGGAAACAATTACATGGCATAAGGTAATGAAATTTGGTGGAGTTGCCTAAGACAACCAAATTTCATTAAGAGCCTAAGAAAAAATGATGGCTTTAGGGTTTACGGTTTAGACTTTAGAGTTTATTATTTAATTAGCTAAAATCCCCAAATCCTAACTTTTAATCAACCATTAAGGGGATAATCATGTCACATCCATAGCTTAAAATTAAAATAATTCCAAATCACCAATCCAAACTCAAACTAATGTAACTTACTTCCACTTCATCAAATCTAAAATGAAATTAATAATCTATCCTAGCCATCAAATCAATTAGACTAATCATAGCCATTCATTTCCAACTTAGACCTTCAATCCAAATTCAAATTAGCATTCAATTATTCCCCTCTACCTAATCAAGTCAACACAAGCCCTCCATCAACCCAACCACCTACATTTAATTCTCTCTTCCCTCTCAAATTCAAATTCAAAAATTCTCTCATGAAATTCTAGTCCTCGATTCCAAAAAAACCTAGTCCTCCATTCCTTTCCCCTCAACTCTATAAATAATGACATCCCCAAATGTTTCCATATGATAAAATTTGTATGTATTTGTTATCACATTAGAGAACCAAAGAGCAACATCAACACATACATTTAGAACCATAAAAGAATGTTATGGAACATATTATGCTTCTCTAATCTTTCATTATTTTATTTACCTTTCATTAGAAGTAGAGTATTGAGTTTGCACTTGCATTCTTGGTCTAGAATTTCTCTTCTACACTAAGTACAAAAATATAATATTGGATAGCTTGGTATATCTTTCTCTTCTAATATATATTCCCTAGTTCTCCTTATCCATATTTGAGTATCTTAGCATATGTGTAACACAACATGTTAATAATATATCTCAAATAAATGTAGGGATGTGTCGCTAATGTCATCTTCAAACATATTTAACCAATAGGAGATACTATAAGGTATCTAATATAACTATACAACCTATACAGGTATGACATATGGTGACCTTTGGATTTTTTTGATATGTCAAGGGTAGTTTTGCAAAGATTAGTTTCTAGTGCTTTTGTGAGTTTTCACCACTTGTACTTATTAAGCTACACTTTTGGGTTTTCAACCTAATGGGGATAAACCTAGTAGATTTTTTAGCTTTCCAGCCTAATGGAGATAAATGAAACCACACTTTTTGGTTTTTAGTTGCACCTATCAAGTTATTTGTTAGCTATTAAATTTACAAACATTCTAGGATTATAAGTCTACTATAAAATTTGATGTAAAATAGATTACACATTGAGCCCTATAATTTAATTACAACAATGAATAAATATAGCAACATTTAGTAGACATAATGAAAATCAAGCCATGATAGTAATATAGAGATAATATACAATGTTTAATATAGATAAGTTAAAGAATCATTTTACAAATATATATCTATATATTCACATCATTTTTGTTTTTTCTTTAGATTTCAAATATATCCACCAATCCTCCTTATCTTACATTAACATAAACTCAAAAAACATACTGGACATGTACACACATATAAAACTACATTAAAATAGTGTTAGATCTTACAATTTTTCAAGGCTTATTTCATCCTCTTAGACGATCACTCTTACTAAATCATTGGCATAAATTAGATGCACACAATGGCACATTAAAGGTTTATTCCTCATGTTGGATTCCCTATTTTATATAACTATATCTTTATTATCTAATTTAAATATATCTAAGCACAAATTTCTTTTATGTAACACATTGATAATTTCAACTCATTATAAAAACCAAATACAAATTTAAAGGGGGTACACTATGTTTATAAATAAGAATTTAAATACCATCCCAATCTCCATGGTGTGTCACTTGTTCACTAAAAAGCCCTTACATAAATCATCTACTTAGGTCAATCTTATCTAGATTTTTCTTAAATATTAATATTCATAAAATATGGCACAAAGCATATTGATGCATTTCTATCCTTCCACATAAATCTATATATTATCAAAATATAGGTAATTTTATGGTTAAAATGAATCTCTGTCACGCCCCGCCGTGCGAACCCCAAAGAAACTAATAACAACGGAACAAATTTTTTTTTTAAAAGAATATAATAACATACTTAAGCATTATAACATAACAATGTATTATGAGGCACAACTAGTTTCCAATGGGGTACACGAAGTGACATGACTACACTAACCCATAACAACGATAATAAGATAACAATAATTAATCTACCACATAAATCTATTCATTCCCATTCCATCATTTAAAATATCTATCAACTATATCCATATTAATAACATATGCACATATGACAATACATGGAATTATAAAGATATCAAGTGCTACATATTTTCGATAGATACAATTCAACATAACCAACTATAACAAATGATCCTGAATAAATACATGGCTTGAATAAACATTACATCCAAATGATAGTAGAATACAATTGACTGAAAATACAACTCAATAACCACATATACAATTTACAACAAGGTCATCCCCAACACACGTGGGAGACAATACACCAATGAATACATTACATATGAAGTATATACACCAATCTGGTACATAAGGACACTGGATCATCAACATCTGCCAAAACTTGCAAGTAAAAGATACATCTGCAATAGAAGGGGGAACCCAATGGGGTGCAAAGCACGTTCCACCTAACCACCCCCATGCTGAGAGTAGACAAGGAAGGGTCCCCGACCAAGCACGCCCAACAATAACACAATACTAACTCCCAACAGACAGCTTAACATCAAAGACCACTTAGAAAACTCACAACAACAAATCCAAAGGGCACAACAACAAATCACTTCTGGACATAACAATAAAACACCTTTCCAAATTACAACCAGTCACACTCACAACAACAATGAAACTCAAGGCATAATATCAAAGACTACCTCCAACAATAACCAAAGAGAAATCACTAACCCACTTAACCACAACATACACAATATCACTTAACAACTACAATCACAAAGTCACTTAACAACTACAACCACGATATCACTTACCACGAGGTTACAATGCTTCCAGAGAACAAAGATCATGAACATCGCACACTAACTGGCTAACTGTTGACATAGGAAGAGTGTCATGCATAAATTGCCATGAGTTACCCTGGCTCAACCTTCCTAGGCTATCGGACCCCCATCCTGGGTTACCCTGGCTTGCCTCTACTGGCCGCCGGACCCTCACGCAAAACTATTCGTCCCATCTCATCTCGAGCCTTATCATTCACTTGCTTCACGAGAGAGACATCCTTTTATCTTTATTAGTGTGAAAGCCCCCCCATTGATTCTTTTAAATTATCACTTAATTAAACTCTAGGTAGGTTACCCTGGCGCCCCTTTGTGTGCCGGACCCCCACAAAGAGCCACTCTCCTATCGACAACACACAAGGCACAATACCACAATAGGTAACTAGACAACATAAACTCTCCAATCCAAGGAGAAAACAAAGCAAGGAACTCACTCCAAACACTGGAGGAAACCAATTCAAATACACACTCCTTCCAAAGGAGGTACAATTCTCATTACCCACTCCTATTTCCTAGGAGGCACAAATCCCCGTTCGTGGAAACCGGGTACCACATCATAGTACAATACATCAAAGCGATTCACCAAAATGAACCCCCACTCAAGAAAACTTCTCTGGAAGACTTACAATACCCTTAACCCTAATTGCCCGACATGGGGAATAAAAGAAACATGAAAGACACGCATTCCATCTCTGGAAGCCCTTAACAATAACTTATACTCTTACGAACAGTAAGGTGAACTTAGGGTTTTTCCCATACGACACAAAAAAACTAAGAAGAAAATGCCACAGAAGAATTAATGAATAATTTCAAGAATCACAATTACGTTTAATCCAACCCATAAAAGGAAACAAATTACAATGAACAATAAATTCCACCTAATAACTCAATCAATTACACGAGCACACTCTTTTCAACACAACACAATAATTTATTTCCAATTTCCTAATTAACTATAATATTGCCAAAATATTAAAACGTAATCACAATATATACACATAAATCTCCTTTATACAAATATAAATATTCAAAATAAATTAAATAAATAAACACTATATTTAAAAACATTCAATAAGATTAACATATATATCCTATTCTGTTTTAAAACAAATTATAATTTTAAAAACGAATAACCAACTCCATCTATATAAAAATAATCCTCTAAAAGACTAATGGAATCATATTGCAAAAATTATTATACAAATCAAATTCGAATTAAATTGCATTTGAAATATATATATATAATTAAAACAAAATTTGAATTAAATTTCCAGAAATAAATAAATATATATATATATATATACTCATATAATAAATGATATATATTAAATATATATTAAATATTATATAATATATATATATATATATTTATATATTTAAATATACTAAATATTAATAAAACCATACACATTACATAAAATTAATAAATAAATTTTTAAAATTTAAAATTTGTTTTTCTTTAAAAAAAAACACAACGCAGCCCATACGGTGGTACTGCGTACCTCCCAATGGGAGGCCCGGTCCTCACCAGATGCGTACAGCAGTCCAGTGTGATCGCCAGGCGCCTGCGGCAGATGGGGGCAGGGGGTGGTACGGCCCCGTGCAATGCCCCTCCCCTCCACAATACAAATTTTTGTTTATTTTTATTTTTTTTAATTTTTAATTTTATTTTTATTTTATATAAAACATACAGATTTTATAAAATAAAATAACACGAATTTCGAAAATCGAATTCGTCCAGACGTCTTTTAATTTTTTTTTTTAAAATAAAAAAAAATACACAAATAACTAAATACTATATTCAGTACATAGAACCCGAGGCCCAGCATACAGGCATAAATACATCCATTTATTTATTCTGTATAAACAAATGCTTAAATCTATAAATATATACACAACAATTAATTTATATCAATATAATAAATAATATATAGAGAATTTATATTTAAACAAAACTTATGACAAACCAATAAAAACTTCAGGTTTTCATACAAGATAGATATTAACCCAGAAAATCGATTCAATTAGAATGATAATAAATGTATATCTAATCTTTGAATATGAATAAATATATTTAACCCGAGGTTCTAAGTAACTCAACCATGGATCTTCAATACTCAAAATAAATTTGAACATGCAAATTCGATCTTCCATCAGAAATGATTCTTTTTGTCTTATATTTCAAGCACACTAGTTTTCTCTACTAAACTACGTTGAAGGATTTTAAAACAAGTTCTGCTATAATTTACTACAGAAGATTCGAGAGTTTTAAACACAAACAAGTTTTCAAAACATAAACTTCATTCAAACAATTTTTTTTCGGAAACATAGCATTCAGATTTGTTTACAGACCTACGAAGTATTAATAATTTAAAAGGGGAAAACCTGGAATCCTGTGTCTGAAGGAGAATCCCGCCTGTAACCTCCTCTCGAATTCCTCGTGTAACTCCTTTCTCGACCTTCTGCCTTCAATGTTCTACTGAATAATCCTTTCTTTGCAAACTCACAATAATTTTTACCCAGAAGAAAACCTCAAAACTCCAAAACTATCTTTCTTATTTTTCTTTCCTAGATCTCAAAAAAAACTACAGAGCAAAAACTCCCAGAAGCAAACTTGTGTGTGAATAATTCCCTTCATAAAAATAATAAATCACCAATTAAAATCCATAAATCTTTTTCCGCTTTCTTTTTCAAAAAGCCTCCTTCCTTATTGGTCCTTTTTTAGCTTTTAAAAGCTCACATTTATCTAAAATTTTAATTGAAATAATTTATTTAAATTTAGATATTATCTTCACCTAATTTCCTAATTTAATATTAATAAAAAATAATATTTAATTACTCTCAACTATATTAATTTAATTATAATTATTTTCACTTTTAATTAATTAAATCACTTTTAATTTACAATCTATTCCAACTTAACATTTTTCTAACTCTCCAATAAATCAAATAACGATGCAACATTAATTAATTATTTTATGAAATACGATTAATTAATTAAACATTAACCAATAATTAAATAAATACTCAACAGAGAAACTACATACAAGGCAAAGACAAAACTTCAGTCATAACACAACGACTCACAACAGACGACGGACTTGGGACGGGGACACTTCCAAACCTACTCCCTTTTTCAACTTTTACCCATTGGGTTAATTTATTGCTCGCCCTGTCCTGCCGAAGCAGGTGGAATCGAGACTTATTCCTGCAATCCTGCATCCAAATAAATGTCAAGTAGCACATGTATATATATATACATAAAATCAACATCCTATCATGAGAAGGAATTGCAGTGTAGTAGGGCACTCGTGAACGAGTGATGCTACACTGTCCTTTCACCTAATCTATTCTAACAATTATAATATCAATAATGAGCTAACATTTCTAACCAAATTGACATAAGATAACATGATATTAAACTATTGCATTTTAACTAATTATTAAACAATTGCATCATATAATAATACTGAATTAAATAACATTACCATAAAATCATCACATTGACATATAAACATTAATGACAATTCATTTAAATAAGCAAATAATCCAAACAACACACAGAGTATCATCAATCATCCTAATAATGTCATATCAAACAATTAGGTCCACTAAAGGAATAACAACATCATCAAACTACAACCAACCAAATCAACCCTAATAGTATCATCATAGAAATTAATAAGTTTAAACAGTATGAGGGGTATTACAATCTCTCTTAATTGCTAAATAATCCATTATGATTGAGGATGGGTGGATTATTATCTAGGATCACATCTTAAAAATCCTATAGAGGTCATGTGGTATGTTTTTCTTAATACATATATTCCCATACAAACCTCTTTCCATGTATTATCAACTCGCCTATATGATAGACACCTTCCTAGATTTAAATTTCATACGATATATATGTACCCAAGTGTTTCCAATTGGAATTGCTATAATTATACTTTTATGGCATTCTAGATATTCAAAATAGTTTTCATAAATCTACCAAATAGACCTATTCTTGACATTGAACCTACATAATTTTAGGTATGTCCAATGAAAGATTAGGGTCTAGGGTTCATAAATTTCAAATGCTTTAGTGTTATGGGTTTAGATTTTACAGTTTAGGGTCTAGGGTTTAGCAAACTTAGGGTGAAGTTTGGGTGGCCCTTGGCATAATTTAGAGTTGCAAGTTAGTGTCAATTGGAATTGATTGTACGTGTTTAGATTTATGAATTTGTTAACTAAATTTGCAAACAAACATCAAGATAAACTTTATGAATTTTAACCATTCTTTAACATATTGATTTCTAATCTAATTATAATTTAAAATTGAAACTAAAGTTTAATATATATCGTTTTTTCCATACAAAGCAAATAAAATTTAAAAATTTAAGCAATGTGAATGATTTTTGTTCGATTCCAATTTAGGGTTTCAGTTTTAAACAATTAGGGTTTTAATGAAATTTTTCGCTTCAATTCAAACTAGGGTTTTCAAATTCAATTTTTTTCGTTTGATTTGAATCAGGGTTTCAAAAAGCTCGATTGGGATTTGTAAATGCGATGTTTTTATTTCATTTCGATTTCTAGGGTTTTGAAATGCAATTTTTTGTTTTGTTTCAATTAGGGTTTTCAAAATCAATTTTTTTTGGGTTTAATCAAACAATTTAAGATTTAAAAGTTAAATTTTGTTTCTAAAACACAATTCAAGGTTTTTTTTTTCATTTTTATTAAAAAACATTTAAGCTTCATTGCAAGTTTTCGTCTATTTTGACAATTATTGAATATATATTTTGACGATATATATGTACCCAAGTGTTTCCAATTGGAATTGCTATAATTATACTTTTATGGAATTCTAGATATTCAAAATAGTTTTCATAAATCTACCAAATAGACCCATTCTTGACATTGAACCTACATAATTTTAGGTATGTCCAATGAAAGATTAGGGTCTAGGGTTCATAAATTTCAAATGCTTTAGTGTTATGGGTTTAGATTTACAATTTAGGGTCTAGGGTTTAGCAAACTTAGGGTGAAGTTTGGGTGGCCCTTGGCATAATTTAGAGTTGCAAGTTAGTGTCAATTGGAATCGATTGTACGTGTTTAGATTTACGAATTTGTTAACTAAATTTGCAAAAAAACATCAAGATAAACTTTATGAATTTTAACCATTCTTTAACATATTGATTTCTAATCTAATTATAATTTAAAATTGAAACTAAAGTTTAATATATATCATTTTTTCCATACAAAGCAAATAAAATTTAAAACATTTAAGCAATGTGAATGATTTTTTGTTCGATTCCAATTTAGGGTTTTAACAATTTTTTTTGTTCCAATTCAATTTAGGGTTTCAGTTTTAAACAATTAGGGTTTTTAATGAAATTTTTTCGTTTCAATTCAAACTAGGGTTTTCAAATTCAATTTTTTTCGTTTGATTTGAATTCAGGGTTTCAAAAAGCTCGATTTGGATTTGTAAATGCGATGTTTTTATTTCATTTCGATTTCTAGGGTTTTGAAATGCAATTTTTTTTGTTTTGTTTCAATTAGGGTTTTCAAAATCAATTTTTTTTTGGGTTTAATCGAACAATTTAAGATTTAAAAGTTAAATTTTGTTTCTAAAACACAATTCAAGGTTTTTTTTTTCATTTTTATTAAAAAACATTTAAGCTTCATTGCAAGTTTTCGTCTATTTTGACAATTATTGAATATATATTTTGACGATATATATGTACCCAAGTGTTTCCAATTGGAATTGCTATAATTATACTTTTATGGCATTCTAGATATTCAAAATAGTTTTCATAAATCTACCAAATAGACCCATTCTTGACATTGAACCTACATAATTTAGGTATGTCCAATGAAAGATTAGGGTCTAGGGTTCATAAATTTCAAATGCTTTAGTGTTATGGGTTTAGATTTTACAGTTTAGGGTCTAGGGTTTAGCAAACTTAGGGTGAAGTTTGGGTGGCCCTTGGCATAATTTAGAGTTGCAAGTTAGTGTCAATTGGAATCGATTGTACGTGTTTAGATTTACGAATTTGTTAACTAAATTTGCAAACAAACATCAAGATAAACTTTATGAATTTTAACCATTCTTTAACATATTGATTTCTAATCTAATTATAATTTAAAATTGAAACTAAAGTTTAATATATATCATTTTTTCCATACAAAGCAAATAAAATTTAAAAAATTTAAGCAATGTGAATGATTTTTTGTTCGATTCAATTTAGGGTTTTAACAAATTTTTTGTTCCAATTCAATTTAGGGTTTCAGTTTTAAACAATTAGGGTTTTTAATGAAATTTTTTCTTTCAATTCAAACTAGGGTTTTCAAATTCAATTTTTTTCGTTTGATTTGAATTCAGGGTTTCAAAAAGCTCGATTTGGATTTGTAAATGCGATGTTTTATTTCATTTCGATTTCTAGGGTTTTGAAATGCAATTTTTTTTGTTTTGTTTCAATTAGGGTTTTCAAAATCAATTTTTTTTGGGTTTAATCGAACAATTTAAGATTTAAAAGTTAAATTTTGTTTCTAAAACACAATTCAAGGTTTTTTTTTCATTTTTATTAAAAAACATTTAAGCTTCATTGCAAGTTTTCGTCTATTTTGACAATTATTGAATTCTACTATAACAATTAAAAAAATGATTAAAACATGACATAAATTAAAAAAAATACATGCTAAATTAACGTATTTCTTTTAAAATTTCAATTCAAACTAAAAAAATGCAAAGAAACGGGTTTAGGTGGGTACCTGTAGCTGGTCGTGGGGTCGCTGTCGCCAACAATCACTCGGGGTCCCGTTCGCAGAGCAGTGAAAACTATTCTTTAAAAAAAAAATAACAGTATAAAACGGGATCCCGATTTATACAACTCGGGATCCCGTTATTGATAAATCGGGATCCCGTATTTTATAAATCGGGATCTTCTTATAAATCGGATCCATGTCCATTCCTTCTTCGTTCGACCGATCTCAATCGGGATCCCGAATCGGGATAAATTTTTTAAAATTGAGGATCGATCCCATTTGTGGATGTCGATTTCAAACTAAAAACTTCCACGTTCGTGGACTCAACTTTGTGCACCTACCCTGTTGGAGATTCCTTTTCCTGTTTCTAAGATTCCAGCGGTGGGTCAGCCTTTTCTTGTTGAGTTAGGTGAGGACACTCATCGGGCTTCTCCAATTCAAAATCTGGCTCTTCAGTGCATCATGATGAAGACAAGGAGCATGTGTTGGTGGACAACTGCCATTTTGTGGGTCTGGTTTCCTCTCTCGAGCAGCCCTGGTCAGTTATTTTTCTCTAGTCTCAAAGGTAAGAATGTCTCTTCTAATCATGTGACTTCCTCTATTGAAGCTGGGGAAATTGTGCTTTCGGTGCCAGATTCCATTGTGGAGAAGAGCATCTCTAAGATGGATTTCTCCTTGGTTGGGAAATTTTTGGGGCTGCAACCTAACATTGAGGAGGTTCGATCTTGGGTCCATAAGAAATGGGTTCTTAAAGGCCATGTAGAGGTAGTTGCTCTGCCTATTTTCTTTTTCTTTTTCCTTCTCCTATGATGAAGACATGAGAATGATCTTTTTGGAGGGACCCTAGCTCTTTGGTCGATCAACTTTGGCTCTTCGTCCTTGGGAGCCTAGTATGGGTTTATCCAAATGTTTCTTTCATTCTACCCCTGTTTGGGTTAAGTTCCCAAACCTACCTCTGGAATACTTGGATGAAGATGTCTTTAGAGCCATTGTGAACTCATTTGGTCATTTGGTTTCGATTGATGTCATGACCATATCTAGAAGGTTTTTGGTTTGTGCTAGGTTTTGTTTGATGGTCAACCATACGGCTAACCTTCCTGACTCCATTCTTCTGAAGTCCAAGGTGGGTAATTAGAAGCAATAGATTGTTTTTAAGTCTTTTCCCTTTGCTTTCTTTCACTACAAACAAGCTGGTCATTGGGCAAAGAATTGTCCTTCAAAGGTTGTTGCTCCTAGGCCTAAATTCTGGAAACCAAAGGATGTTAAGGAAGTTGCTCGTCTGTCTCCTGAGGAAGATAAGGATGTTGCATGTTCTTCTCCTAAGCTAGTTAAGGATTTTGTTTGTCCCACTCCTATGGAAGTTGTTCTTGCTGAATATTTTATCTCTGATCTAGTTTGTAATGTTCTTTTTGATGGTGTGGATCTTGCACGTTCTTCTCCTAAGCTAGTTAAGGATTTTGTTTGTCCCGCTCATGTGGAAGTTGTTCTTGCTGAAGATTTTATCTGTGATCTAGTTTGTAATGTTCTTTTTGATGGTGTGGATCTGGTTGTAGTGATCGAGGAGCCTGGACTTGTTTCTCCTCCCTCGCCCAGGGAAGTTGGTGTGGATATTTTGGTGTTGAAGACCTCTCTTTCTTCTCCTAGTAAGATGGAAGGGACAATGGTCTGTCTTATCTCATCTCCCCCTTCTCTTTCTCCTAGTAAGGATGTTTGGATAGGTCTTGTGGTGTCTGCTCCTATAGAGCCCTTGCAAGACAAGGACTAGGAGGGTTTCACTATGGCGAAGGGCAGAAAGAAGAAACAAAACATTCCTTCTCCTCAGGTTCACAAGGGTGTTACTACTAGAAGGAAGAAAGCAGATTGTGGTTCTGATAGTAGGGGACAAAGAAGCCCATCTTCTCTAAAAAGGAGAGAAAAGAAAAGCAAGAAAGAAATTTATGAAGGGGTTTAGAAAACCCTGTTTGACTTGTGATCTAAGATTATTTCGTGGAATATCAGGGGGCTAAACAACTTACATAAGCATGCCCTCCTGAGGAATTTAATCCAGGACCATAAACTAGACATTTTGCTTATCCAAGAGACCAAAATGAAGAGTAATAAGTTGGAAAATTTTCAAAGTTGTTTGTTTAAAGAGTGTGGGTTTCATGGTATCAACTCTGATGGCCCTTCTAGTGGTATCACTACGTATTGGAATGCTAGAACAGTGAAGGGGTTCCTGGTTTCTTATGATATTAATAATGTTGAGACTCATTTCCTTCATCTTAAGGGTAATTATTCTTGGGTTATTTCTAACATTTATGCTCCTATTGTAAAGATGGCTAGGAAGGTGTTATGGGAAAGGTTGGGGGATCTAAGATTAACTTTTCTAGACTCCCCCTAACTAGTTATGGGGGATTTTAACACTCCCTTGAATGATGCGGAGAAGTTGGGAGGTTCTCAGATTCCACCTGATAGTTGACTGGATTTGAGAATGTTTCTTGATGATAATGCTCTTATTGATCTAGAACTCCAGGGGTCAAAGTTTACATGGTTTATGAGAAGATTTGGTCTTGACAATATTCAAGTGAGATTGGATCATGCTCTTGTCTCGGCTTCCTGGTTTATTGATTTTTCCTATTCTCTTTCCTTGTTTACTAGATGGGGCTTTGACCACTTTCCTATCTCTTTGGTGGCTGATAAAATTGGGAGAAAGAAATCCTTTCCTTTTCAATTTGAGGCTATGTGGTTAAGGAACCTAGTTTTATGGAATGCATAAGGGACTAGTGGTAGATTAGGATTGAGCCTAGAAGTGAAATGTTTAGGATAGCCAAGAAACTTTATTTTTTCAAGAAAATTTTGAGAAGGTGGAAAAAGAAAGCTTTTGGATAG
The DNA here is from genome assembly GCA_007258455.2 of Sequoia sempervirens. Lineage (NCBI taxonomy): Eukaryota > Viridiplantae > Streptophyta > Pinopsida > Cupressales > Cupressaceae > Sequoia > Sequoia sempervirens. The sequence goes on from VDFB02000008.1 coordinate 206,050,588, forward strand.
ACTTTTATTAAGAAGAATCATATTGCTTAGCGCTTGGATGTAATTCAATTTGATATTTTGTCGAAGGGTTTGTCTTAGGAGCTCCAGCTTGAGTGATGGAGAGTAAGGTGATTTAGGCCTTAACAAATCAAATTCAACTGGTCTCCAAGTTTGCAAAACCCTTCAAGGGTTGATCTCTTCACAAACTGGCCTACTTGCTTGTAGGTCACCACACTCACTTATCTTTTAATATATTTTAGATAAGGTCATTAAGGGACTGAAACTCCACACATTCAAGCACCCATTTTCATGCTCTGAACAACATATCAAACTGGTTCAATAAGTTGTTTTGGAACCAACTGATCAAAACTGACCTGCAATGTTGGAATTAGGCCTAAATAGGCCACTTTTACAAAGGAAGTGTCCTTAATTCATTTTGTAAACTCCAAAACTCATCACCAACATGCTTGACTGGTCACATAGGGTCAGATTCCACCATTTTTTCATCAAACCTTCACAAAAATCTGTTGTCCTATCTTATTCCTATCAAAACTAAGCCTAGCACATGGAGATACTAGACTAGGGCACATGCAGAAACACTACAAACACCATCACCCTGCTCTACAACTACTGAAAATAGAAAGAGCACTCCTAAAAGTTCCATTCCACCAAACTACAAAATTTTCCTACGGTGGAATGGCCAAAATTCTCATATTTTTTAATCCAAACCCTAGAAACCCTAGGTTACAAAGCAGCCTTCAGAAAATTGACTTTTTCTCCCTCAAAACTTGATAAAAACCTGCAAGAAAGGATTCAAATGAAATCTAATTCGATTTACTAACCCTTCACATGAGTTTTACATTAATATCTTGTTGTACGGGGCCGTACAAAATCTGGAAACACAAGAAAACTAAAAAATTCACACCAAAACAGAGCAATAGTCTCTTATTCACCAAAAAATTCTTCAAAAATCCTGCCTCAAAGATGCTTGAGGATTTTTAAACACGTTTCTTCAAAAACCAGTGGTCCCCAACTAAATTTTGAATGGGGTGATCGTTCAACTTCAACTACCTTTCAAAAAGTGACAAAGTTGCAAATGCAACTTTTATAATTTTGCATTACCATTGAATTTTTTTAAACACAACACTTATAGGACCCTATATGACACTTACTACATCAATAAATGGTCTCTTAGACCTTGTTTACATCATGTTAAGAAAAAACCATGACAAGACTCCAAAAATGCAACAATAAGCCAAAATTGCTAAAGGTGCTCCTACACCATAAATGCAACTTTTACAATTTTGCATTACCATTGACAACTTTTTAACATAACACCTATAGGAACCTATATGACACTTACTACAACAATAAATGGTCTCTTAGACCTTATTTACATCATGCTAATACAAAACCATGACAAGACTCCAAAATTGCTAAAGGTGCTCCTGCACCATTGAGGAGGATTTCTATCTTTCTCAACTTCATGGTATCATTTTCAAGGAGGGGGATTTATGGAGGCAATGGTCACAGGTTGTTTGGCTTAAATTAGGGGTCCGTAACACAATTTTTTTTCATCTTACTTCCCTCAAGCACAAATCAGTGAATAGGATTTCCTCTATTTCTACTGATTGTTCGCTTTTGACTGATGACAATGATATTCAATCTGTTGTTGCTGGGTTTTTTGCAAATTTGTTAAATGATGATACTATGTTGGATTATCCCTTGATGGAGAGGATGGTGGAGGTCACCCCAACTATGTTATTGGAGGAGATTATTGAAGAGTTAGTAGCTATCCCTTCTACAAAAGAAATTAAGAAGGTTTTTTTTTCTTTTGAGGGTAGCAAAGCGTCAAGCCTTGATGGTTTTCCTCTCTTTTTCTTTCATGCTTGTTGGGATGTGGTGGCAGTTGATATGATCAATGCTACTAATGAATTCTTTAGTTGTAGAAATTTTCTTAGAGAATTGAATTCTAATTTTATTGTTCTAATTCTGAAGTCTCCTAAAGCTTCTTCATTTGGGGAGTTCATTCCATTTAGTTTATGTTACTCTTTCTATAAAATTTTCTCTAAAGTGTTGGCTCTTAATTTTTAGAAGATCTTATCACTTCTTATTTCTAAAAATAAAAATGGCTTTGTTCGAGGTCACCAAATCCTTGATTCCATCATTATAGTGCATGAAGTGGCCCATTCTTTGTCGACTAATAAGAAAGTTGGCTTCTTTCTCAAGTTGGATCCTTTGAAATCCTAAGATAGGGTCAACTAGAGATTCCTTGTCAAGGTTTTGGCTTGCTTTGGTTTTTGTCAAAAGTTTTTACAAATTGTTGATCAACTTATCTCCACACCTACCTTTATTGTGTTGGTTAATGGTTCTCCCTCTCCTTTTTTCTACAACTCCATGGGTATTCGATAAGGGGACCCCATTTCCCGTCTTTTTTTTATTCTTATGGTCAAATTTCTCAGAAGAATTATCCATAAGGTGTTGTTGGATGGTTCTTTTTCTAGTTTGAAACCTTCATCTCTGTGCTCACCCTTCTCTCATCAACAGTTTGTGGATGATACCATCATCATGGGTGAATCTTCAGTTTGTGAAATAAATGCTATAAGGTCTATCATTGGAATTTATGAGAATTTTTTTGGTTAGCGTGTGAAATTTTCAAAAAGCCGGGTTTACTTTCTTAACACACCTAATTATCTCCAATTGAAATTGGATAGGATTTTGGATTGTAATGTGGGTGTTTTTCCAACCATCTATCTGGACTTTCCTTTGTGTGTTTCTAAAACTCCTGATTCTCTTAGGCTGGGCCACTTGGAAAAATTCAAGAAGAAACTTGTGGATTTGAAGGGTACTCTTCTTATCCAGGCTGGTAAAGTGTAGCTCATTTCTTTGACCCTACAAAGTCTTCCTCGTTATGCCTTAAGTATGTTAAGGATTCCAACCAAAGTTTGAGAATAAAGTGGAGTAGATTATGAGATGATTTTTATGGTCTAGTACGGAGGAGAAATCAAGAATCCTGCTTCTTGCATGGGACCAAGTGTGCAAACCAAAAAAGTGGGGAGTGCTTGGTTTGAGAAGTATCAGAGTCTTCAATAAGGTGCTTCTTTCAAAGAATATTTGGAGGCTTATTTGTGGAGAGGCTTGGTGGTATTCTTTGTTAAAAAATAAGTATTTATCTGGGTTTAGGAGAACTTGTGATTTTCTTAATGAGGAGTTCATTTCGGAAGGTTCTTATTTTTGGAAGAATATTGTGCCTACTAAGGGTTTAATAAAAAATGGTGCCCAATAGTTGGTTGGTGATGGTCGCCAAATCCTATTATGGGAAGATGTGTGGTGTGAAGGTGGCCCTTTTTTGAACCAACCTTGGGCTCTTCCTTTGAAGGACAATTTATCTAGACTTTTTGGTAACAAGGTGGCCGACAATGGTAATTGGAAGGAGCTACATAATTGGGATCCATCTCTTGTGGTGCTGAAAAATTTCCTTAGACGAATCCAAGTTCCCAAGTTTCCAAAGCCTAATCATATGGTCTAGGATCCTTGTGCTAATGGTTTCTTTTTTGTTGAGCCTCAACCTTTATTAGCTCACTGGTGAAACTTGATCCCCTTCTGTTTTGGGGAAAATTGTGGAACAAATCTGTCATTCCCAAGATAAATATTTTCTTTTGGATTTTGATGTAGAGGAAGATATTGATGTTGGATTCTATTTGTAAAAGAGGTTTTTTCCTTCTAAACAGATGTTCCCTTTGTGAGTGTGATGTGGTGAGCGCCTTCCATCTCTTTCTTGGTTGTAAATTTACCTCCCTCATTTGGAGTAAGTTTGTTTCTCTTTGAAACCTAGATTGGGTTTTTCCTAACTCTTTGCAATTTTTTGTTGAACAGTGGCATTGTCCTTCTGCCAACCCATCGCTTCATGTTATTTGGTCCCTTATAGCTCCCCATATTGCATGGGGATTGTGGAAAGAGAGAAATAATAGTTTTTAGAGAAAAAAAGGTTAAGGAGGATATTTTGTTTCTCAAAATTTGAAGATCCATTATGGAGATTTTTTTCATCAGATCTCTTGACTATGCTCAAATGACACCCTGCAACACGTTGATTGGTTATGAACTATGTGTGGATTCCCAAGTGGAGGATGGTCCCTCAATTATCTCTTCCTCTGAAAGCTCATAACAGTTCAAGAGAAAACACTTGTTGGAAAATCCCTCCTCTAGGATGGATTAAAGTTAATTTTGACAGGGCAACTAAGGGAAATCCTAAGCCTGTAGGTTGTGGGGGGTGTTGAGAAATTAAGATGGTAGGTTCTTAGGTGTGGCAGAACTCCCATTACAAAACTAGACCAATCACCATGCCAAGGCCAAAGTAGCTTACATCAACATTAGAGCAACTTTTGAGAGGGGTTTTAAAAGGGTTTGGATTGAGGGTGACTCACTCAATATATTGAGGTGTTTACAAGGCATTCAAAAGTCGAGTTGGAATATTGACATGTTTATAAATGATTCCATAATGATGTTGAAATCATTTGAAGAGGTTCACATATCTCATATTTTTAGGAAAGGGAATTCCCTAGCTGACTTTTTTGCAAATGAAGTAGTTAATTTAATGAATTTTTAGACTTGGGAAGGGTACTCCTCTCTTCCTGAGAAGGATAATTTTTTATTGCAAAATGACATCTAGACTTGATGGTTTTGATGAGGATGAGTAGAGATTAATCATACCCCTCCCTTTCACACATTTTATGGGTATTCTTTTTCTCATTTTCAAGAACCTATTTTCCCAGACACCATTGCATTCTCTAGCTTGTTGTTGTAGTTCTTGGCTACAAAAATATGGGGGGAGATAGGAATAGGTTGGAACCAATTTCTTGTGATAGATGGCAGAACAAGCTAAAAATTTGGAGGATTATGGAGGGTGGAAATTTCACACCCTAGATGGAAAGGCTTCATGGTTTTGACCATGAAGCCTCTGTCCAGTTTGTTCGTTGTTGACACAATAGATGTTTGAAGGTGAATGGGGAAGAATTCTATATCAATGAGGATTTCATTGCTCTCATTATTGGTTTACCGACTAAAGGCCAAAAGTTTCATAAGGAGAGGAAAGGCAATGAAGATGTTATGGACTAGTTTTTTAAGGTGAGTGAGAAGGATGGCTTGGTTAAGTTACTATTGTGGGGATATGATAGACTCTCTCTCAGGAAAATTTGGGTAGATTTTTTTGAAGTATTGATGAGGTATGTATCCCTTGACGACCAGTTCTCTATGATTTTAGGGTAGCATTTTACCCTTCTGAATCACTTTAGACAGAAGCAACTTGTTTCCTTTTTGTTCTTTCTCTTCACCTCCCTAGAGGTTTTAGTTTATGCCCATTTGAAAAATCACCAGTCACTGGAGCTGCATGAAGGTCTATTTTTTCTCATTATGGAGCATGTGAGGGATAATACACTAGCCAAGTTTGTTAAGGGGAAGGAGAAGGCTATTTCATAAGTTTCTCCCTCTTCTAGGTCAAACCTGATTGGAGCTGGGGATGATGAGGTGGATGTGATTGAGGTTTCCTCCTCCCCCTTTGAATCTCATGGGAAGAAATTGAAGAGGGGGACCTTGAAAAAGAAGACCAGTACAAAAAATTTGAAATCCTAGGGGTTAGATATGGGTGGGTTGGAGGCTGGTGAGAAAGGTGATGTGTAGCCATGGAGTGGGCATTGTGGGTGGGCTTTTAGTAGGAAATACAAAGTGTAGAGGTCAGAATTGGGTGGTTTGGTGAAGGAAGGGGAGGAGATTACCCCATTGAATCAGGTCAACCAAGCCATGTTGGTTGAGGAGGACTCCCAACAAGCCCTTCACCAGGATTCTCTGGTAGGTAAATTCTGAGTGAAGGATATGGACCGTGTCACTAAGGAACCATACTCTGTCAAACCTAAGGTTGTGGCTTATGTTTGTCCCCTCCCAGAGGTTTTTTCTTATTTGGATGAGGACAATACCTCTTTGTTGAAGCTTTTGGACATGGCTAGAAATGGGGCCACCTACAATTTTAAGCTTTCCAAGTGGGTAATGAAAAAAATTAATCAGGTAAACATCAAGATAGGGAGTCTGAAGGAGAATTATATCAATCGTCCTAACTTTTCTTCCTCAGACATGCTCATTGAAAGGATAGTTGATCTAGAAAGCTCCTTTATGGAATTTAAATTTGAGTGTGAGAGTTGTATTCAGGAATTGGATGGTAAGGTTAAAGATATTTAAACAGACGTCAAGAAATTGTTGTAGATCAATTACACGTCCATCAAAAACATTGCAAACTCACTCAAAGTATTAATGGATAAATTGAGCAAGCAGGATCAACTTTATTTTGTAGAATTGCATGAAAAAGACCTATCTTCCAAGGAAAAGGGTAAAAAGAATGCAAAGGATGAGGTTAAGGGACCAAGCTCAAGGACTAGGGCCAATTTGAGGAAATCCTTTGAGGAAGAGAAAAAGGAGTTATTAGATATAGTTAATCTACATTATACTGATAAGCTCGAGGTGGATAACACCTTGAATAATCTAAAATAGTTCCTTTGTGTCATGTTTTATCCTTTTCCAGTTTAGTTGTTTTTTGGCTATTGTTTTAGTTGTTATATGTTTTGTATCAGTTGCATTTTGTCTTGAATCGATGTAAGGGTTTCGGGTCCCTTCAAAACCCTTTTTTCCCTATTAATCAAAATAGTTCTCATGTTTCATGGCCAACATATGATGATAATATCAAATAGGTACAAAATACAGAAAACATGTCAAGTGTCCTGGTAAAAGACCAATCAAGTTTCCATAGAGAATGATAGAAAAATTGACTAAACATACCGAAACCACCATAACATATTCAACAGGTTTTCTTAGTGATACTATGCATACCATAGGTTTGACCATGAATCATGAATATTGTCATATTATTGACACTCTTAAGAACAACATTAAATTTACCCACAAAATATGAAAAAAGAAACAAAATATACAGTTAATTACACTACTTGAGGAAAGAGAATGCAATTGTCTAAAATGAATAATTTTGAATACCTTCTAAATTGATGGGTCCCAAAAATATAGAGGAAAGAATGAAGTAAGTCAAGTAATAAGGAAAGGACAGGGGTATGAAGAGAAGTATGCTTCAGGAATAAGGCAAAAGGAAGATGGTATAGGATTGAGGACAAACATTAAAGAAAATTTTGCAACATTTCCACAAGGAAGAACAATCAAACAATAAGCAACAAGAGGAGGATAGTATTTTCAGCAAAGAAATCAGTTTAAAGGAAGACTTGATGCAAGTTGGAAGGACTTACCAGGTGAAAATGTTATTTTTTAGTCATGGTATGAGCAAGTGTAGCAGGATCTAATGGCATACAGTCCTCAAAGGGGGCTTTGGAGTTTTCTCTGGCTAGGTGTATGGTGCAGGAGCACCAACCCTTTTCCAATGAATTTGTTTTAGGTTGTTTCATGAGTGGCTGAGTCTAGAAGTGTTTGAGTTATTTTGTGATTAAATAAGGTCATATTGACCATTTCTATGATGTAAAGAGTCTATTATGATTCACTAAGTGTCTAGGAGAATCAAAGTGCAAAATATTGCAAAAATGCAAAAAAAAGTTGTCAATAATAAAGTGCAAAAAAATGAAAAATTTGTAAAGTCTTGAAAGCCAATGGTCACAAGTTTTGAAAGGAAATTTTGTATGGTTAGGCAATTGGTTTTGGAGGGAAATTTTTTTAAAAATGGAAGACAACTCATTGTAATGGCTCTCAAAGAATTGAAAAGAATAGATCAAATATTTTATCTCAGTTTTTTGTATTTCCTGAATATTTTCCTTGTTTTGCAGATAGTGTATTGCTCGTATAGGCCAACCTTGGTGCAAGTTCTTGTAGAATAAATTGAAGGGTGGAGTTAGCTTTGATTTGGTTCCATTTTGAGGGGATTTCATTGAATTTAAGGCCATTTTGAAGCCTACCTCTATAAACGGGTCTAAATACCCTGTTGTAAGGTTCTTGAGTGAAATAATAATTTTTTAAGCCATTCCACCCACTATATTTTATTGTATCTTGATGGAATGGCACATTTGGGTCTGGTTTAGATGTGTGAAGGGTTTCATAGTGTTGGAAAGATGATTGGGAGCATTTTGTGTTGTTTCCTTGTGTGGTTTTGTGTCAATATTGTGTGAAATTGATGGTTTTACCCTAGGGTTTGATAGAATATTATAGATAAAGGTTGGGTGATTGTCTTTTGAGCATGTATAGGCCTATTTAGGAGTGTTTGAAGTAGTGGCAGGGTTAGTAGAAGACTGGAAGGTGGTTTTTCAATAAACCCCCATGAAATTGGCTTACAATGAGGGTTTCTTGGTTGAGTGCTTTGGAAAATGTGTACCAGCAAATGAATGGTGAAATATAGTGTTTTGGTTCCTGGTGAGTGCTACCCCATTGAATTTTTGGGTTTGTAGTGAGTTTAAAGTGGTGGTCCTTTGTAAAAGTGGCCTAATTCATGGTCTAGGTCAGCGTAGAAGGTATGGTTTCAAGTTGTTGTTCCAAAGGACTTGCTAGGGATGTTGATGTATGTTATAGCTTTCCTTAATGGGTCTCTAAAGCTGTGAGGATTTGGTTGGTTGAGAGAGTTTGAAGTGATTTAGGTTCAAAAACCAAGGTCTACAGGCCTACTAGTGGAAAGGTGAGATTGTGTGAAGAATTGTCATTGTTAAGGTTTGTTAATTCAAAACGTTGTTGAATCTGGTTGGTTTGGTGTTTTTTGTGTTGGAATCCTCCTTGATTGACATCAATAAGGCATACATGCAGTTCTCAAATATTCATTGAAAAGAAAAAGTTGTAGAAGCAAAATTAATATGCTTTTGACAATCATTATGTTTTAGGTTATACCATTATTCTCCACAACCGTGTTTAAGGGTGAGAATATCCATATATGTATTTAAATTTGGGAGAAAGGCCATTCTCTTCCTTTGTAAGTCCTATCTATCACCTTAAAAATTCTGAAAATAGAATTAAACTTTAAATACTATTTCTTCTTATGTAAGTATCACACGTGTCGTGTTTCTTGTATAAAAAGAATGCTCAAAAGATGCATCTTTATTCAAATCAAAGAAATTAGAAAGATGAAAATTTCATTACACCACTAAAAATATTTCCCATGTAAAATAAAATACATCTGCTTTCAAATTAGTATGGTGTGAGAGCTATTTTCTATTTTTCCAATGTGTTAGTTTTATGATAGTAGATAAAATTGCCTCCATATTCAACATTACATATGTGTAGTAGTTAGAACAATGAGGAGAGGAAAGGCATTGGAAAATAGAAGTAGAGGCACACAATTTGAAGGCCATGACCATGGATCTCATGACCAGACATATACATTAAGTCCTACAGATAACAGGACTACTATTTCTGGTACCCATTTTGATATGATGTTAGAAGTTTACAAAATAATTTGCACTTAACTCCTAATTACAGATTTTTCCCGATCCAACAAAATTGTGTGATTATGTAAATTATAACCATCGAAATTATGGAAATTTAGCATTCACTTGTTCTTTATCCAAATCAATGAAACATAAACTAATCACTTAAATTTTGTAATTAGAAAAACTCAATGAATCAAAACACTGACGAGAATAATAAATAGAAGAGAAGAATAGAGAGATCATTCTTGATAATGGAGTTTGCTCAATTTGAGCTACGTCTCTAGGTCCACTTCTCATTGGACCGCTTTATTAATGACACCAAGCTTTAACATGCCTTTTTACATCATCTAAGCTTCAAAATCCTGCACAAAATTCCTCACAATCTCTCTCACTATTACAATTTTTGGTGTATAATATCACCTTGTAATTCTTCTCCTCCAAAATTTCCACCTTCCTTCACAAAAGCATAAAAAATCTATCACATCACCCTGATTCGTACTCACATACCTACCCCCCTTTTTATACATAAAATAAGCCCATTTTGGGGCTAAATCATCATAATTACGAAACAACCCTCATTTAACAACAATAATCTTTCTACCATTCGTGTATAACCCCTTTTGTTGGCTTTATTCATTTGGGGTTAGTGGTATTAACCATAATAGTCTATTTGTTGTATTCGGCCTTTGATTAGTGCTTAAAATTAACTGTTGGCCCGTATATACTCAAACCCATTGGTGGTCCAATGGTGAGCTATCCTCTTGCCATTTGGTGGGTCGGTGGTTCAAACCCTGCCGACCATGTTTTTACCAACCCACTGAAACTTGAAACACATCAAAACAAACTTGCCAAGCATAGTAATTAAGGATGCAAGCGATGTCTTAGTGGCCAAGGCCGACCATTGGGAGTTGACAGGTGGGGGGTTTGACCCCCACTAATAGAAATTATTTTGTTACATCGTTCAAACCATCTTTCCGCCTGGAGGAGTGCTGTGGGGGTGCCACGTGGCACCTTGTGATTGGGCCATGTAGATCCCTCTAATTCACCTGTCAAAGACAACTCATCAAACATGTCATTTGTCACTTGTCCCATGCAAGCAGTACATACTACCGCGTGTCCATCCCAGAGGCTGCCACATCGATTTCCGTACCATATGGACCACCATGTCAATACCCGTACGGTCAAATTCAACCCATCCTTGCGAGCTTTGACTGGCCATATCTTCGCCATTCAAGCTCAGTTTTCAATGAAATGAGCAGTGTCAGAATCGTCTCAATGAGCGCTTCAACATGACGATCATTTTTTTCTCCTTTCTAATGGCCTCAAGCACCAGTTTGACCAAAATTTGACCAAGCATAACTCACATGTATGACCTCCTTTTGACGCGATTCAAGTTGCATTAGGACCGTGTCAGTGAACTCTTCAATCTGAGACCACTTTTGACTGATTTTGAAACTGTGAAATTTTGAGGTCTTTTGGATCCACCTAGATCACATTTATGTGCAAGTGTCTAGACCTGGGTTGGGCGCTCGAGGGGAAATGCTTCAAGAGGGGAAATTCTTAATCATTGAACTATTGCAAGGTCAAAAATTCTTCAAGAGGGGAAATGCTTAAGCATCAAATCAATAACTATGGGTCAGGGCTAGCACAATACCAAGTCCTTACCCTATTTATCAATATGGGGAAAAAGAGCAGTCATAATATGAACATATCTAAACCATCTCAAGCATATAAATATATCACTTTATAAAAAATTAAATTAGAAACAAGACTTTCTTCTCAATTATTCAAAGAGTATTGACAACAATTGTGTACACAAAAATATACAAAAGAGAATAAATTAGGGATAGATGCATTACCTATATGCAACCTTTCTTCCTTGCAGGCCTATTGACATCAACAACGCGGTCTCATGCATGATCCAGTTAGTCTTTTTTCCTTTTGGTGATTTCCCAACATAGAAAACCATAGCTTTTTTTATGCCCACGTGCTTGCCACCAATCCGAGTGGTGATGGGTTTATCTGAACCTATGGCTTTCCAATACTTAGAACCAACAACCTTGTTGGGATGAGACCCATTTGGATACTTCATGTCCCTAGGAATGAAGAAATACCACTCATTTTCTCCTAAAAATGACATTCTGTAAACACAGAATGCATGAATAAAAAAAGAAGATAATTTCTAGCAAAAACTAATAAACTTAGACAATATAGAATTCACTCTCAGGGCAGAGGGTAATGGATGTATGCAAGACTACAGGTATTTTTATTAATACAGCTTTATTTGGTATCTTTATGTATGGAAATATTTCAACTTATTATTTGTAGGTATTCTCTCATGCTTAAAAAATGGTATTAACATGCAATACTTCAGTAAAAAGTGTTCTCTTGAAGGCAGAGAAAGCACAAATGATTTCAAATTTATTTTCCCTTGAGATTAAATAGAGATATTTAATTTAATTATTTGTAGTCTACTTATTTCCTTTTGAACTATAGGTAGAGAGAGTCATTAATATTTGTATTTTTCAAACAAAGACTAAATTGGTAAGGCTCTACTTAAAGATCAACCCAAAGCTAAAGAAGGTGAAAATTTGGCAATCACAAGAGATGAAGTAGTTTTAAAAAAAGGAGGCGATAAATGAAAAATGCTTTTTTGTTGAAAAAGAAAAAAAATATTGGGGTAAATAAATGAGTAATAGCTTCAAGGCAGTTTGGCTACATGGTGAAATTGTTAAGTGAGTTGTGGGAAAGAAATGTTTGTTTCAAATATAATCAACAACTTTTCTTTTTTTTTGGGCATAGCAGGTAAACTTCAATTGCAGGCAGGCTCAAATTTTTAACATTTAGAGAACTTCAAAATCCTATTTTGTCTTTAGATGTGGATAAAATACAAATCAACCAATTGTTTCCATCTATACATGTGTTAAGAAGAGCAATACAATGCTCAGGGATCCAGTCATCTAAATGCACTATTTACAATAAACAATTGATATAACACTTGATCTAAATTGTGAACTTATATCTCTGAACAATGTAACTTCAATTTTATTCAAAAAATTTAGCCATCTAATTCTGAAATAAAAAATATGAATCTTAATTTTTTTGGGAAGGTGAGGACACAAAATCCCAAATTTGGTAATGCAGATATGTGTCTATACCATAATGCCCACTGGATTGTTTTTCTCTATAATAAAGATAAGTGTATCCACTTGCAACGGTGCTCAAGACTCCTATAAGAATTTTAGGATGCATATGCGGTCCATGTATATATGTTGACAAAAAGTAAGTTCACATAAATAAGGCAAGGTAAGGCTAGAAACAAAACATAAATTTGTAAACCTTAAATGGAAAATAGAGCACAACCACCCTAAAAACGTAATAGCACAAACTACAATAGAATTAATTGAAAGATAAAACCAAAACAAGGAATTAAATTTCTATCCCCAATATTATGAAAGTGTTAATAAATACGATAGCATAAATTTATTGCTAACCTAGCATCTTTGAGAATCCAAAAATAAGAGAGGGAAAAAATAGAGACACAAAAATAAATTTAAAACATTTTAAAAAGGTCATGCAAACCAACCACGTCTCCTCTCCATGCAAACTACTATCATGGCAACTCATTGAACCTATTAATCCTTTGTTCCCTTCCTTGGATTCACCTATTCCTTATAAGGTGTTGGAGCCTTCTCAGGACCTCTTGGTCAAAAACATTACTAAGGTTTCAGTGAAGTTGGTGGAGTTGAATGCTTTACCCATATGGAACGAAGTTGCTAACTCTCATATAGAAGTAGAAGAGGGGCCTATGTTCCCCAATATAGAGTCTTATCTTGAGATTGTTTCCCAATCCAATCTTGAAATGAGAGGTCACAAAAAATTGGAGAGAAATAAGAAAAAATTGTCACAAGAGGTTGAAGGAGATGTACTGATACTCCAGAAAGAAAACATAGAAGTCCCTAAAGAAGGAGGGATAGACATTCAATAGGAAAACTAAATTGGATTTTATCCTTGAGTCCTCTTTGGAAGAATAGCAATAGGATGTGACCCAAATTTCAGTTGTTAACTTAGAAACAGAAAAAAAGTCTCAAAAATGGTAAGGTTTAGTAGAAAATTTCTCCTCCCCACTCAAATTTTTTTGGGGATGATGATTGGAACCAATTCAATATGAAATATAGAAAGAAGAAGAAGTTGGATGTTGGAGGAAGCAATAAAGTTGGAAGGCCACCTTTGAAGGAGTCAAGGAATAAAGATACAACTCAGGATGTTGCTTCAGGAAAACAAAAAACCCTTGACTCTCTTTCAGGAAATGAGTCACAAAAGAAGTAAGTGGGGGGGTCTTCCCCCCTGTTATTTCAGTATCAAGGTGATACTGATTTTTCTTTGCTTGCAATGAGATTGATATCCTTGAACATTAGGGGTCTAAACAACCCCTTCAAATAGCATTTGATTAAAACATGTATGGCGGATCTGAAACCAGATATCCTTTAAATTCAAGAAACTATAATGAAAAGGGAGACCTTTGAAAAAGTGGTTAAAATATTATGGCCTAATCCTAATTTTGTGGATAGTGATGTTGAAGGTGCTTTGGGTGGAATTTATACCTATTGGAATCCTACTATATTGTTTGGCTCCATTGGATTTAGTAGTAAAAACTGTCTATTGGTTTCTCTAGAAGACACTGCTACCTTTGTCAAATGAAACATAATAAACATTAATGGTCCCAATTTGCACCTAGATAGACTTAATCTATGGAATTTTTTGGAGAGTAATATAAGAAATAGGAAGGAGGAGTTGTGGATGCTAGGAGGGGACTTTAATTCCCCATTGTATCCTTTATAAAAGTAAGGATGGTTTATATGACTTCTCTAAAACTATGATGGATTTGGCAAGATTTATTAATTTTGTGGGCCTAATGGGTATTCATTTGATTGGGTTTCTCTTTACCTAGTCAAATAAATGATAGGGTAACCATCTTATTCAATTAAAATTAGATCATTTTCTCATTTCTTCAAACTGGAGGGTTCTACAAGATCTTACCCTTATTGCACTTCTGAGAATAGGTTCAAATCATAGTGCCCTCCTCCTTAATTGGGATGAAAAAGTTGTAAAAGGACATTTTCCTTTCAGATACGAGATAATGTGGACCCACCACCTTGATTTCAAAACTCTTTTAGATTGTTGGTGGAATGAGCCATGTACTAGTACTCCTATGTTTTGTCTGGTTTAGAAGCTAAAAAAAGTTAAAGAGCGAGTCAAAGGATGGAATAAATACTCTTTTGGGAATATCTTCAATACTAAGAAATCGTTAGGATTAAAATATCAAGGAAATGTAGGACTTGATGGAGCAGGGTGAAGTTGATGAAACTATTTGTAATGAAGAACAAGAGCTAAGAATACAATGGTTTAAAATGAACAAAAAAGAAGATTTTTTTTGGAACAGAAATCAAGGATATAATGGTTAACTGAAGGCGACAAAAATACAAAAAAATTCATCAATCAACCCTAAAAACTAGAAACATAAATAGGATTAGATCACTAAAAATTGATAATGGGTTAATTTTGCAAAGGGAAGATGAAATTGCTAATGAAGCGGTCTCGTTCTTTTCAAATTTTCAAAATATGCTTGATTTTGACCTAGTTGATCTGGATAATATTCTATAGGTTATATCACAAGTTATCACTGAGTAGGATCTAAAGACTTATCTAAAGTTTTTTCTCTCCAAGAAGTCAAGAATGTGGTCTTCACCTTTGGTGCCTATAAAGTCCTAGGACTTGTTGGCTTTCCCTCGGCCTTTTTCCAAGAATTTTGGGATATCATTTCAACTAATCTCTTCAATGCAACTCAGGATTTCTTCAAATAAGGTCGATTAATAAACCAACTTAATGCCACATTTATTGTTCTTATCCCTAAATTTGAAGAAGCTTTATCAATGAATGATTTCAGACCAATCAACTTGTGTAATACTACTTATAAGATATTCTCAAAGATAATGGTCTATAGATTAAAGTTGGTCTTGAACAAGATGATTAATGTTAACTAGAAAGAATTTGTTCAAGGAATACACATACTAGATGCGGTGATTTACACCCATGAGGTGTTACACTCCATGGATTTAAGTAAGAAACAAGGTATGACTCTAAAAATACACATCTCAGAAGCTTATGATAGGGTCTCATGGCCATTTCTCATTGTTGTGCTAAAAAAATTTGGATTCAAGGGAAGATTTCTTAACTTAATTATCTCATGTGTGACAACTCCAAAATGTTTGGTTCCAATTAATGGTGTCCCTAATGGTTTTTTCTCCTGTGAAAGAGGATTAAGACAAGGAAACCCTCTTTCACCATATCTTTTTATTATAGTGGTGTTACCTATTTTTCACTTCAAGCTCAAACAGGTAGAGCTGAATCAAATTCATGAATTATAGGTACAAAAATTTTCATGTTTTGTTGATTAAGTATTGATTGATCATCATAGAAGATCATTTTTACATCTGAATCATAGTTTTATTGTGCAAACATTTGAAACAAAAAATTGAGAAAATTTGCATAATAATGCTTTTTATTCATTTTGTAAAAATGTTGAATCTCACACAAGCCGCGAGAGTAACTGAGTTTGATTCTGACAATCAAATGATGAATACAATTTTAAAGGACAAACTACACTGCTGAAAATAACATAAGCGTAAAGGAGAGAAGCAATTCATCATTGCCTGTAATGATGAATCGCTTTCGTCGGTGCTTCTAGCCGCCGTGCCTCCAAGCAGCTACAGCCTCACTTCCTCGCTCCATGAACCTGCAAAATTGTAAAGGAAATGGCATTAGAGTTATACTCTAAGCAATGGTGAATTATTTTCTGCCTTACGCCTATGCTACAGACAGGAATGTAATTTGCATTAAACCAAGCATCCATTAGATGATTGCGAAAATTCAAGAGGAAAAATGTAATTCAATGGAAGCTTTCAGCTTCTTTTATTTTGCTAACATGTTTGTTTCAGTGTGCAGGAACAGGTTCATCATGTTCGAGATCATTTTATCAGATATGTGGAGTAAACGGGCTCCGACAAGGGTTGAGACCGACATATCAAAGGACACCTCTCATTGACATCATTATTTGAGAGTTATCAGATATTCAATTACAATCATCAAGAAAGGACTGCTGTAATAAAATGAATTCACAGAAGCAACCTTTGATTCATTGTGACAAAAGTAGATTGAGATAATTATCTTTTCGCTCATCATGCTAAATAATGATCAAAACATATAAAGAGATCAATAATTTCATTGATATTTTGTCTCAGCTCTACTTTTGCATTCATGTTCTGCATTTCAATAAGGTATTCAATCCTTTTATGTTAAATGGAAAACAAATATTCAAGCCTGAACTGCCTTTTAGAACTTTAAAGCATATACATCTCCACCGAGGATGTTATCTATAGTCTTTGCAGCTAATAGATTCTGTGGCTATCTTTTGGAATGAGGTTTCTATTTTTCCAAAGTATGAAAATAGTTTGAGGACCCATTGTCAGAGATATGAGGTTTGTAAAGCATTTATTTCTTATAGTTCATAGTATCAAAACAACAAGGCCAGAGTTTTCAAAAGTGAGATTATGATAATTGAAGGATCAATATTGTCAAATAAGACAACTGTCTATGAATAAGCAATAAAGGCTTCAAAGCAAACAGTGCAATAGGTGAGCAATTCACAACAAGATGATGGAGGTATCATGTTCATAATAGGAGCAACACTTTAGCATTAAGAAGAATCAATACAAGGATCATGATTGTGGCAATCTAAGCAAGACATCACTAAGCATGATAGAACCTGTAGGCTACGAGTTTGATAAAATTATCACAGCAAGACAGTGCAAATCTGGCAACATGGGCAGTAATATATAAAAGCTTCAGCTGAGAAGACGGTCCAATGAAATGATCGGAAATCATGAGTACTGACAGGGATAAGACCAAGGGTAACCTGAAGAGGCCATCAAGTACAAAACTTGGGAAGTAAAGGAACAATATAGGAACCAATGATTTTGATAAACAACAGCCACATCATGAGATCACTAGAGAAACAGTTAGTATGCAAAGTCTGGGTGGAATAGTTAATTCACAAATGCAGTCTCTTTGAAGTAAAGATAAGAACATATTTTATGAATTAAATATTGTGCAATAGGTATATAGTCATGCATGAGAGCTATTTATCCATGATAAGGTGCAGTAATGATATCACACCGAGTTGACTATCGTATAGTGCAATATGGCTGTCAAAAGTTTTTTCATTCATAATTATAAATAGAGGCAATATTCAGGAAAAGTAACAGCTATATGTTTTAGAATATCAAACAATGATTTAAATCATGATGTGGCTTGTATCTTGTGAAATATTTTGATCTGGCAAGATTTTATTATAGCAAAGATGATTTTGACACTACTGGCCGCTATTACATTAAGAGAAGCAAATTTTTAGAAGGCAAAAAGGCTCCTTTTACAAGATCTTCATTATTTTATGTTGTGAGTCAAGTACCAGTGGAGATTTTCTTCAAAATGTTAAGGCCATGAATACAAGTGAAGTCCTCAAGTTCCCAGAATTTTGGAAAAAAAAGCCAGTTTAACAAGATACCCAGAATGCATAAAATAACAACACGGAGAGATAGAGAGGAAGATTAAAATGACAAAATCATGAGCCTACCTAGGCTCTTCCATTTCTAGGCTTCAGGAAATCAACAGAAGGGAACATTAAGTGTGCAGGCCCAGCTCGACCCCAACTCTCATGGCGGCTATTCATAATGAAGATTCACCAAGATGTCAAGCTTTAACACAATTACTCTCATGGAGACGTTTTTTCAGCCAATATGAAAATGCATGGACATAAAAGATAAGACAAGAAGATATCATAATATGGCCATGGTTGTGGCCAATAAACCAGAGAATAACTTCAAAATTGGAAAGGAAGTCCAAATTTATGTCAAAACAAAGACTTACCATGCTTTACCTGCAAGGTTAGCATGTCAATCGCTAGGAAAAGAGCATAAAAACGTGGGTTGAGCTTCAAAACAGCTCTCAGAACCTCAGAAAACCCTACTTATGGCGGTCGACTTCCTCCAGAAGTTTCTCCAAGTCAAATGCAAAAGAGTGATAATGACCTTTAGGTTTCGATGTGTGCTTTTATTCATTCACCCTAATTCCACTTGCACATTTCTGTAATGATTTTTAATAATCATTTTGTTTTTAATTGTCCCCATGGTCACAATTTTGAAGTCAATGGGTCTAGCAAATGGTCAGCCTTATCAAATAATGATGAATATTGGTGCTAAGGTTTTATGGCCAAAAATTTAAATCATTACCAAATACATATGCCAAGTGTGGTCAGCTCTAAGAATAATATGGTGGTCTTCAATGGTGTTTAATGAACAACGCATATCTTTAATATATGCTAAGTATAGTGTGTAAAGCTATGAGGGGAGTTTCAAATTTTGCAAAAAGAATTATTCTTATTTATTTATTTGCATTAAATCATGTAAGCTAATTAATTAAATGATGTCTTAGATCATTTAATTAATTTAGCGTTTTAAAATGCAAATAAATAAATGTTATGTAAAGCTGAGTTGCAACTTTGTCTCAAACTGAAGATTGATCATGCATGGATTGAGTTCAAGATATTATGGGCATATTGATACAAACGAGGCAGTTTTGCATGCATTAGGGCACTTTTTCAGGGATTTCAGTTCAGTTCGAGTTACATATCAGTTGCACGCTTTATGACTGCCAGTTCGAGATCGAGTTCACTCATTTTTGCATGAGTTTGAGCCACTTTTTTAGGGATTTTCACTTGTGCTTGGATTTCACTTTGGGATTGTCATATTTTCACTTTTAGATCACTTTCAGTTGCTTATTCATGCACTTTGGAGTGCCTTCATTTCGTATCTATTGAATTTTTTTATCTTTTTCATTTCTAGTTCTTGTTTTTCAGCCTTTGCACTCTGCAAAGTGAATCATCTTGTAACTCAGCTTTCAGATTAATACAGTAGTGTTTTTACAGGTTTACTTATGTTATTTTTGCAAAGATTCCTTCAAATTACAATAAAATCAAAGTCTTCCTTGTCGTTTGGCTGTCTTTATGAATGATTTGATGAAGTTTTATTGTGTTAAAATATCAAAACCTTTAAAATCTTTGTCTCATTTATATTTGCATGCATTTGAATAGTTGAAGTCACAGGTCTAAGTTTGTGTAAATGAATAATATTCTTCTTTGTTGTGAAAATCATGTTTTCCTTCAAAGCTGATTTATTCAAAGCCTTCCTTAGAATCAATTTTTGTGGTGAAACTGTCAAAATTGACTTGTGTGGTTAGTTTTCTGAACTTTATTGTGAATCAAAATTGCAGATCTTTATCAATTAGGTGCATCACCTTTAATTTACAGTTTTCTTGCATTTAGATTTAGTCTTTCTCCCTTTTCCAACAAATCACTCAGTTATTAACCAAAAAATTAAATAGGAACCAGCCTAGAATTTGGAGGTTTAATTCCTTATAGGATACCCACAGCCTGGAATTAGTTCCAATGTTTCAAAAGATTGTTGAATTTCAATATTCAAGCATTCAGGTGCAATCTGATTGACAACAAGTGGTTGAAGTTCTAGGAAGAAATATTCAAAAATAGCTTGATATAAAGCAGCTAAAGGGGTTTAAAGTTGCTTCCTCATTACCCCCTGCCTCCCATCAGTAATTCATAGATGACACTATTATTTTGGGGGAGGCTTTGGTAGCGGAAGCTAGATAGTGGAAAGAAATCCTAGATAAATATGCTAAAGTCTCGAGTCGGTACATTAATTATCACAAAAGCAAGATTTATTTCTTCAAAATTACCCAGATAATAAAAGAGAGAGTGTTGAACATTATTGTATGTCAAGAAGTAGATCTCCTGGCTACTTACCTTGGCCTTCTACTCGTATTTAAAAACCTCATAGCAATTATTGGAATTACATTCTTGAAAAGATTCAAAAGAAATTAGTAGGGTGGAAAGGAAGGTTGTTAAGTCATGCAAGAAAACTACAACTTTTGAAAGCATCTTTACAAAATATCCCTACCTACTACCTCTCTCTCTCTTTAACATCCCAACCTCTATTGCTGAAAAGATAGAAATGATACAAAGAAGATTTCTATGGTCTGGGTTGGAGGAGAAAAAAATATTGGCTCTTGTTGGATGGGATAAGGTTTGTGCTCCGAAGAGGGATGGTGGTTTGGGTATTCGAAGGATAAAACTTTTCAATAAATCCTTAGTGGCAAAAATGGGTTAGTTCCTTTTGGAAGGAGCTAAAGACTAGGTCCTGATTCTAAGAGAAAAATAGTTGAGAAATAAGGATCAAGGCTAATTATTTTGGGAAGAAGAACTCCCCTATGGCTCTAGCTTCTAGAATAACTTTCTCAAGATTAGAGGGACCTTGAAACTAGGAGTGAAAAAGAGAATAGAGAATTGAAAAAAAAATGATTTTTGGGAAGACGCTTGGATAAATTATGCTCCCTTATCATCAAATAGCAATCTCTTACAAATTAAACATAGGATGATAAGAGCTATAAGAAAAAATGTCACAAGTTATATCAATTGGGATGGGTTGAGGCCTCAATGGATAAATTTCAAAAATCATTTTAATGATGTTCTAGAGGGGGAAGACAACATAATTGGGAGGTTGGCCTACGTCTTCTTCTTCAACAGGTTGGTGAAGCTGATATTTTCTCAAAAGATAGGGAAGATGAATGGATATGGACCAAAATTCCATAGAGAAAAATCTCAGTCAAATATGTTTATGAAGTTTTGAAAAAAAAAAAAAATTCCTAGGGGGAATTTAACTGGAGAATGGTCTAGAATAAGAATTTAATACCTAAAGTTAATAGCTTATGGTGGGCAGTGGCTCATGGTAAGATTCTCACTCTAGATAAACTCAAGAAAAAAGGTTTCCATTTGGTTAATAAGTGCTACTTATGTAATGAAGTTGAAGAAACAATTATGCACTTGTTGTTTCAATGTTCCTACTCTTGAGATGTTTGGTCTTTTTTCATGACAAACCTGATAATAGATTGGGTCTTCCCCCCTCAGTAAAGATGTTTATAGAATTTTGGAATTTCTACTCCTATTCTCATAACATCATTATCGATCTATGGAGACAAGTTCCCCCATTTCTCACCTGGGGACTGTGGAAGGAATGAAATAATAGTCTTCAAGGATACAATAAAGAAAAGTAAATATCTATGCATGTCCACAAGACAACATATACAAGAAAATATTAATAACATAAAATATGCTCCTTCTAAGAATATGCCTTCTTACAAAGAATTGTGAATTAAGCAATTATGGGGAATTTCATAGGACCTAACTAACATCAACTAGACAAAATAGCTAAAAAGGCAGAATACTAGTTGGAAACCTCCGAGCTTGGATTGGATGAAATGCAATTTCTATGGTTGTTCAAATGGAAATCCTAGATCGGCGGATGTAGGAGGAATAATCAAAAATCACGAAGGAAATTTTGTTGAAGGATATGGTAGAGGTCTGGGAGTTGCAACAAACAACATGGCCGAGGAATATGTTGTGTGGGAAAGAATAAACTGTATGTAGGATAAAGGTTATACTAAAGTGTTTTTTGAAGGAGATTCTAAATTGATTACTGATTATTTAAATAATATTGTTGATGTGTCGAGATTTGAAAGACATTCTAGATGATTGTAAGAGAACTTTGAAAACCTTCCAATAGTATAAAATTGGCCATGTGTATAGGGAAGGTAATATGGCTACTGACACCATGGAAAATGCAAGTTTAAGATAATCAGAGTAGACGTATTGGGATTTTTTTCATTTTCTAAGTCCTTTAAAAATGATTATATTTAAAGAAAAACTTGGTTCTTTAAATAATCCTACTAGGATTGATAACAATTAGCTTTGATGGAGGATTCTATGAGTTATCAAGTTAAAACTATTTTGTTAATTTCTATTTTGCTCATAATTGTTGTGGGCATATTAGAGGGCAAGGAAATGAAGACCCCTAATTATTTTCCTAGTTCAAAAAATATTTAGAAGTACAAAGCTAATAAGAAAAAATCCAGTGCTCGGTTAATAAAGGAAAGCAATTTAAAAAATTTCAAATCATGATTTCACCCACCCAACCCATCAAAAATATTTTGATGGATTGATGACATGACGTTTCCTTTTGTTGTCTCCTTTGTTTTTTTCTTATTTATGCCTCTTAATGGCGGGGGTTTTATCATTCCCAATAAAGGATGGAACAAAACCTGCACAAGTTATCCCCTTATTATCAGCCATAATTACTTAAAATCATAACCAACTGGTTTGAACCATCACCATTCCAAATGCAAAGCCCTAAAATTACCCTCAATGCTAAAAAAAATCAAACTGTCAGTGATCTCTATTTCAGATGAGAAAGGCTTAAAGGTAGACTACTTGCTTCTGTGCAAGGATAGTCTAACCAGTGAAGAGATAATGGGAGGCCCAAGAAATAGAACATAGTCGAATAAGTGTGACTCTCTGAGATAGAATGTTGAGCTGTGGAGCTTCTTTGAATGCACAAGATTCACCCCGTACTTTGAAGCTATGCAGGGTTATAGTGAAGAGCTTAGTTACAAATTGTGAATGCTTGGAGGGATGGAGAGGGAAACCTGGGAGGGCTTCATTTCACTATAGATGCAAAACTTATAGCTCAAGCCACTGGTCTTAAATATGAAGGAAAGAAAATTGCCAAAATTTTTTTGAGGAACTACCAAACGTATATCGAAATTTTTTTCAAGGCCAACGAAAAATCTCGAAGGTTTCAGAATGGCTATTTAAGGTTGAAGCTCCCGACTCCATACCATAATGTAAGTTTTTTTTTATGAAATATTTCACTCTAGAGGGTAGATTTCAATCCATTCATGGGTACCATTTTCAAATCTTCAACCACATTCACCACCTTGAGAAAATTGATATGCCCTTCTTTCTCCTTTCGTTGTTACAATAGAGTTTGGTCAATGGGGAAAACCCACCTTTGCATCAGGGTTAATTAGGGAAATTTTGCAAATATGTTCTTTCCACCACCCCGCAAAAGAATTTAATTCATAATCTACTTGAGAACCCTCATTTCCTAAAAATATCTATAAAAATTGAGTTGCTCAAAAGCCGACCCCACTCTCCAGACAAAGAACACGTTACAAAAAAGCATACTATGCCCCCCCTAAGAATGAGGACCCCTCTTGGATGGACCTCCTAAACCTTACTCCTAAAAAACATAATATTTCCCCACTTTCTTTAGGTATCATAAAGAAAAGGAAGGTAGTGATAAAAGAGCCATGCCTTGAAACACCTACCATTACAATCTCTGATGATAAAGATATTAACTCCGAAAGTGGTCTCACCCCCCTAGTGGTTGTAGGTCGACTCGCCTTACTCTAGCTGCTTCCAAAGGGTAGGAGATAAGTAAGAAAATAAAAAATTCTACTGAAAGGGGGAGTGCAGCCCCTCTCGAGTTTGAGGATAAAAAAGGGAAAAAGTGGTAATAGAGGAGAAAGAAGTCTCATCCAAAGAGGAATATGTCCCTGATAGCCTTGGGGAAATATAATTCTCTAAGGACGAGGATGCTTCGAGGTCTGATGATATAGATGATACCATCCAAGAAGTGGAAGAAGATAACAATCAATAGGATGAGGATCAAGGCGCTAACAAAGGGATAAACCTTGGTAAAGCATAGGAGAAGGAAACTATAAATGATAGTCTGATTGATTTGGAAGATATTGACATTACTACCAACACCCCTCTTGACTCTAAAAATCCGAAAGAGAAAGAGACTGAAACAAAAAAGAAAAAAATTGATATGCTCATGGATAGGGTGGAGAAAATTGAAAGAATGATGGAGAAAGGTGATAACTCTAACAGGTTCCATACAATTGAGGAGGCCATCAAGAAGATGTGCAGAGTTATGGACGAAGTTATGAAAAGAGTTGAAATGGGTACCATATCGGGATAGGGAAAGATTAAAAAGAAGAAAAGGATAAAAGGTACAAGGGATGAAGTTGATTGATCCGAGATGATGGAGCTAAAGGATAGTTTGGAAGAAACAATGGAATATCTTGAGAAGACCTAGAGTCTCATAGAGGACTCCTAATTTTATGTTTTTTCTTGTCCTGGTTTCTAGTATTGGATGTATCTTTGGTCGACTAGTTTTTTGGTTTCCTTAATGTTGTGTTTAAGACTGATGTTGGATTTTTAAGCCCAAACTTTTACTATATATTGTTACTCTTTGATATTATGGTTATGTGCTATATGAGAACTTACAACAGGTTTTTCTTGTCTTTTGATAGTCTTTGGGTTAACGATATTATAGTTTGCTTAATATTATACTGGTACTTGGATAAGGTTATTTGTAATGATCCCATGATGCTTGGTTGATGTATGTTCTCTATTGCTTGGGGTAAGGAGATTTAGTGATGTTTCCTTTTGTTGTCTCCTCTATTTTGATGTTCTTTTCTAGTTGTTGTTTGCTCTTGATAGTTTTGCTACTTTTGTATGGGATCAGGGCCCTAACCTTGCTTATTTAATAAAAAATATTGTTAAAACCTTAATCGCCAACTATCAAGGAACAATTTTTAGCATTCCAATGAAAATGTGACGGATTGAACTGATGATATCAATAAGCCCTTTTGGAACTACGCGCTCTCTTGCCTCATGAAACTAGAATCACACACTAGCATCCTAAAGTCATTAATCGATGGCAATAATAGGTCACTAAATTCTAGATCAGTTGACTTGTGAGCACATTTTCATCCTCGGTTAATCAGTGATCAATAAATCCTTATAAAATTTGAATTTTGATTGGCCAGTGCAACATGCATTAATCACAGTTTAGCATTTTTAGCCTCCACAATAGTTCCCAATAGGAACTAATAAGTTAATTTGTAAAATATGTTCTAATGTGGCTTATAATTGTAGTTAACAAGTGAATTATTACTAAAATAGTTAATGATAAGCATAGTACTCTTGAGTAAAATTATATTGAATAGTTGATTTGAAGATACAAGATTTTGAGTAGAACTATAATTAGTTATGGAATCTTGTATTATTTTTCTGTGTACTCAATGTGAGATACTAACTAATGTATTACATCAAATTATATTGTAAAAAGTTAGGAATGTTATTATTATTATTATTATTTATTGTTTATCTTTGATATATCTTCTGATGATGATCAAATAGAAATAGTGTTGTCAATTATCTTGGGTGTGACTTAATTATTGTCCATGCATAAAGCAAGTTGATGATTATTGCTAATTCTTTCAAAGTTAAAGATCATTTTATGTGGTATTGTTGATGAATGGTGTGTTTCAATTAAGAAGGATGTCATATTATAATATGATTGATACTTGATATCATTGAATTGTGTTATTGTAGGACATCATTAGAACCATATCAATGCTATGCCTAATTGTTACATTGTTATGATATTTTGACTGCTATTATCATGTGCTTTAACATGACTAGATTTATTCTCTAGTGACTATGATATTATGTATAGTTTTTGTATGGGTTATCTTAACCTAGAAAGTATCAGTTTTCATCCCGATAATTGAAATCCTAAGAGAACTACATGGGATTTCAATCTTGTTTGGAAGTGGGTATGTGGGAAATCATTGGGTGAAGGATGCCCTTATGCCCCAAGTCCATAAGGAAGGGTTTACAACATAGATCCAAGGATTGGGGACTATTCCTAAAATTGATTATGTCTTTCTTTTTAATATGCTTCATCATTAGGCCAAAATTTATATCGAATGGTAGGGACCTCACCTTCCAACTAATATTTCCCCACTATAATTTTGATCCACCAAGCAAAAGGTAATCCATAATCATCCAACTTACTTACTTTGAGGTTTATGGTATTTGGATCTCAAATTCTACTCCAATCTTAGATCAAATTTTAGAGTTACTATCATTATGGTATGTCTCAATGTAAATGTGTAAGTATGCCTATATTCTTATTTGAACTAAAATAATTCAAGTCATATTTTGAACACCATGGACATTGTCTTAGATCATTAATAAGTATAGGAGGGCATAGGTTATATCCTCAAGGATATGTGAGGTATATTATTTTGAAATTAAGAGCATGATAAACTTGGCCCCGACATGGCTATGGATGAGTTATAGTAACCTACTTACCGATATTTAATGATGATGTCGACTTAAGCCATTATAATCTAATGGTGTGAACAATTCTTATTAAGTATAGATGGTTTACATGCTTTAAATATGTACCTAAATTTATGTTGAGTTCAGATATAATTCCTTATGCCTACCTATGCCATTTGTAAGTGATTAATAGTAAGTATTATTGAATATGGTTGGTTATTTTTCCCTTGTATATGTCTAGTGGAAAAATATATGATTTGATATATGATTGGTACTATACAAAATGTTACATACTAAGAAGTAGGATATTGTTTAATATTACTATTGTAGGTTTAATTTATATCTAATAAATATTGTGTTTCTAGATAACAAATAAATGAAGTGAATGGGTTCTAATTACTTATGAGTAGTATTGATTATATTTATCTATTCATATAAGACCAAATCATGTGGGTTCAATGTGTTTCTTATGTTTTTTGTAAATTTGACTCAAGACCTATAGGATTCTATGTGTAGGTTTATGGATAACTTTATGTGCCATATAACTAGGTCAACTTGACTAGTATTTGTGGACCCTTGCGATGTGTGGGTTATGTTTACTTGTCTATAAGATGATCCCACATGTTAGAATTGAGTCTGATATAGGTATGGATAGCTAACTATCACCATTACTATGTAGGTGATGGATGTCAGGTGTTATCTACTTTAGCTTATGGATTAACTAGCTCTTACTAGTAGGAAAAAGGTGAAGGATGTGAAGAGCTATCCATGATATGATGTAGGCATGGTTTAGCTATTTTTCATGCCAATATCATGTAGGTGATAGATTCCAAAATCTAATCGTCATATCCTAGGGTCTAGTCAACCATTGACAGTAGCATGGAGGTCATGGCTTCTAGGAGCCACTCATGGTATAATAGGGATTATCTTTAACTTTCACCATTACCATGTAGGTGATAAACTTCAAGAGGTACCCCATATGATGTTGGAACATTTTTTATAGTGACATTGAGGTGATAGATGCCAATATTTTCCATCTTATTAATCACCTTATGTGATGTTTGTTATTACACTTATACTTTATCTATTGATAGTTTCCCATAATAATAACTAGTGCAAAGGATGAAACCCATAGTGGTGTATGGGATGCACTAAAATTTCTTTTTCTAACTAGGATGCACTTAAAGGTAAGTATTAGTGAACAAAGTAATGGGAAGGTAGGTGCATTAGTGATGCATCCACTTGCTATTGCTAGTTGGTAACTATGTATGAGAGACTCACTCACTATGTACTTGTATAAAAATGACCTTAGGTATTGTGCATGTTGTTATACTTATGCCATTGCTAGGGACAACAACAATTAGCATATGTTACTTTCTTGTCATTATAGGTGGTGGTGGATTGGGGAAAGGGTATGACCCATGGTAGTTCATTTATAGGAGGATGTGGGTGTAACCACTTTAACTAATTAACTAAACAATGTGATGACCATAGCTATGCTAATATTCCCCCTTATTACATTGTTCCTACAAAAGTGCCCCTTAAATATTAGATTTCACCTTGCTAAGGGACCCCCCTGATGGCACCTTCAAAATTTTTAAATTTTGAATCCCCATGTTGAAAATTTTGATTCACACTCAAAAGTGCACCTGCAAAATCTGCCCAAGTGACCTACTTTGAAGGGTCACAATTCAGAGCTAGTTCATTTTCATGAATAATCCTTTCGTGGGCATACTCATGTGACATATGTGAATAGGCATGTCAATTTTCAGCTTCCCATAATGAGTTTTGACAGTGTTTTGAAAAGTGAAGCTGGAGGGTTTTGGCACTGTTTTGTTGTTTGCATATTTTCAGTCCTGCGAAGTGGCCTCCTATTTGAGTTGATATTTTGCAACTGGATGATTGTCATGTCAAAAAAATTATTTCTCTCCATTCTCCCCACATTCATGTACTCCTTGGTCCAATTTCAAAGCCTCATGATCTGATTTTCTATTTTTTCAAGATCAAAAGCAAATGCATTTTGCTTTTGCTTTCACACCTGCATTTTCAGAATTTTTCAAGGAGGTCAAGTTTGACCCTCAATATATCGTGATGGATGATGATTCAAGGGAATACCTCTTGCACACATACTCAATGTACCCAAATGACCTTGTGTGTCCAGTGGCAGTTCCTCAGGAGATGATTTGATATTTTTTCAAAGTGGCAACTTTGTGAGCTTTAATTGGTTTCAAGAATAGATACAGTTGCAGAAAAATCTAAGTGAGCCACTTTGTCGATTAATATCTTGCGCCTCAGGATATTTTTTCCCAAGCTGCTTGTTGCATTAAATTCTTGGGTCAAATGTCTACATGCCTACTCAATTTCAAGGTCTCGGGATAAGTCTTGATGGGTTATTTAATTATTTTCTAATTGCGACAGGGCCAAAAATGGTGTTCCAAAAAGTGTTAATTTTTACAAATCTAAGGACAACCCATTTCTTTTTTTGGCTTGAAATATCTACAGCTCCATTTTCATCAAAATTGGAGATCATACAATACATTATTTTAATGTATTTTAGTTGCGGCAAAGGCATCTAACATACCAATTTACAAAGGAGGTACCTGAAATATTTCAGCGATGCAAGTTTTGAGGAAATTGGTT
Organism: Sequoia sempervirens; assembly: GCA_007258455.2. NCBI lineage: Eukaryota > Viridiplantae > Streptophyta > Pinopsida > Cupressales > Cupressaceae > Sequoia > Sequoia sempervirens. The sequence goes on from VDFB02000008.1 coordinate 206,079,781, forward strand.
TTCTCTAAATAATTGATAATGCCCCTACAAATTTTTGCGGCTCTAGGTTTCCTGATTTGCTCGCAATAAATTTTCCTTATTTGGGTCGTAGCCGAAATTAAGAATTACATTATTTCCTAAAATTTAAAAGGCAAATGTTTAAAATATTTTACATATTTTAAATAATTTCAAAGTGGAAATGCACTGGAATAAAGACAATATCAATTAGGGTATATGTTAATATTTCATATTTTATAAAGTTTCAACTTTATAAAACTTTTCTCTCATGGGGAAGGGGGGAGAGGAGAAAGGAGAGGTGCAACAACATGGAGATAAATTAAATAATTTTTTATATGATTTCTTTCAAACTTTGGATGGAAAGAATATTTTATGAGCCAGTTTTAGTGTGTCTGCCAGTCCATGGAAGAAATGCTCACGGCACAGGAAAATCACTCACGGGGAAGCAGGGAGAATGGTGGGAGCAATGTTTGGGGAAGATTTTGATCTGCAATTTCTATTACTGTAAGGATTGAGATGTTTTCCTTTCTGTTGAGGCATTTTGGAGGTCTTCTGGGTTGGATTTTAAAATGATTTTTTCCTGATGAAAGCTGCAATCATGTTTTTGAGCTTCCAGGCATCTTTTGGGGCTCTATTTGAGCTCAAATTTGTTGCTCCATGGTTTGAAATCATCCCCTGACCATTCCTAATGTTTGGGCATAGTTTTTAAGCATGTTTGGAATGATTTTTGGTTGCTGGAAGCTGCAAAAACGCCCTTTCATTTAGAAAAAATGACCCCAACTTGCATTTGCAGTCAAAATGTATCAAAATTGTTTAAGGAAATTCTTACACAGGCCATCGAGCTCATTAATGAAGGTAGCCAATGTTGCAGAATGATGAATGCATAGCAAGAATCAAGCTTGCTCGCTAACCCGCGAGAGGCAAAGATGATGTCAACATAGAGGCACTAGGAAGGGGGGAAGTAAAGTGTGAAGCTTTATTTCTAAAGTCCAAAATTATATTGCCTGAGCCCAGATGATTCTTTGACGCTATGTGAAAATGTAACGGGGTACGGGGAATGCTGAGGTGGGCCCGTGAGAAAATTGAAGTGCACAGGTAAATTTTTTCAATAAGCCCCATAAAATATTAGAATGCCACCACATTTTAAGGATAAAGACATTTAGTATAAAGTGAGATAAATATTTGTAAAATGAAAAGGGCATGAATAAATTTTTTTATTAAACTTTTACCATTTCAAGGGCTTTAAGTGAAAAATGAAGAACAATGAATATAGGAAATGGGTAAATATATTTTTCCTCCGTGGAATGAATTCAATTTCTTAACAGAAGAGGGTATTCTTGGCTGTTGGGTAAAAATGGAGAGGAGAATGAAGTTTTTCACAATGAAGCTGATTATTTTTCACCACAGGGGTAACTGAGAAGAAGACGAGGCTTTCATGGAGACTTTTTATTTTCACGAGTAGATATTTTCAATGACAAGACATGGATGAAGAAAATCATCATTGGGGAATATTTTCTGTTAGAGGGGCAACAAATGTGAGATGCATGAATCTGGGAGTAGATTGAAACTTCTTCAACAAGCAAGGGCAGTTACAGATCAAGGGAGCTGAAGATGCCAGGTGTCAATAACAAATGTAGTTTTAGGGTTTTCTCTTCTTCTATATCTTTTCTTCTTCTCTCATTTGCAAGAGAGGTTGCACATTTTGGTTTTCACAGGAACACTTTTGTAACAGGGGTTCAAGTGTATAATGTTGGTTTTTTAGATTTTTGGAGTAGTCTAAGTTTTGTAATGAATAATATAATTACATCATAGTCATAGTTGAATATAAATGACATATTATTCTAAACTAGTTGTCTCCATTGTTCACCTTTGCATAAATTTTGAGTATGAGTAATCAAATATTGTTATTATTCAGCTTCTTGTATTTCCCTGTATATTTATTTGATGTTATTACTCTCATACAAAGAATGAGTTAATTTGTAGTAACACAAATGGAGGTTTATGCAGTTGTGTGCTAGGATTGCTAAGTATGGCTAGTTTAGTTGTTGATATCAATGGTGTAATGTATCATCAGATAGGTATGATTATGACAGATTGAATGTTGTGTTAGGTTTTAAATTACTTGGTTTAGATTGAATCCACCTTGGGATATGGCATTGGTCTCTTAATGTTGCAGTTCCCTGAGACTGCTTGTGTGTGACTACAATTTTACAATCAAATTTACTTATCAAATCTCAATTTCTTTGTGTGTAGAGTTTAATGAATTAAATCTCTCATGTTTAAATTAGGCATTACTGTAGAGGTCAACCAAGCCTTTAGAGTACTGTGTCTATTAAGCATCTAAAGGAGAATCATCTATTTACAGTATATTGGGTACTTTGGCACACAAGAGTATCTGTAAATATATTGTTGGGGAGACCCACCTTGGTTTAACAGAGCCAAAAGTGTAGAAGATTTTAGTCTTTGACTGAATCTTGTTTGTTAGCAAAATCTATCTTTGAGTCTGAATATTAGAAAATGGCTATTTTGTAGGACTCATTGCATCTGTTGATTTGGGAACCAATAGATCCCCCTCAAGGATTACATAACAAAACTAGCTAATACGAAATATATACATTCTTGAGAAGATCTTCCTTTTGAAGAAATAAATTTTGAACTAAGTGGAACTCCATCAAGCTACCTTGTAACCCTCAAAAGGGTGTAGCTTTGAGCTGAATTCCTAAGTTCTTGGACTACCATTTTCATTAACTCCCAAATCATTGATTCCTGAATTATTCAATAATAATCCATATTAAGCTCTACAAACATAGGGCTCCATCAAGTTATCTCTTGACCCTTGTAAGGGTATAATTCTTGATCACAGTCTCATAAACTCATTGGAAAACAATCCATATTGATTTAAACACCAAATCTCTTACATGTCTCCAAAAAATAAACTTTATAATACATGTATTCTTGAAATCCATCATCATCAACAAGGAAAACAAAAAATAGAAAGAAAAAAATGCTTCTCATGTAAAGTACCATCTCAAAGTGAGAATTTGACTTGAGATGATGGAAATTCCTCCATCCTTTGACACCACCAACCTCTAATTATAAAGACTCAAAGTACAAATAGCCACCGGAATTTGTTTTCTTTTAAAAAATGGAAACTAATAATAACAATCTCATGTATGAGATTTTCAATACAAATGGTACCATATCGTCCCAAAACCTCTTTAATGACAAATTTGTCACTCAGAAGAATCCATTTCTTATCTAGCATTTTGTATCCTTTGTTGTCATTTAGCTTCCATATACTTTTTAAATTTGGATATCAAAATGTCACATATGGCTCAACTTGATGCAACATGTTCATTGTTGCTTTCTTCACGCCATTAAAGATCATTGAATCAATAATTTTATCTTCTAACAACCTCATGGCTACACACAAGGTTCCTCCAGTGGTGATCAAATCATCAATAACAAGGGCATGTTTTCTAGGATACACTGCTCATATATGCATCTCAAGTCAATCAATCCCATACTCTAAGCCATATTCCTCTCCAAGACCTCACCTAGTAAGTTTATTGACTTCCTCATTGGAATGAATTTGGCACCTATTGCTAATATAATGGGAGGTCCAAAAATAAAACCTCTTGCTTCTATTCCTGCAATGAAAAAAATGTCCTTGTTCTTATACCTCTTAATAAGTATGTCAATAGCGTCCCAATATTCCTTGTGATTAAGAAGCAGTGTTGTTATGTCTTGAAACATAATTTCGGGCTTGGGAAAATCTAGCACAATGTGAAAAGTAGAAGAGTTTTCGTAAGGCCGAATCTCACCCTCCATCCATGTGATTGTAGTGTAGGAAAAAGTATCCCTTTTCACACTTAATTTGGAAAATTAATAATAAAATGAGCCTAATGATGCCTTCATTTAGTTTTTTAATATGTTTTTCATATTCACATTAATTTTAGGAACCTTTTAAATTAAAATGGACTTAATTGTGCCTTGTTTTTGGTGTTGTAAGGTGTACATTTACACTTTCACATTAATTTAGGGCTTTATTAATTGATTGAGGTTAATTTTCCTTAATTGTCCCCTTTAATTCAAATCCAAGCCTAATTAAATGTAATTTCTGAGGGATAAAACCCAACATTCATAAATTCCATTAAACAACACTTAACTTTGGAAGATGTGTGTCCTAGGTAAGTGACCTAGGACCTATTTTTCATAGGGTGAATGGGTCCTCACTTAGATCTAGGACCCTAATTTAAACTATGTTTAACACTAAGAAATGTGTGTGCTAGGTAAGTGGCCTAGGACCCATTCGCCATAGGGTGAATGGGTCCTCACTTAGACCTAGGACCCCCATTTAAAATATGTTTTTAGCGGTATTTTAATGATTTCAAATCCATAATTCAATCTTGGCTTATGATATTTGAATTTTTGGAATTGATCTTAACATATGTATAAATAAGAGGTTATTTTACTATGTTTCATGCTAAGACTTTCAAGTAAGCTAGCAGTTTTGATTAAAGCATCCTAGGATTTCACAAGAGAATTTTCAAGGCATTTTCAAGGGAAAATTCATTGAAGATTATTGCAGCAATCAATATTCCTATCATCATGTCAAATATTTATTGCATCATGAATGTGGTTTGAGCTAATATGTTGATGTAGTGTAGAATATCTATTCAAGCATTCAAGGAAATTATCTCTAATCAAGTTTCATGATCAAGATCCTCATCCATTGAAGCCAATTCATGCAAGTTGCAGATTTGTAATCCAAGGTTCAAATAAGGTTTGGTGAGTTGTTACATATATTTGTTCATTCATCAGTCTTTCATGTTTTTTTTATTTCATTTCAAGGTTTATTTACCAAAACGGGGTTTGACCAAGGCAAACCCCCATTCACCTAACAAAACATTTTTCTCTCTTTGATGTGTGATTGTATATTTTAGGTTGACGATCATTTGAAGATAAAAATTTAATGTATGGAGATAATTAAAAATAGTTTAACTAATGGAAACTGAATTAAATAGCTCTCACAAAACCCCCGAAAAATCACTCTTCACAGGAAAATAAATTCTTGTGCACAAACATTTCAACTCAGGTTTGTAACTTGCAACAAAAAATATTGAAATCAAATAAACTTTATAGATGAAATTACATTGGTCCTAAATGGACAATGGGGCTACAACAATCCCTCACAAAACTTCTAAAAATCACCACAAGAAAGTTTTGCAACAACAATTTACAACAATAAAATATTTCTCCAGCACCTGCACAATAAACCTCACTACACCATCGGTCCAAAAGGACAATGGGATGCAATAAACCCTTACAAGACTCCAGGGAAACAAAAGAAAATAAAAGTATTTGTAGCAGAAAATCAAACCCTTGCAACACAACTTCTTTCCACACCTGCAACAACAAACTTCTCACATTGATCTCAATACAAAAATTTGTAACAACCGGTGATGTGCATAACTATGTAATCAACATCAAATTTGCAACAATACCTCTCAAAACCCCTCCTGGAGATATCCCACGCCTTCCTCTATCTTCTTAAATTTGGAAAAGAGAGCTCAAAAATGAATTGATTTTTCTTTTTATTCAATCCATCTTTCCTCATGAAATGAAATTTGAGTGCATTTGGACGAACTTCATCACATTCCAAAACCCACTCCCAAACATAAATGCCTACCTCCAAAAAATCTCCAATTAGATTAAATTTCATTAATAAAATAGAATAAAATATTCCTTTCAAACTCCAAGACATGTTGTGAGTAGATGACAATGCTTTTAATGCATACTTGCTTTCTTGAATAAAGAAAAAATCTTATTTTTCAAACTAGGCACCCATCGCAAAAATCCATATTTTTTAGGAGTTATGAAATTTAAAATTGGGAGTTACAAGTCAAATTGGAGGTCTCCAAGAAACCCATGCCCTCTCTTTCCTTTTCAGGATTTTTCATTTAAAACATATTCTCCACTATGCCACCTTATCCTGTTTTGATCCAAATTTACTCCAACATAACCTCAAAATGCACAAAAAATATGAATTTCATGAGAAAAAATATTAAATTCAAAGCACACCAAAAAATGAAATTAAAATCAAACCCCTTTTGTTGACATAGGATAGCCACCATGCCATGGATGCTCCTGCATCAAACACCCATGGTAGAAAATTTTGTGAGCTTGGTCTCACAAAATGGAGTTGAATGGTAGAACCATCCTTTCAGGTTGTAAACAACCGTTAGCAAACTCCATTATTGAAATTGGTACCTCTAATGAGTTCTTCTTTCTTTTCTTCTAGCATCTAGTTTGAACAAGCTTCCTTCTCTTTCATCCCACCATATTCCAACCACCTCCACCAAAATGTATCTTCACTAAACTCTGCAACACCATACAAATCCTTCTCTACATACCAATCATCACTAGTAAATTCTTCTTGGAATATCTCATTTGAATTCACTAAATTATCCAATTGAACATGAAAATCATTAATAATAAAAGTTTTTAACTTCTCATTATTTTCTACAACATCACTCTCAACCTCATCAAATATCACATTAAAATCTGATTTTACCTCATTACCTTCTGCTACAACTTTTTCTCTACCTACAATCAATGCATTCCACTTTGCCTCTACTTCTACAATATTCATCAATAAATCATCTCTCTTTTTCATATATGTCCTCCAAAGGAATCTCTTCTATTGCAACTTCATTATACACACATCCAGTTTTATAATAGCATTCAAAAAGATCAAACTTTTCATCAACTACTTTCATTGCTACAATTCTTTCTTCTCTATCACTCATCATATTAGTCAAATGCAAATCAGATTTAGTTCTAACCTCAAAAAAATATGATATTTCTCTTTTCCTTTCTGTTGCAACATGATTTTTAGTTTCCTCATATCCACCCATCCCATTCATGACATTCACATGCAAACCAAAATCATCAATGAACTCACAAGATGCAAGTTTTACCTTTTCTTTAACTACTACAACTTGGTTTTCCCTTTCTTCAATCACTAAACTCTTTTTTTGTTGCTAGAACATCTTTAATCGTTTCTGCACTTTTCTCCTCCTTCTCATCCTTTACTACAATCTCACCATCTTTCTTCATACTATTCTCAAAGCATACTTCTACAATATTTTTTCCATCTTGTTCACTTGCATACACAACTATGCCAAACTTGTTACCTTTCTTCTTTGAAATTTCATCAAACAGTTGCCACACTATCAATAATCAAACTCTCAAGTATATAATGTCTCACACTCGGTGATTTGTCTACACACAAATCACACACATTCTACCCCTAGGTCCTGTTACAAATTGCCTCACATTCAACACTTTGTCTGCGCACTCAAGAACACCTACTCTGATACCACTAATGTATGGAGCTAATTAAAAATAGTTTAACTAATGGAAATTAAATTAAATATCTCTCACAAAACCCCCGAAAATAAACTCTTCACTAAAAAATAAATTATTGCACAAACATTTCAACTTAGGTTTACAACTTGCAATGAACAATCTTGAATTCAAATAAACTTTGCAAATGAAATTACATTAGTCCTAAATCGATAATGTGGCTGCCACAAGCCCTCACAAAACTTCTAGAAATCGCCACAAGAAATATTTGTAAAAACAATTTAAACTATGTAATAAAAGATTTCTCCAGCACCTGCACAATAAACCTCACAACACAATCGGTCCAAAAGGTTAATAGGCTGCAATAAACCATTACAATACTCTAGGAAAATACAAGAAAAATAAAATTATTTGGAGCAGCAAATCAAACCCTTACAACACAACTTCTTTCCACACCTGCAACAACAAACTTCTCACATTGATCTCAATACAAAAAAATTGTAACAACCAGTGATGTGCATAGCTCATTCATCAGCCTCAAAACCTCAAAAACACCTTTCAAAACCCCTCATGTAGATATCCCATGCCTTACTCTATCTTCTTCTTCAATCTGGAAAAGAGAGCTCAAGTATGAATTGATTTTTCCTTTTATTTAATCCATCTTTCCTCATGAAATGAAATTTGAGTGCATTTGAAGGAATTTGATCACATTCTAAAACCCACTCCCAAAAATCAACACCTACCTCCAAAAACTCTCCAATTAGATTAAATTTCATTAATAAAATATTCCTTCCAAACTCCAAGACATGTTGTGACTAGATGGCAATGCTTTTAATGCATTCTTGCTTTCTTGAATAAATTAAAAATTTAATTTTTCCAAACTAGGTGCCCACCTCCAAAATCCCTATTTTTTAGGAGTTATGGAATTTAAAATTGGGAGTTACAAGTCAATTTTGAGGTCTCCAAGAAACCCATGCCCTCTCTTGCTTTTCCAGGATTTTTCATTTAAAACAAATTCTCCACTATGCCACCTTATCTTGTTTTGACCCAAATTTACTCCAAATTTGAAATTTGAATTTACAACGTGGAATAACATCAAAATGCACAAAAAAATATGAATTTGATGAGACAAAATATGAAATTCAAGGCACACCAAAAATTGAAATTAAAATCAAACCCCTTTTGTTGACACAAGATAGCCACCATGCCATAGATGCTCCTGCATCAAACACCCACAATAGAAAATTTTGTGAGCTTGGTCTCATAAAATGGAGTTGAATAGTAGAACCATCCTTTCAGGTTGTAAACAACCCTTAGCAAACTCCATTACTAAAATTGGTAACTCCAATGAGTTCTTCTTTCTTTTCTTCCAGCATCTAGTTCGAACAAGCTTCCTTTTTCTAACAACTCTGCTCTACACCAAACCTCCTGAACGCGGAATCAATTCCACCATAAAAAAAACAACTCCTCCAAGTGTAACTCACATTATCCTCTAATCTTATGGGATTCAACCCACCATAGTCAAGCCACCTCCACCAAAATGCATCTGCACTAAGCTCTGCAACACCATACAAATCCTTCTCTACATACCAATCATCACTAGCAAATTCTTCTTGAACTATCTCATTTGAATTCACTAAATTATCCAACTGAACATGAAAATAATTAATAATAATTTTTTTTACCTTCTCATTATTTTCTGCAACATCACTCTCAACCTCATCAAATCTCACATTAAAATATGATTTTACCTCATTACCTTCTACTACAACTTTTTCTCTACATGCAATCAATGCATTCCACTTTGCGTCTACTTCTACAATCTTCATCAATAAATCATCTCCATTTTTTTCTTCTATGTCCTCCAAATAAATCTCTTCTACTGCAACTTCATTATACTCACATCCATTTTTATAATAAAATTCAAAAATATTAAAGTTTTCATCAACTACTTTCATTGTTGCAATTCTTTCTTCTCTATCACTTGCCATATATGTTAAATACAAATCAGATTTAGTTTTAACCTCATCAAAATATTATATTTCTCTTTTCCTTATTATTGCAACATAATTTTCAGCTTCCTCATATCCACCCATCCCATTCATGGCATTCACATGCAAACCATCAATAAACTCACAAAATGCAAGTTTTACCTTTTCTTTAACTATTGCAACTTGGTTTTCCCTTTCTTCAATGTCCTCCATTTCACTAAACTCTTTTGTTGCAGTTGCAACCTCTTTAATCTTTGCTGCACTTTTCTCCTTCTTCTCCTCCTTTACTACAATCTCACCATATTTCTTCATACTATTCTCAAAGCATACTTCTGCAATATTTTCTCCATACTGTTCACTTGCATACACAACTATGAAAAACTTGTTACCTTTCTTCTTTGACATTTTTTCAAATACTTGCCACACACTCTCAATATTCAACCTCTCAAGTATATACTGCCTCACACTCGCTGATATGTCTACACACATTCTACCCCCAGGTCCTGGTGCAAACTACCTCACATTCGACACTCTGCCTGCACACTCAGGAACTCCTACTCTGATAACACTAATGTATGGAGCTAATTCAAAATAGTTTAACTAATGGAAACTAAATTAAATAGCTCTCACAAAACCCCTGAAAAAGAACTCTTCATAGGAAAATAAATTGTTGCACTAAAATTTCAACTCAAGTTTGCAACTTGCAACCAACAATCTTGAATTCAAATAAACTTTGCAAATGAAATTACATCAGCCCTAAATGGACAATGTGGTTGATACAAGCCCTCACATTTTTTTTGGAAATCACCATAAGAAATATTTGCAACAACACTTTAAACTATGTAATAAAAGATTTATCTAGCACCTACACAATAAACCTCACAACACAATCAGTCCAAAAGGACAATGGGATGAAACAAAACCTTATAAGACTCTAGGGAAATACAAGAAAATAAAATTATTTGCAGTAGCAAATCAAACCTTTGCAACACAACTTCTTTCCACACCTGCAACAACAAACTTCTCACATTGATCTCAATACAAAAATCTGCAACAATCAGTGATGTGCATAGCTCATTTATCAGCCTCAAATTTGCAACAACAACTCTCAAAAGAAATCCTTGAGATATCCAAGGCCTTCCTTTATCTTCCTCTTCATTATGGAAAAGAGAGCTCAAAAATGAATTGATTTTTCTTTTTATTCAATCCATCTTTCTTCATGAAATGAAATTTGAGTGCATTTGGAGGAATTTCATCACATTCCAAAACCCACTCCCAAAAATCAATGCCTACCTCCAAAAAATCTCCAATTAGATTAAATTTCATTAATAAAATAGAATAAAATATGCCTTTCAAATTCCAAGACATGCTGTGAGTGGATGACAATGCTTTTAATGCATTCTTGCTTTCTTGAATAAAGCAAAAATCTATTTTTTCCAAACTAGGCGCCTACCTCCAAAATCCCTATTTTTAGGAGTTATGTAATTTCAAATTGGGAGTTACAAGTCAATTTGGAGGTCTCCAAGAAACCCACACCCTCTCTTTCTTTTTCAGATTTTTCATTTAAAACATATTCTCCACTATGCCACCTTATCCTATTTTGACCCAAATTTAATCCAAATTTGAAATTTGAATTTATGTGGCATAACATCAAAATGCACAAAAAAATATGAAATTAAAAGCACACCAAGAATTGAAATGAAAATCAAACCCCTTTTTTTGACACAAGATAGCCACCATGCCATGGATGCTCCTCCATCAAAAACCCACTGTAGAAAATTTTGTAAGCTTGGTCTCACAAAATGGAGTTGAATGGTAGAACCATCCTTTCAAGTTGTAAACAAGCATTAACAAACTCCATTATGGAAATTGGTACCTCCAATGAGTTCTTCTTTCATTTCTTCCAACATCTAGTTGGAACAAGCTTCCTTCTTTGACAACTCTGCTCTACACTAAACCTCCTGAATGTGGAATCAATTCCATTGTAAAACAAACAACTCCTCCAAGTGTAACTCACATTATCCTCTAATCTTATGGGATTCAACCCACCATAGTCTAGCCACCTCCATCAAAATGCATCTGCACTAAACTCTGCAACACCATACAAATCCTTCTCTACATACCAATCATCACTAGCAAATTCTTCCAGAGCTATCATATTTGAATTCACTAAATTATCTAACTGAACATAAAATTCATTAATAATAAAAAAATTTACCTGCTCATTACTTCCTGCAACATCATTCTCAACCTCATCAAATCTCACATTAAAATCTAATTTTACCTCATTACCGTCTGCTACAAATTTTATTTTACCTGCAATCAATGCATTCCACTCTGCCTCTACTTTTGCAATCTTCATCAATAAATCATCTCTCTTTTTATTCTATGTCCTCCAAAGGAATCTCTTCTACTACAAATTCATTATACCCACATCCATTTCTACAATAACATTTAAAAAGATTAAACTTTTCATCAACTACTTTCATTGCTGCAATTCTTTCTTATCTATCACTCGTCATATCAATCAAATACAAATAAGATTTAGTTATAACCTCATCAAAATATGATATAAATCTCTTTTCCTTACTACTACAGTATAATTTTCAGCTTCCTCATATCCACCTATCCCATTCATGACATTCAAATGCAAACCAAAATCATCAATGAACTCACAAAATGCAAGTTTTACCTTTTCTTTAACTACTGCAACTTGGTTTTCCCTTTCTTCAATGTCTTTCATTTCGCTTAACTCTTTTGTTGCTACTACATCCTCTTTAATCTTTGCTGCACTTTCTCCTCCTTTTCATCATTTACTACAATCTCATAATTTTTATTCATACTATTCTCAAAGCATACTTCTGCAATATTTTCTCCATCCTATTCACTTGCATACACAACTATGAAAAACTTGTTACCTTTCTTCTTTGAATTTTTTTCAAACACTTGTCACACACTCAATTTTCAACCTCTCAAGTATAGACTGCCTCACACTTGACGATCTGTCTACACACAAATCACACACATTCTACCCCCAGGTCATGGTGCAAACTATCTCATGTTCGGTGCTCTACCTGCACACTTAGGAACTCCTAATCTGATACCACTAATGTCTAGAGCTAATAAAAAATAGCTTAACTAATGGAAACTAAATTAAATATCTCTCACAAAACCCCCAAAAAAGAACTCTTCACAAGTAAATAAATTATTGCACAAACATTTCAATTTAGGTTTGCAACTTGCAACCAATAATTCTAAATTCAAATAAACTTTGCAAATGAAATTAAATCAGTGCTAAATGGACAATGGGGCTGCAACTAGCCCACACAAAACTTCTGGAAATCACCATAAGAAATATTTTCAACAACAATTTAAACTATACAGTAAAATATTTCTCCAGCACCTACACAATAAACCTCACAACACAATCGGTCCAAAAGGACAATGGGCTACAATAAACCCTTACAAGAATCTAGGGAAATACAAGAAAATAAAAGTATTTTCAGCAACAAATCAAACCCTTGAAACACAACTTCTTTCCACACCTGCAACAACAAACTTCTCACATTGATCTCAATACAAAAAGCTGCAATAACTAGCGATGTGCATAGCTCTGTAATCAGCCTCAAATCTGTAACAACACCTCTCAAAACCCCTCCTTGATATATCCCACACCTTCCTCTATCTTCTTCTTCAATCTGGAAAATATATTTCAAAAATGAATTGATTTTACCTTTTATTCAATCCATCTTTTTTCATGAAATGAAATTTGAGTGCATTTGGATGAATTTCATCACATTCCAAAACCCACTCCCAAAAATCAACGCGTACCTCCAAAAAATCTCCAATTATATTTCATTAATAAAATAGAATAAAATATCCCTTTCAAACTCCAAGACATGTTGTGAGTGGATGACAATACTTTTAGTGCATTCTTGTTTTTTGAATAAAGCAAAAATCTGATTTTTACAAACTAGGTGCCCACCTCCAAAATCCCTATTTTTTAGGAGTTATGGAATTTCAAATTGGGAGTTACTTGTCAATTTGGAGGTCTCCAAGAAACCCACACCCTCTCTTTCTTTTTCATGATTTTTCACTTAAAACATATTCTCCACTATGTCACCTTATCTTGTTTTGACCCAAATTTACTCCAAATTTGAAATTTGAATTTACAACATGGCATAGCATCAAAATGCACAACAAAATATGAATTTCATGAGAAAAAATATGAAATTCAAATCATACCAAAAATTGAAATTAAAATCAAACCCCTTTTGTTGACACAGGATAGCCAGCATGCAATGGATGATGCTGCATTAAAATTGAAGAAAGTTGTAAAGTTGTCAAAGTTGCAAGAAAAGTTGTCAAATCATGGAAACTCCTCTATACAATTTATTTCCAACTGTCGGATAGTGAACACTTGGAATTTGGGAGTGCAGACCTAGCAGAAGAGAACCTAGAAAGCATTTTTCAGAAACCCTAGCTAGGACCCATTCACCATAGAACAAATTAGTCCCGAGTGAGCTTCAAAAGGTGGATTTTGGTGAAAGGTACACATTGTTTTCCCCTTTCCAAATATTCCTTTTGATTACTGTTTCGATCATATTTGATTATTATTCTACATTTGCACTTTAGAGCTTGCATTTTGGAGTTTGTTTGATGGTTTTTATCTTCATCTCAAAAGTGTTATTTAGTTCTTACCCCCGTCCTTGCATAGATAGGAATTTTTTTGATTCATACCTTGATTTGACTCACCTAAGGGTTGTTAGTCACTTCATTATTTGGATTGCATTTCCTTGAATGAAATTAGGGAAATAGGTCTTTGTGGTGAATCCCCCTTTGATAACATGTTCCAACACCATTTACCACCATCAACCTCTCTATATATTTTTATGTTTCATTTTTGTGAACCTGACTTTGACCCTTACATTTTCAAATTTTGGAGTCCTCTTTCATCTTAGATTTGGATCTTGCATTCATTTACATCTCTTTGCATTGAATTGAGTCTCATTGAGGGTGTCTAGTTTGCATTTCACTTTGCATTTAATTTAAGGGTTTTAGGATTGCATCTTTGCATTCTTTAAATCTAAAAAATTACCAAAAAAATTAGTCATATTGCATATCATTTACATATCATTACATCATATTCATTTACATTTGAAAATTGAAACAAAATTGCATATCAAACTAGGTTTTCTAGGTTGTCATTTTGTCACATTTTGCAATTGCATTTTGTATAGTCATAAAATTGCACCACTTGCGATTTCACATACATTCGTGTGTCCGCTTTAGTTTCCACTCCTTTAGCATCTTGTGTAGGATTATTTTAGCCCCTACATCAACTTCTTTCCCTTCTCAAGATGCTCCAATGCCACTTTTCAATAGCTACCCTTGTGTGTCAGCTTTCGTCAACTTTAGTGCTTTTCTCGTTCTCGTCATTTTGTAGTGTGGTGTGTCCAGAAACTAGTGCACCGCATGGACATTTGCGCACCACGCTAGTGGCTTGCAATGTTTCAATGCTCAAACAAATGTCTCTAAGAAATCTTTCCATTTGTCTTCACCTTTTGTTGGTGGTAACGGTCGGCAACGCCTTGTAATGGCTAGAGAAGCTTCTTTTCTCTTGTTAAAAGCAATATTTTCACTCCATTTGCATCTTCTAACTTTCTCTAACTTCTTCTAGCTCCATTCTTCTGCTTCTAGCTTCTCTCTTGCTTTGGCTTCAGCCTCCTACTATCCAAATCTTGCTTGCACATAGCTTTCCATAGCAGCTTCAAGCACTTCCAAGCTCTTTTAACTTCACTTTTGTAGCTCCATCTCCCTTGCCTCATGCTTGTGAGCATCTTGGGGTTCCATATCTCTTATCTACTGCATCTTTAATTTGTGATATAGGTTCTCCTCCTTGAGTAGGGATTTCTTTTATCACCTATTTTGTGATACGGGTTCTCCTCCTCGAGCAGGGATTGCTTTTATCACTCCTATTTGGTGGTGTGGGTTCTACTCCTAAGCGGGTTTTGCTTTCACCACATGCATTTACCATTTTGGTTTCTCTCTCTCTTTCTCTATCTTCTTGGTTGTCCGTGGAGGTGTTTGATTGAGGCAAACCCCTATAAAACCCCAACAATTTCTCCAGATCTTACAGACGCAGGTGTTGAGGATATCTACTAGCTGGAGAATTCATTACTTGGATTGTTGTAAGCATCTTCTTTCCTTTCTTCTCCTTATCTCTATCATTCCTACACTTTATTTTAGCTTTATTACATTATGTTACTTTATCACATTCTAGAAATTCTCAGCATTTAGAGTAGAAGCACTCACTCTGGCATTTTCTATGAAAAACTTGTTCTTTGGCCCATACGAGACGCCAACGCACCTCTAAGATGCTAGCACACTGTCATTTGTATTCTGCACTGTTGTCCTTTGGCCGAGAGCTTGATAGTTTGTCCAGAAGACCTTTGTGACTTGCTCTTTCTAATTTTGAAACTCTTGTTGCTATTCCTTGAGGTAGTTTAGGGAAGTTTTCCCCATGAGGCTCTTTGAATGAATAGAACTCATGAGTAGCAAATCCCCCTTCTCTACATTTTGGTGAACCTGACGTGAACTGAAAAACTAGGAATTTATTCACCCCTACTTGGCAGGCTCATAACTTTTGACTCAATGCTTGGAATTCAGAACTGTTTGTACCATTGGAAAGGTCTCTAAGAGAACTAGTTCAGGCCCTAAAATACAAGTGTCTTCAACAATCAAATCTTAGGGACCAACGCAAGTTCTGACCTCAAATTCCGCTTCGAAGACCTCCAAAAATGCGATTTACTAGAACATAGAAAATACCAAAAAATCATAGTGAACTTAATATCTTCTTTTATTAGTTTAGTATCCAATTTTGTTCAAAATGGTAATGATATTTCGTTTCATGCATGTGATGGTGACTTGGCTTTGCCTATGTCACTTGGTACCTTTGATCCTTCTCACAAACTTCCTCTGACTTCAGAAGATATTTTGTCACAAGAAGATGAAATCATTGATACCTTTCTTAATGGTACTCTACCCTCTCTTCTAGAGATGATGCATTTGTGAATGATGAATCTTTTCATCCTAATGCACTCTCTTCAAGAGATGTTGCATTGGTGAATGATGAATCTCATGTTTGTTTGAATGCATTCTCCTCTAGAGATGATGCATTAGCAAATGGAAAATCTCCTTCCACATTTGATCCTATTTGGATCAATGTTGAGAATATGTCTTCGAATAATCATTCTACTAATTGTGATGAATCTATGAATGTAATATATGTCTCTGTTTCCCCTAAAAGGCCTAAGAGACCAGTCATTTATGTGACTCCAACTAGTCCTTCCCCCAAAATTATTTGTTCTATTGATGGTATTCCATTTGATAGTAATTCCTTTGATCCTTCTAAGGCTCCCTCTTATAGAGCGGTAGCCCATTCTTATAAGAATAAAATGAATAAACAACCAAGTCTTCTTCGAGCTCCTAAACCTATGACTAAAGCACTTGGTGATTGTGATCTTGTCAATCAACTCCAAGTTACTTCAGCTAAGATCTCACTAAGGGACTTGCTTCAGTCTGCTCTAGTTTATCAAGGTATGCTTCAGGAAGCCTTGCATAAAATCCTCTTGCCTTCTTCCACTAGGCTAACGGATGATAATGCGTTAATGGAATATATTCATGCAAATTTATCAAATATTACATTCTATTTGTAGGAACTCCCACCTCCGGAAGTACAAAAGCAGGTGGATCCTCTAATGATTGTAGTTAATATTAATAAAAATGGAATTATACGTACTCTCATTGATGTTGGTTCAACACTCAATGTATGTAGCATTGATCTATTGCCTACAATTAATATTGATTCATCTTCCATTAATGCTTCTTCTATTGTCATTCATGGGTTCGATAATGTTGGTCAACAAGCCCTAGGCATGATAGTCTTTCCTTTGAGGTTAGGACCCGTTAGTGTACCCACCCTTGTATATGTTATGTTAGAAAAACTACCTTATAACCTTCTTCTTGGTAGGTCGTGGATTCATGCTATGGGCACAATCCCATCTACCTTGCATAAATCTATTAACTGCATTTGCAATAATCGAGTAGTCACAGTCAAGGTTGATCCTGATGCTATGCACTATGTGAAATGGCAGTTGTTGGTAAGGCTTTGATTGTGCCTACTCTTATACCTTCAGTATCTTCCAATTTGTTTATGTTTACTCTAGCAGTACCTACTACAAAGGACACTCTTGAGATAAATGTCCCTAAAGAGGATCCTTCTAAAGCAAGAAATCTTAAGTTTTCTCCTTCTACCTAGATTCTCAAGAGAACGTGTGTCTTGGTGACGATTTGGGTTCTCTAGACTTTATGGAATCCTTCATTGGAGAAAATAAAGTTGACCCGATCCACTCAGACCTTCCGATAACATCATCCAAACCCACTATCAAAATGGTCATTCTTCTATATCGCGGGGTAAGGTGAACAACAATTGTAACGTTCTTAGAGTTGATCCTCCTTCTGAGGAAGATGATTACACTTATGTTAAGAAGGTTAATGTTGGTAGTCCTATCAAAGAGGATGATGGCGATCGTGTAGAAGAGTGTGATCCCCCTTTCTGGAATAACGCTCTCTATGGAGAGCCTCCTCCTTTTTCTTCTATCTTTGTATCTTCTTCTTGTGAGCAATCTAGCTTTTCTCCACAAGAGAAAGGGTTACTTCCTACTCTTCATCCTCTATTTGAGAAAAAAGCGTATTTTTTGTAGCTTCTAAAATCCTGCTTAATCACTATTCCTTCTCCTACATCCAAGAAAATTCATAAACATGATAGAGAAAAACATTATTTTTGTACATACCATCGAGTTCCTGGTCATTCCACTAGTAAATGCAAGGCCTTGAAAGATAAAATGAAATGACTTCATTGATGCACCTTCCTTTTCTTCGCATGACAAGTGATATCAAGGTTTACCTCTATCCTGCATGTCCTAAGTATCTTGCACGGTTCTCCTCCCCTTTAAGTTGGGGGCAGTGATAGCTTGTTATAGAGATGTTTCCTTTTAAAGGACCCCCTCTCTCTTCTCTTTATCTTTCAATTGAAGTGTCCCTTCATTGGACCCATTTTTCTCTTGAAGGGTTCCCAAGGGATCCCCTTTGAAAGCTTCTTTCTCAAATTAATTCATTCATGTTTAGCTTGGGGGAAACCCGACTAGACCTTGCTTTTCAAATAGTGTGTCCCTTGAGTGAACCTCTCTTCTTTTGAAGGGTTCTAGAGGGACCCTTTGAAATCCTTCCAACTTTTCAATGGTCTATGTGACTATCTACTTACTTACTTGCATGGCCACTTTCTCTTTGTAGGTGCACCTGTGAATCTGCTTTTCGACTCTACGGAGTCCCCTTTCTTTGGGTTTCCTCCATGTGAGAGATCTTGGGGCATACCTCCCTACAAGTCTACGGGCCTGTAGGATGCTTCTTCTGATCTTCCTCCATGTGAGAGATCTTGGGGGTGGCTCTCCTGTAGGTCTACGAGTCTATAGGGCACTTTTTTTGGGTTTCCTCCATGTGAGAGATCTTGGAGGACACCTTCCTTGCAAGTCCACGGGCCTATAAGGCACTTTTTTGGGTATCCTCCATGTGAGAGATCTTGGGGGACACCTTCCTTGCAGGTTTGTGGGCTTGTGAGGTGCTTACATTCTTAAATTCTCTCTCTTCTCAATTGTGTATACCAGATCGAAGATCTGCATCTTCTGCATCCTAAATATATGCCCTTCCTCTCTTAGTTATATGATTCTTCTAAGTGTGTTATTTCTTAATTTGGGGACGACACATAGTATTGAGATAACCTTTTAGATCGAGGTCTCTTTACTTTGCTGACTCAAATCCTTTAGTGGATTTTTATGTTCTAACATTGTTTTATGGTGTAGGTTTTTCTTGTCTAATGCATCTTTTTTGTAGGTCTTCAGCTTGGGGGCATGCTTTAGTGGTTTGAAGAGTTGTTTTCTTCCTATATAGTATCCCTTTGGCATATGATGTTATTTATGTTTAGTAGATTTACTTTAGCATGCATACTAGCATAAATTCATATGCCCACTAAAGTGGGGGCAAAATGTATAGTCATAAAATTGCACCGCTTGTGATTTCACATACAATCTCGTGTACGCTTTAGTGTCCACTCTCTTAGCATCTTGTGTAGGCTCATTTTAGCCCCTGCATCGGCTTCTTTCTCTTCTCAAGATGCTCCAATGCCCCTTTTTAGCAGCTACCCTTGTGTGTCAACTTTCATCGACTATGGTTCTTTTCCCGTTCTCGTCATTTTGTAGTGTGATGGGTCTAGACACTAGCACATCACACAGATGTTTGTGCGCCGCACTAGCGTTCTACGACATTTCAATGCTCAAACAAATGTCTCTGAGCATGCTTTCCACTTGTCTTCACCTTTTGTCGGTGGTAATGGCTAGGAACACCTTGTAACGGTTGGAGAAGATTCTTTTCTCTCCTTAAAAGTAGTCTTTTCACTCCATTTGCATCTTCTAACTTTCTCTAACTTCTTCTTGCTCCATTCTTCTACTTCTAGCTTCTCTCTTACTTTCACATGGCTTTCCATAGCAGCTTCAAGCACTTCCAAGCTCTCTTAACTTCACTATTGCAGCTCCATCTCCCTTGCCTCATGCTTGTGAGCATCTTGGGGTTGCATATCTCTTATCTACTACATCTTTACTTTGTGATACGGGTTCTCCTCCTTGAGTGGGGATTGCTTTTATCACCTCTTTTGTGATATGGGTTCTCCTCCCCGACCGGGGATTGCTTTTATCACTCCTACTTGGTGGTGCGGGTTCTACTCCTGAGCGGGTTTTTCTTTCACCACACACTTTTTCCATTTTAGTTTATCTCTCTCTCTTTCTCTATCTTCTTGGTTGTCTATGGAGGTGGGAACATCAAAACAGGGGTTTGACTGAAGCAAACCCATATATAGCCCCAACAATTTCTCCAAATCTTATAGACACAGGTGTTGAGGATATCTACTAGCTGGAGACTTCATTACTTGGATTGTTGTAAGCATCTTCTTTCCTTTCTTCTCCTTATCTCTATCATTCCTACACTTTATTTTAGCTTGATCACATTTTGTTACTTTATCGCATTCTAGAAATTCTCAACATTTAGAGTAGAAGTAGTCACTCTAGCTTTCTCTGTGACAATATTGTTCTCTAGCCCATATGAGATGCCAGCGTACCTTTGGGACACCAGTGCGTCACACTGTCACCCGTATTTTGCATTGTCGTCCTTTGGTCGAGAACTTGATAGTTTGTCCAGAAGACCTTTGTGACCCACTCTTTTTAATTCTGAAACTCTTGTCATTGTTCCTTGGGGTAGTTTAGGGTAGTTCACCCTGTGAGGCTCTCTAAATGAAGAGAAGTCATGAGTAGAAAATCCCCCTTATGTACACATTCAATCCTCATTTCACAAAAAAATAAAACTAAAATTTGTTGTATCAAATCAGAATATGGAAACCACTAAAATTTACTTAGAAATTTGTAAAAACTTGTTTCAAAACCCTCACCTAGGACCCATTCACCCTAGGATGAATGAGTCCCTGATTAGGATCACATTTTGATTTTTTGGGTATTAAAACATTTATTTCTACATTCATGTTTGTTGTTTTCATATTTCTATTTATGTGCGCAAAATTTTTGTTTCATCAATTTGATCATATCTAGCTTAATTTGATAAAATTAGTGCATTGTGTGATTCCAAAATTGTATTTACAAGACATTATTTTTAG
The DNA here is from genome assembly GCA_007258455.2 of Sequoia sempervirens. Lineage (NCBI taxonomy): Eukaryota > Viridiplantae > Streptophyta > Pinopsida > Cupressales > Cupressaceae > Sequoia > Sequoia sempervirens. Next base: position 206,100,916 of record VDFB02000008.1, read on the forward strand.
TTTTTACATTGTGTAATTAGAAAATTACCTTGTTTAAGTCTAAAAATATGAAAATGGACAAGTGTTTAAGAAATGTGCGGAATTCCTTGTTCTCCTTAGTTGATGTTTCAAGGTTTTTTTTTGGCAATGATACTAATGCAATTGAATCTAATCATGCTCAACCAACTCCTAATGAGTTTCCTCATGAAGTTGACATCATTGGAGAAGATGATGCTAGCATGCATGAGTTCATAAATGATTTCCTTAACAATCTTGAGAATAATGCATCCTTCTATCCTCCAATGAAACAACCAACACAACTTGAGATGTTTATACTTTTACATCCTGAAATTGAGTCATAAAATAAGCCTAAACTTCCAACAATGAGTGAACCTAGCTCCTCTAATCAAGCACACACATATGCATCTTATGTTAACAAAGTGACCAACACTCTCATCAACCTAGAAGAGACTTATGGTCAAGGCTTTAAGATTTTAACTAAACAAGGATGTTACATAATTAATGAGCCTGAAATTCACAAAATTCTAGAGCAACTTCCTATTGAAGAAACAAAAGGATTAGGATATCAAGATCCTCCTCCCGACATAAGTTTCTTCCTTCCTAAAGAACAATCAATGACTCACAAGAATGATAGGATCATCTTAGGTCCTCCTCCTCAACATCTACCTCAACAAATTGGTGAATCAAGCAAGAAATCCAAACCTTAAAAACTCACAAAATTGTCATTCCTACATACTCAAACAAAAATTGAATGAAAGATGGAACACCTCCTTAAAAAAGGCTGGATTAAATTTCCACCTTGTAGTAGAAGTGATATACCTAATAAAAACGTAAATTATTGTGCATATCATAGAAATATTGGGAATCTTACTAACAAGTGTCATGCATTGAAATTGATATTGAGTGATTTTTATTCTGATGATAATGATTCCTATGACAAAATAGTTCCATATTAATTGCATACATTTTTCTCCTTGCCATGTAATAGTTGTAGGACCATAGCACCCTCACTATTACATGCTTTACATTCACTACAAATAATTCTCTTTATTGCAAGGAGCTCATTCTCATCACCCATCTCATCTCATCCTTATCCTACACTTAGTGGGGGAAATGGGTTAGATAGCCTTGTCTTAATTTTGGCACTTGATGTTGTCCCTTTGGCTAGTTATCCACCTTTCGTATATACTAACCAAGATTGTGATGTGGATGACCTGCTATAGGTTGACTCACATGTGCCTTACTAGTATTTTGTTTTATTATCTTTTTCATGTTTCTTTGTGTGATTGCATGTGTGTAATGTGATCCCCCATAATGTTTCATTTGATGTATCTCTCTATTTTTGTGCATTCCTCTATTTGTACCTACATTATTCTCTATGTTGTAAACATTTTATCTTTTTACTTGTCTTGTGTTTTCCTTTTTGGGATGATGCAAGGCGTTGAGACATTTAGGTCTCTTCCATGTTGACCCAAAAGAATTTTTCTTTATTTTCACTCTTTATGTTTCATTCTTCTAGTTCTATGAGTATTTTGGGAATGATGATGTTTCTAATCTCTATAACAACATTGTAGCAAAGATATGTTGACCCTAAATCTATAGATCCCATATGTCTTTTTGGGGGAAACCTCTCCTTTTTTCATGGCGTAGCTTCATTTTGGAAACATATGATTTGGCATAGGGATTTTTGAGTAAGCTCCCATGTCTTAGGATTGAACATTGGGTACTTTAAAGCAATTTCTCACAGCAATGGTGTTAGAAACTACTTTAAAGTGGGGGCATACATCAATAATATCTTTTGAAATTTATCATGTTTCATGGTGCAATTTTTTTTTCTTGTGACACATTCTTTTATTGGTGGTTTCATTGGGTTTGATGTCCCCCAAGAGTGTGATATTTCTTAGCATACAACTTTCCTCTTAGTGGTGATGTGATGCACTACATACCCTAAGTTGTGAATCTTTTATTCTTGACTTTTCCTCTCTTGCAGACATTAGGCACAATGTTCCTTAAGAAGAAGACCTTACACAAACTAAGAAAAATCCTTTTTGAACAAAAAAAAATTACTAGCATTATTGTTCATAAGTGTTTTGCATAACACATCTTGCTAACTTTATGGAGCTTGAAACCCTAAATTCAAGGCCACCTAGCATAACACACCTTTCTTTCCTATGGATCCTTGCCTTATTCATAGGTTTTTAGCATAATGCAACTTGTTAAACTCTATCGAGCTCAAAAGCCCTAAATTCAAGGCCACTTAGCATAACACACCTTGCTTGCATGTGGAGCCTTTCCTTGTTCATAGGTGTTTAGCATAACATAGCTTGTTAAGCCCTATGAAGCACAAAACCTAGCATTGTGGTGCCTTATTAAAGTTAACAGGAGGATAGCTTTGATATGGTATGGGAGCCTAATATGATTCTCTCATTTTCCACCCCTTTGGGATACCTAGTGGACAGCTTGAGGTTCCACTACCCCAAAGTGAGTGCAACAAAACAAAACTGATGGCTTAAATGTGTTCTGCATTGATCATATTGTCTAGGCTTGATCTTCTTGGTCTTTGATGTTGTATGATAGTGTATCTTTGTCATTTTTACATACATAAGTGCCTTGAATGTCTACTTTAGTGTGAGTTTGACATGGGATCATCCTCCCACTAAAGTGGGGGTAAAATTTAGTGTAGAAAAAAGTATCCCTTTTTCACACTTAATTTAGAAATAATTAATAATAAAATGAGCCTAATGATGCCTTAATTTAGTGTTGTAATATGTTTTTCATATTCACATTAAGTTTAGGGACCTTTTAAATTAAAATGGACTTAAATGTGCCTTTTTTTTGGTGTTGTAATGTGTACCTTTACACTTTCACATTAATCTAGGGTTTTATTAATTGATTTAGGTTAATTTTCCTTAATTGGCCCCTTTAATTCAAATCCAAGCCTAATTAAATGCAATTTATGAGGGATAAAACATGACACTCATAAATGCCATTACACAACACTTAACTTTGAAAGATGTGTTTCCTAGGTAAATGACCTAGGACCAATTCGCCATAGGGAAAATGGGTCTTCACTTAGATCTAGGACCTTAATTTAAACTATGTTTAACACTGAGCAATGTTTGTCCTAAGTAAGTGGCCTAGGACCCATTCGCCATAGGGTGAATGGGTCCTCACTTAGACTTAGGACCCCCATTTAAAATATGTTTTTGGTAGTATAATAATGATTTTAAATCCACAATTCAATGTCTTCTTGTGATATTTTAATTTCGGGAATCAATCTTAAGATATGCATAAATAAGAGGTTATTTCACTATGTTTCATCCTATGACTTTCAAGCAAGCTAGCAATTTTGATTAAAGTGTCCTAAGATTTCACAAGAGCATTGTAAGGGAAGATTTATTGAAGATTATTGCAGCAATCAAGATTCCTATCAACATGTCAAATATTTATTGCATAATGCATGTTGTTTGAGGTAATATGTTGATGTAGTGTTCAAGATCTATTCAATCATTCAAGGACATTAACTCTAATCAAGTTTCATGATCAAGATCCTCATCCATTGAATCCAATTCATGCAAGTTGCAAATTGTAATCCAAGGTTCTTGAGGTTTGGTGAGTTGTTACAAATATTTTTTCATTCATCATTCCTTCATGCTTTTCTATTTTATTTCAAGGTTTAATTACCAAAACAGGGTTTGACCAAGGCAAACCCCCATTCACCTAACAAAACAACATTTTTTTCTCTTTGATGTGTGATTGCAAATTTTAGGTTGAAGATCATTTGAAGAGAAAATTTGAAGAAAGTTACAAAGTTGTCAAAGTTGCAAGAAAAGTTGTCAAATCAAAAAAACTCCTCTATAGAATTTATTTCCGGTTGTCCGACAGTGAACGCCTAGAATCTGGGAGTGCAGAACTAGCAGAAGAGAACCCAAAAAGTATTTTTCACAAACCCTAGCCAAGACTCATTCACCATAGGGAAAATGAGTCCTTAGTGAGTTTAAAAAGGTGACTTTTGGTGAAAGGTACACATTGTTTTCTCCTTTCCATATTTTCCTTTTGATTACTTTTTCTATCACATTTGATTATTGTTCTTTATTTGCACTTTAGAGATTGCATTTTGGAGTTTGATGGTTTTGATCTTCCTCTCCAAAGTTTTATTTAGTTCTTACCCCTGTCTTTGCATAGATAGGAAATTTAAGGATTCATACCTTGATTTGACTCACAAGGGTTGTCAGTCACTTCATTGTTTGTATCTCTTTTTCTTGAATGAAATTAGGGAAATAGATCTTTGTGGAGAACCCCCCTTTCATAACATTTTCCAGCACCATTCACCACCATCATCCTATATATATTTTCCTTTATTTCAATGATCATTATTAATGTAAATAAAAATGGATTTTGAGACTTATTATTCATAAAAATCAAAGCACTACGGAAGTGGAAGTGGAAGCAAAATGTTGGGAAGGTGATGTGAGTAGTGGCTCCATCCATTATGTTTTCCACCACCATCACTCATAATGAAGGTGAATAATAAAAGGATTTGAGAGGATGGTATACACTTATAGTGCCTGGAAAGCACTTGATAAACTCTTCTTTGAACAACCCTATTCCATCTCTCATCACTTTCTCATTTACATGTATCTTAATGATTAATGCCTTCAACACCTCTAGGTATGACTTCTGCACACACACCTTCAATGCTTCATCCTCACGCCCTGCAAATAACACACCGAGAATAAATGGTAGCTCTAATACCATATGAATGGGAGAAATTATAATTTATTACCATTCAATATGAATGGATCCAATTTATAGGAGGATGCAGGTGTAACCACCTTAATTAATTAACTAAACAATGTGATAACCATAGCTACACTAACATGGTATAGTATGGGATGCACTAATTATTCTTTCTTTAGTGGGATACACTTATGTGTTAGTGAGTCAAGAGAAGGGGAATGTGCTTGTAAAATAGTTGCAACCACTTTTCTTTTCTAGCTAAGTTCTTGTGTACTTGTGAGATTGTTAAGTTATTCACGTTATTCATATACATGTTGGGTTTTTGAGATAGTCACACTATGTATATGTGATACATGTACCCATAATTATATTATGTGTATATTTGATGTAAGTGTGAATTATTCATATTTAATATATGTAACATATTCCTAAGCTTGTCACTATGTGAACTTGTGATGTGGGTATGAGATAATCACCCTATATATGTGGCATATGTATGAGTTCATTCCATGTGTACCTATGAGGTGTATAAGAGTTAATCACCTATGTGTGTGTGACACAAGAAATAAATATCCATGTTGTGTATTAATGTATGCTTGATCCATTATTGTGAGAACATGTGATGTCAGAATGATATTGTCCTTGTGTGCTTTGTTGGGTGTTTGTAAACTAATGTTGGCATGAAACCAACACTCAATTGAAGTGTGTTTTCTATACTAATATTGTATATGAATTGAGTTACAATACTAGGCTAAGTAATGGTTATGATTTAAAGGTGAATTCAAATATCCCATATTTAAGGAAATAATAGAGTCTTTATATCATTGGAGAATGAACTATGATGCCTTTGATTCCAAAAAGGGATACTTAACTATAGTTTTTTATGAATGAACCCTCACGGATTATGGTTTAGGTCTAGGAATGACATTGATATTAGGAGCTTACCTCTTTCTAGTGTAAGCATATGAGTGGTGTCGTAGAGTTGTTTCCATGACTACAGTTGGAGAATATATGAATGTTACACTTCTAAATTAGATAGAATATGCTTGGCCATTTAAGTTGGTGGTTTTTGGAGTTGAATTAAAAAATAAATTAGTAGTAACTAAGGGTGGCTATTACATAATTTCCACTTACTAGAACAATGTGTGATTTCTCTATCTAGTAAAAATAACTTATCTAGTGGAAAATAGTAAATCTTTCATTGTTAACAATCAAAATTTAGGGCCATGAGTGCAATGAGTGCGAGTGGGAAAGGGTGTTTGAATTTTTCTGCTAGTTATGAGGATATTGAGAGTCTAATTCAGAGGATGATGATGGTGATTCGGGGCTTCCTGGAGGCTAGTGGCTTCATCCTGGTTTGTTGGGATAGAGTGTGGTGTCCCTTTGGCCACTCCCTTGCTTTGGGGCTTCTTTTTCTATTGCGGACTGGTCTGTGCATGCTTATCCGCTGTTAGTGGCTCATGTTTGGGGCCTGCGTAGGTTTAGTGCCTTGGTTTGTGGCCTGTGGAGGCTTAGTTCTTCGAGAAAGTTGTGGATGGCTATTGTGAGCAGTGGCGCCGACTATGGGCCATTCTCCATTGTGTTTACTACTATCCTTTTGGTCTGTTCTAAGTTGGAGTCTCTCCTGGTGTGGGTTTTTGGTGTCGTTCTACCTATTGTGTTACCTCTTTGTTCTTCTTCTCTACCTCTTAGCATATTTTTGGCTAGGAATTTTGTTTGAACTCTTGGGTCTAGTTTCTACCCTGTTGGTGTGCGCCTAGTCTAGCTTGGGCTCTTTTGCTTTGAGTTGGTCGCTAGGTCTTGGTTTGTGGGTGCTTTACCATGGTTGCTTTCTTCAGAGAGCTTGGGGGGTGTTTTTGCCCAGGTTTTTGTGTCCTTTGTGTGTTTTGTTGCTGGTCTTTGGCCTTCAAGACTGTGGTTTCTTCCCTGTCCGGGATTGTTTTTTCCTTGGGTTTTTCTTTCATCCCTTTGGTGTTGTCACTTAGAAGGTGGGTTCCCTATGTCTGGTTCTTTTTCTAGTTGGTCCTCTTTCTATTTTGGCTTGAGGATTTTGGGTTTTCCTTGTGTTTTCCTCATGTGGTTGTGGAGTCCCTATTCTTTGTTTTGGCTTAGTTCGTGCCTTGGGATGACTACCTTGTTCATGGTTGCTACTGGTATCTTGGTGTTTGGGGTTGGATGGTGGTGGGGTCTCTGCCCTAGTTTTTTAGCTTCACAGATGGTCCTCAAGGGTGTTGTGGACTCCCTTGTTTATGGGTTCCATGTTTCTATGATTGGAATGTGCTATGTTTTGGTTAATGTTTATGTTGTTTCACAGGCTATTTGTGAAAAGATAAATATGGTGTATGAGGAAGTCTTCAACGTCTTCCTTGATAGAAGGGTCCCCCCCTTTGTTGTTTTGCTAATGATTATCAAAGGTGTTGTGTACACTCTAGTTTTGTAGCTTTCCTTGTTAATGATGTTCTTCAGAAGTGTTAGGAACACCCAGTTGTTGACCATATTAGAAGAGGTGGTTTCTGAGTTTATGTTTTTTAAGATTTTTTGGGCCTTGTTAGTTGATTCTCTAGTTGATCAGACTCCTATTGGGGTTGGTTTGAAAGCTCTTTTGGGGAAGTTGCTTGTGATGCTAGAGAATTCCTCTGTGGGATTCTATCTTTGTATATCTACTTTGCTAAGCAAGGCTTGCAGATGTCTTTATTGGTGGGGTTGCTTCCAAAGTTCCTGTTGAAGGCCCAAGTGATCTTGTTGCCCATGGTTACTATGTACATTCTCTCTATGAGAGTGTGTGCTACCTTCTAGACTCTTCAGATGGTGTCTCCTATTGAGGTGGAGTCCTTTCCTTTTGAGGTGGAGACCTCTCCTTTGGAGGTGGAGAAGGGTTTTGAGAGTGGGGAAGATTCATGCTTATGCTTCTCTAGCAAGTCTTCTCCCTTGCAGCTCCATTTGAGGTGGAGACCACTCCTATCGAAGTGGAGTTCAGGTATGTTGGAGACCCTTTGATGTAGTGGAAATACTTCTCATAGTAACTTCTCCTATAGAGGCGGAGAAGTAAGTTGGATGACGAAGAGTATTTTCTTCTTCAACTTTGTTGTTGTGCTCAGATTTAATTTGAGATCTCTAAGAGTTAAGAGTGTTGTGAGATGGTGGTCTCATGATCTATTGGTTTCAAAATGTTTTGAAATCTGCAATAACTGGGTGGAACTTCAAGTTGTTTTGTCCACCCTTGGGGAGGTTCTGGTGATTGGGTGTTGTGTTGCTACGTTGATGATGTTTGTTTGGCCTATCTAGTTAGCTATGAGGTGGAATCATCTGGTGGAATATTATGAAGGTTACCAATGGAATCATACATCATGCCATGTTGGGTGTGGCCTCAAGACCTATTTTTCTGATCTAGTTATACAACTACTCTGAATATGCTTATGCTTAGTTTTATTATCCTGGACTGGTATATCATGATAGCTATGTTATGGTTTTGTACCTACTAGAATTTGGTTGACCTCATAAATGGTATGCACACTATGTTGGGGATTAATTTGGGGATTTTGTTTTTTATTATGCTAATGACAGTTATGTGGTTGAAATTTTGGTTACTTGGCCTGCGTGCCATTTTGATGTTGTTTTCTAATTGGGGCTAGTGTTGTTCTTCCCAGCCTGTTTCTTTGTTTTTTGTTCTAGCTTTGTAACCATGGGATTAGGGCCCTTTCCCTGCTTATCTAATAAAAAACAATCAAAATTTTAAAAAAGCTAATTAAGATAATGAAAAATCCTTGGAGGCTATGGAGAATGTACTCACATGGCCAAATGTCCTACACAAAATCCACCAAGGTGAGATTCAAGTTCCAATCATGGTTATTATTTTCTAAAATAGAAAGATACTTAGAGATAGCAACACAACTCAGGAGGTATGACAATCTACCAAAAAATGCTAAATATGGTGCAACCATCAAATTGGTATTTTCACAAGGAAATATTATCTAAGTAAAAAATAAAAGAATACCAGAGGACCTCAAGTTACATCTACAAAATGCACAAAAATGTTATCCTTTTTGGCTTTATATATTGTGTTGCATTACTGTAAATGTTACTAGGATTGAGACTAGTTTGATTTTAATTTTTTACTTTCTACGACTTACTAAAATGATGGGTATCTATTTCAAAGCTATTTTTATATAGTTTTATTTAAGGGGACCTATGGCTAGTCATGAAAAACTTAGTCTAGTTTATTTTATCTCATGTATTGAACTTATTTTATATGTTTAGTGTAGTAGTTAACATTTCCTATGTCAATAGAGGTTTGCATTCAAAGAAAAATTTTATTGGTTGCTCTATTTATGGCTTGAGAAATTCAAATTGGCTTGCTTTTAAAATAAACACTTAGTTCTCTATTATTATTAATTCATGTATTTGTGATGATCTCTAAATTGTATCTATAATTTCTCCATTTTAAATATAATTATAGTTGACTCTCTTTTTAGAAATAAATGGTGAAAGATTAGAAAACTATAGCATTTCATCTAACTCAAGAAAGTATCCAAATGCTAGGAGTTTGTACATTTAATTTTAATAATTATATTGTTGCATGAATCAAGTAACTATTGATTGAATTTTTCACCCTCTAAATATTCTATTTTTTATTAAGAGACGATATTATAGAACTTTTTTTTCTTGACATATTCTTTTTGTGAATTGCGGGATAATGCATTGAAAACAATAAATTTGTAGAAATGATACATAAGGAAATAATTTTCTTGGTAGAAAAGGAATGTGAAACAATTTAACTTATGGTTTAATTAATGCATTGAGACTTGGTTAAAATTTAGCTAGTATATAGTTCCATTTTAACCCATACCCTAGTCACCCATGTAATTAATGTGCAAGATTCTCACCTTGGTTTTGTAGGATATTGTACAAATTTTATGCTTTCCTTCCTATGCAGATAATTTTAGTTCAATATTTTTACTAGATCCAATTAATACATGTTACATTTAAGAGATGGGTATACACAACTTACAAAAGATAATTGTCACTATTAAGTTTATACTTTTTCTTGAATGATTGATAAGAATAGACTGAGTTAAATTTTGATGCTCTTGTTCCTTTATAGTAATAATGGAAAAATTATTTCAATCATCAATAATGAAATTTTACTATTTACAAGTTGTAGATTTAAAACTAATAGCTTATAGCATGTAAATTCACATATAAAATTCATAAGGGCCAATCTACAATTTTATTAGATAAGAAAAACTATATGAAGTTGGCATAATCCTACACCCTTATGAGGAATGAATATTACAAAAGAAAAATGTTAACTATTCTCACTCAAAACACAAAATTTCATAGTGTATTATTTTCCCCTTTAAAATATTTCTATTTTCTTTGAATCTATTCATTGTTAGAGAGAGTAGGGAGCTTGACCCCACAAGGGTTCGATACCTCTTTATTTTGAAAGGAGGAGAAGGAAAATGATGTCCTGGTTGAGTTTGTTGCACTTTAAAATATGCACAACAATATAAAGATAAACAAATATTTTCCCCCTAGTTAAGTTGAAAATTGATTAATTTGATTGTTGATGATATGAACAATGCAAGGATTGGGAATAATATATCTCACTTGGATAGCATTGTTAATGATGATAATAATGCAAGTATTGAGAATACTATATCCCAATGAGTTTTTCTTGATTAAATTGGTTTAAGGATTTTGGTGAGGCTATGAATAAAGCTATTAGATGTTTTGGATGATGTGCTAGATTAGTTGGAAAATTTACATTGATTAGGATTGCATGTATTTAGATGTACTAATTTGAGATTATTTGGATTATGGGAGATTGAGGATAGGTGGATTAGATTGGATTGAGATGAGGTAGCCAATTTCTTATAAATAATGACAAGGGAGAACCAAGGTTGTAGTTAAGAATGAAATGATGAAGAGATTAAATAGGTAGGAGGTGTAAAGATTGTTTGGAGGAAGCATGAGTATAGAGTAACATAGGAATTTTTTTTATGGAAAGGATATATAAGATGGATAGATTGGAGAGTATTTAGGATGGATCTCCAAGGACTATGTTGTATAGGAATAATTTTCTCCATTCTTGATATTTTGTGGTGGATATGGAAGGGTGCAAGAGGGATGAATTGTAGAGAAAATAAGACTTATATTGTCCAAATCATGCATATATATGATGCATTGATCCTTATCCTTAGGAAGGAACTAGGGAAACTACTCAAATGTTACTCACCCCTCCTATTTTTGCTCCAACTTCTTCTCCTCCTCTTTCTCCATTTTTGTCAAACTTAATCTCTTCCTCGCAAAATGATGAACTATTTTAGGAGAAATTTGTGGGAGTTAATGGTGACTCCCCAACACCCCTAGGAATAGTTGCTAGACCAAAATATCTTCCACAAGAGAGAAAATGGAAAGAAATCTTGCTTCAACAATGCAATATTGAATAATGGTTGAATATACAAATGTACATGAGATGCCTTGCTTATAAAGGCAAGGTAGAGAGATAGGATTAGACAAGATCATGACAAGTGTCTTAATCTTATGGCATGAGACAACTAATAAACTAATTACCTAGGAATCAAGCAATAAGGCTAGATAAGATAACTTCTAGAAGGAATTTTTTATCCTATGTAAACTTAACATGTGAATATGTCCCCTAATTACCTAGTGAGTGAATTTGCTAAGTACAAGACATTTATTCACACCAACACCCCCCCTTTAGTGCAACTTAGGGAGAATATTATTATGCAAACTATGCAAAGATGAAGATGAGGTCATGTTAGGTGCCCATATATAATGCAAATGTAAATGCAATCAATCTCTCACAAGCTTAGAAAAGGAGAAAACCTAGTCAGACCAAACTCCTCTCCAAAAGAGAGACAAAACAAACATGATGTATGGATGACTCAATGATACCCCCAAGGACTACATCCATCATGTATATACAATCAATGACCCCCCTCCCATAAGAGGGGAAAAGAGAGATAAGATACCCCCCACAATGAAGAAGCTCCAATGTCGATGAAGAATGTCTGATACAATAAATATTTTTGCTCGATAATACAAATAAAATACTGTAGAATATTTTTGCAATTTTTTTTGTGAAATAATAATGTCGACTTGGGGGTCATACGACCTACCTAGGCAAAAAAAAATGCCTCAAAAACAACTTTACTGGAATATAGTTGAATTTTATATCAAAATTTGCCTCTCAGGCCCCCTAATCTCAATGGTGAGGTTGATTTGGGCTCAAAGTGCCTTGATTTATCAGCTACCTCCAGATCTTGCAACTAAAACTCTCAAATTGAAAACTTCATAGATCAAGAAAAACATTACCAATTTTGATGAAACAAAAGGAAAATTTGACTTTCTTTGATGCCCTGAATTCAACTATGAGGTCCTTGAAACCCCAAAATGAACCTAGCAAAATCTTCAAGCCAAGATGAAATCCTTAGATATGGGAAGGAATCTGTAATCTTGGAGCTATAATACCATGTGGGAGTTAATGGTGACTCCCCAACACCCCCAAGAATAGTTTCTAGACCAAAATATCTTCCACAAGAGAGAAAATGGTAAGAAATTTTGCTTCGAAAATGCAATATTGAATAATGGTTTAATATACAAATGTACATGAGATTCCTTGCTTCTAAAGGCAAGGTAGAGAGACAACATTGGACAAGATCATGACAAGTGTCTTAATCCTATGACATGAGACAACTAAAAAACTAACTACCTAGGAATCAAGCAATAAAGATAGATAAGATAAGTTCTAGAAAAGACAACTAAGACTTCTAGAAAGAATCTTTTATCCTAAGTAAACTTAACATGTGAATATGTCCCCTAATTACCTATTGAGTGAATTAGCTAGGTACAAGACATTTATAACCAAAAAAAATTATATTAATAAAATATAAACAAATTGAATTTTCTCAAAAGGAGATTCAAACCCTTGTTGAAGCTCTAGAGGGAAGAGAAAATAAGATAATTTGTCAGCTTTTGAGAAGTGTTCTTATACCCTAACTCAACCACTTTTTCCTTCACCTCCTCCTTCCCTAGGTATGATCTTAGGAAGAATTGCCACTCCTCTATTTCCTCATACTAGTTCTCCTCTAAGGATACCATCACCACCATAGAGATGAATCATATGATGTTAGTATGCCCCTCTATGGATGCTAATATGTTAATGTGATTAAATGCCACTATTTAGAAAAGAGGAAATGGAAAAATCTACAACTAAATATTTTTGTAAGTTGATAAAATTATTTTAGACTCAATCAAATAAAAAGAGAGCCAAAACACTATCTACAATCACAATAGGAGAAAAAGGAGGCAAAGTTCCACAATTTGCAACCCCTTTGGTAGATAAAAATGAAGAAGACATGCAACCAAAATATTATCAATTATAAATAGTTCATCTAGGGCATCATACTAGGGAAGAGTAAATAAGCTCTCTTTCTAATTCAATTTTTCTATCCTTATTAGAATGGAAAAGGATATCAAAACTAAAATATAACTCAAGGATCAAATTAGTCAACTAAATACCTATGTGAGTTATCTTATTGGCCCTATCGATGCAAGCTCACATATGCATACAAGTTTAAAATCACTAGATAAGAGCCATCAAGATGCTACCAATATGATTAGTCCTACCAAAATATAGAGGGCTCACTAGAAGGGCAAGGAATTAGACTCATCAAAGACATAGTTCAATTGTATCATGAAATGAGTGATGAGGCTAGCATAGTTGTTAATTTTGTATAAATTATTGATCAAGAACTCATCTAATTGGAAGACTACTTTATCTCTTTGAAAAAAATGGCTAGGGAATCAACAAAATAAATAAAAGGAAAGAATGTGTTATCAGGTGATAGCCTAATGGTGCAATAAAATTTCCCCATGCTACTAAATATAGAATTAATATATTGAAGTTGTGCAATCATAAACTATCCATTAGAAAAGGTTATATTTTTGGGATCATAGTCAAGATAGAAAGGTTTGTTGAGGCTATCCCTTATACATTTTCAAAGGACCCTAAATTTTTTTTCTCCCTAGTGTTATTGTCAAGGAATTTATTGGGATTGTGAGGAGGTAACTAATAGACGAATTAATTGATGAATTAATGAGGATGAAATAAAATTTAAACATATTCCAAGAGAGGATCCTAAAGATTAGAGAAGCTACTAATTTAGTTAAAAGGACTCTCATGGCCAAGAAAATAAAAGTCCAATATATAAATTTCCCTAATTCAATCAAAATTTGGAGGCTTCATGGGAAAGCTAGATATCTTTTGCTTGGCTTCTGGGGCAAAAATTTCCCCTACTAAATCCTTCCTACTAGTTGGAAAGAAGTCCCACCAGATTGGCTGAGTAGATTTGTCTACAATGGGGGGGGCTCAAAAGCTGGTGAGGTATTTAGGTATTCCCTTTGCAATTGGTCCTAATCTAAAAGACATGTGGCTCTAGATAAGGGATAAGATTGAGTGGAAAATTGCAAAATGGAACAAACAGTTCATCTCCTTGGCTAGAAGGCTTCAGGTGTGTCAAAAAATACTTTTCGCTTACAACATATACTTTGCCTATGTTTGGTTCTTTAACTCTTATTAGATCAATGCTATCTAGAAAAGGATAGGGGAGTTCTTTTGGTTGGATGGAAAAGGAAAGAGGAAGAGGCAATTAGTGAAATGGGAATGGTGCACTATTGAAAATTCAAAAGGTGGCCTAGGGTTAAAAGACATGAGGTTACAAGGCATTTCCCTGGCATCTAAATGGGTGATTGGGGCCCTGGAAGGGAGAGAGCCATGGAAGGTGCTCATCGAGTAAAATATCCTAAATTTTGTTCCCAATCAAGCAAAGGCATGGAAACAATTTCCCTTCAATGATATCCTTAGTAATGAATGGACTATGACACCTACAAGTTCTAATATCTTTAGGATCATTTGGAAGGCTTGGAAATAGTGAAAAATAAATTAGCCAACTATCACTTCACCAAAAGTGATAAGAGGATCATCTTGGCCAACAAATCAATTTGGTGGAATTTAAAACATAAAGACAAGTCACTTGCCTTAATCTAAGGCTGCTCAGCAAAGGGCTAGGCTCACAAAGGAATTAAATTTTTTAATGAAATTTTGAAGGATACTAAGCTAAAAGATTGGAATGATCTAAACACAAAGTTCAAAATACCACATAGTAATTGGAGGAAATATGTTGTCCTAAGGGAAGCTTGTAGCCAGTTTCAATTCCCTATAAAAACCAAAATTAATAACTTTCAATTTAAGGAATTTCAATGGAAAAATGGGAATAATTCAATGAACAAAAAGGAAAAAGAAATTTACTCCATGCTAACAAAACAAATAGAAATAACAAAACATGAGAATAAAATTTGGGAAATAAACCTGAACAAGAATGAGTGGCAAAAAATATTTTAGAAATTTTGGTGTAAGGAAATTGGGGCTAAGAAAGCCTATTTCAAATGGTTATTAATATTACAAAAACTATCTTCTAAAAGAAAACATGATGACATTTATGTTTGTAACTTGTGCATAATACTTGAAACAATTAAGAACATTTTTTTTTATTGCATTCTTTTCTAAGGAAATCTAGGTATTATTTTTTCTAAGGAAATCTAGAACTTGTGCATAATACTTGAAACAATTAAGAACATTTTTTTATTGATTCTACTTTATTTTGGTATTCCCTCTTCACTGACATCTTGTGGGCCATATGGAAATCACGAAATGAAGACAGGTTTTAAGGGAGGAGGAGGAGGAGGTTGCTTACTGAGTCTTACAAGAGACTCGTTCTTTATAATGTTGCTATGCAGGTATATATCACAGTAGAGCTTTCAAAAGAGAATTTTTGGAGATTCCTAGAGAATAGAGAGATAAATATTGGCATCCTTGAGGCCAGGTATGGAAACACTTGGAGAGAGGGGGACCTAGGGTTGATATATTTCTAAGAGCTTTGCAAGCATTCCAAAATGATCTTAAGGAGGGGCCAAGTAGCAAAACTAATAAGGTATAGAAAAAAGGATATATGGCACAAGGACACTCTGAAGTTGAACATGAAGCAACAGAAGTACTAATGACCCTAAAGAATGCAAAAAAGGATAAATTTTGTAGGTGTGGTAACATAATAGGATAACCTCTGTAGTTTGGGGCAATGTTGATTGATAGTTTTGAGAATACATATATTTTGTTCCATAATTACAAGGATGTATATCTATAATTGGCAATATTTTGTAGTGCTACAGTAATTCTATATAGAATGATACATGATATAATATGTTGTAATAGGGGCTAGTAATGCCCATGAACAAGATTGTAGATATGATGTAACAGGGGCTAGAGTGTGGTTATGATGTAACTTCCAGACTGTAAACTGTATATGCTATTTCCACTATATTTAATATAAAAAAATGGAGGCTTTAATTACATCAATTCCAAATGTAGTTCCAAATGAAATAAAGGAGAGTCAAATCCTAACCACCAGAACAAATTCTACCTCATTTTTCCTTAGCATTTTTTTCTTTCTATTGGGTGGTTCCTTCTTTAGAGGTTGAGTTGGTTAGTAATGCATTTTGATGTAAGAATTTGGGTGATGAGATGTTAGAAAATTTGATCCTTGGGATCAAATTTGTTTTATCTAACATGTTTGGTAAAGAGCAATCTAGGTTCTTGAAAATAGGATATTTAATGAGCTCTTAGAGGTTATTTTATGGTTAAGAGATTGAAAAAATAGGAAACTATAAAATTTCAATATGGGAATCCTACTAATTCCTATAATTTCTATTTATTTAAAAATTATCAAAGGATCATCCCTATAGTTATTGAACATTATTTTCCTTAGTAGTGACATGTTATGTTGTATTATCTTTAAGTTAAACAACTTGGTGAGATATGTTGTTGTGCTTATTATACGATTATGTGTAGAATTCTTGCACGGAATATGATGATTTTGTGCATTTAAACTGAATATCTTTATATTTTAAGTTCCTTAAAAAATTTCATTGATATTGTTTGTGATTATGTGAATATTAATCACTACAATATAGGTTCTTTAGATTTCATAAAATGGATTAGAATTAAAGATATAACACAACATGTCATTGTCCTTATTTGAATTATAATTATAATTTTTATTCTTCTTTGAAGCCCTAACTTCTTTTTTATTTTTTTATAAAATGTTAGATTTGGATAGATTAAAGGTAGTTTAAAAGTATAATAAGATTAAAATAGAGGTAGAGTAGATGAATTTAATAAAAATCCTAAAGATTCATTTACTATTTAAGCAAAGTTAAAAAATTGACTATAAAAATTTGTTTGGTTTAAGATTTATCCTATATTCCCCCTTGTTAAATAAATCGCATAAGTCACTTAGTTTGTCCAACTCTATCAATACATGGCATAAAATAATATTGGAGCTGATTTATCCCTAAGGAATTTCAACTTTTGAAAAGAAGTAGAGTTGTTATGGAACTCTTTTTCCAAAATGAAAGAAATTTATGAAATAACCCTTTAGCATTAAAGGGAGATGAAAAAAAAAATCTTTTGATTAAAATGGAGATTAATAAAGAGTATTTATAAGAACATTATTTTAAAGGGAAAAATAAATATAATTATTAAATAATTATTAAAGATAACCATTATAAAAGGGTGTGATGGTTTTGAAACCACCCCTTAACACTTATATAAATAATTTATGTGAGACTTAGAAATGGACATGGAGATCACCCAATGATTAAGAATGTGGTTTGGTGGGATATAAGAATTGGAGAAGGAGCACATAGAGTGTGTCCAACTTGAGGTACATAGTACACTTAAGATTGTCCTAGCCAAGTTTATTGCACATGTTGATTGATTACTCTAGAGCATGTTGGGTTATGCATGTTGATTAATCACTCTAGAGCATGTTGTGTTATGCATGTTGAGTAATTACTTTGGAACATGTTGCATAATTACTTTGGATCATGTTGTGTTATGCATGTTGAGTAATCACTCTAGAGCATGTTGTGTTATGCATGTTGAGTAATTAATTTGGAACATGTTGTATAATTAATTTGGAGCATGTTGTGTTGAACATGTATCTAGAGCACTTTTTTTGAGTGTTTACTCTATTGAGTATGGATCAAGACCACTAGTGTTGAGAAAATTATTCATGTTGATTTCTAAATAAAAATTGTTCCTCCTAGAGTGTGTCATAGCTATGATATCCAAGACCACTAAAATATTCTTAGGGTGAGAGTGGACTTCTCAAGTGCTCTAATTTTGATAAGTATTGACAATAATTTATATTTCAAAATATTATAAATATTATATATATTATTTTGATGTTAATCTATTTAAGTTATGTGTTTGTTTTATTCAATTTATTATGTTAATTATTTACTTAGTTATCTTTCTAGATTATCAAATGTATAGTTTACACTAGTTATTTATATCTATTTTGATGACATCGTATATTTTATTTTGATTTAACTATAGTATCAACTATCTATTTAAATATAATGTAAATACTTAAACAATTTTGGGAGAAAAGTAGTGTTACATTTTGATATTAGAGCCTAGAGAAGTCTTAATATCATGTAAAGAAAAGAAACACTAAGAATAATTTGAGGATATAAATTAAGAGATAACCATTATTTATTTTACTAAAATCTGTACATTAAAATGTGACACATTAATATAAACTTAAGCAACTATTAGCATGCAACTTCTAGAAATTTATAGAAAAACTCCTTAAATTCATATAGAATAGGTTTACACTAATATCTCATTCTTGTTAAACTTCCATATTATTGAAAAGTGTGCAAATAATATTTTTAATTTGTAAATTCATCAATAATATATAAGTTTAACAAGAATTGGATATTAGTATGAACCTATTACATAAGAATTTAAGGAGTTTTGCTAAAAGATTCTATGAAGTGCTTTGAGGGTGGTAATGATTTTCTACCATTCTAATTTTTCATAAGCTTCCTTGTGGGATTCTCTATTATATGTTTTTTTTATTGTACTAATAAGATGATATGAATAAAGATATGTTTAAAACTAGTAGTTCAATAAAAACTATACACATTAACAAGTATACATCATTATAAACTCAATAAAAAAATTATCTTTCAATAAACTCATCTCCTCTTTAGATTCAAGTACAAATCAATTGTTATGTAAATAAGTATTTCTTTCAGTCAAGCATACATATTTAAACAAATAAAATTTACATCCTTTCAAGTATACATGGTAATACAAAGAGTTTCTTCGTGATCAAGTCTTTGGTGATCTTCTATTGTAAGAGGGAGAGCATCATCAAAGTACTTTTCCTCCAACCATAGACCGATGGTCCCTCGCACACCTTCCAAACTTGAAGTGGCCCTACCGTTCATGAGGATACCAGATAAAGAATTCTACAAACAATATCATGTCATTTGAGAACTAGTGTAGTTTATTGACTTTGTCACATATAATCTACCATACAACCCTAGATACCCTCTATCTCAGTATGAAAATATTGGCTAAAATACAACCTATCAGACACAATGCATTAACAATCAAAGTAGCAATTTATATTATTTAGAATATTTTTTTTTAATTTAAAGTCACATTCCTATACATATATGTGTCATTGTTCACACACCTCTTTCTCAAAAATTTCATTAAAACGCCTCATTATATTCATAATGATACATTATAAAACAAATATTTAAGTTAGAAATAATTCCACTATCTGGAGAATATTCTAATTGTGAACTGATTGAATAATTTCTTTATACTAGGATAGGCATAGTCTCAAGGATTTTCTTGAATAATAAGACATTTCCTCACTTTAGATATTGAAATTTGGTTTTATTAGACACTCGTACCTAAGTACATGTACACACACACATATATATTAAGTGGGAAAAGTGATCCTAGATCTCAATAAGAAATCAGCCCAAGTCTACCTTTCCCTTTGCTTCGCATACCATACAACCCTAGATACCCTCTAACTCAATATGAAAATATTGGCTAAAATACAACCTATCAAACACAATGCATTAACAATCAAAGTAGCAATTTATATTATTTAGATTATTTAGATTTTTTTTTGTAATTTAAAGTCACATTCCTATACATATATGTGTCATTGTTCACACACCTCTTTCTCAAAATTTTCATTATATTCATAATGATACATTATAAAATAAATATTTAAGTTAGAAACAATTCCAATAACTGGAGAATATTCTTGAATAATTTCTATATACTAGGATATGCATAGTCTCAAGGATTTTCTTGAATAATAAGACATTGCCTCACTTTAGATATTGAAATTTGGTATTATTAGACACTCGTACCTAAGTACATGAACACACACACACATATATATTAAGTGGGAAAAGTGATCCTAGATCTCAATAAGAAATCAGCCCAAGTCTACCTTTCCCTTTGGTTAACATTGGAACACAAACAAACTAATTATTTGCACATGCAAAATAGGGTGCCCAATCTAGTGTGAAATTGTTAGGGGTAACAATTTACTATGCTACAATCTTTACCTATTGATAAACACATATACATAAGTTTTGAATTTATCTTTTAACCCAAGAATCTCTTATATCATCCAAACCTTAAAATCAGAACTTACACTTAAATACACACAACTTCAATAATGTGTTGAACAATAATTGAAAAACAAACTGAAATTCTACATCTCACAATAAAGTATTTACAATTTTCTTATTCTATTTATTTTCTTTCATAAACTCCAATGTTATTTAACATGTTCAATTGTTTAACCAATTTTTTTTTAATTTTGCAGGTAATGAACAATACTATATTTTTTTTTGCACATTATATATGTATGTCTATGCATATATGTTTATGTATACACATGTATAGACACATTTAATCCACTTCAATATTTTATAGTAGCAACCTTACATAAAAGTATGGTAGAGAAGTCTTACTATAAGATAGATAAAAAAAAAAGTATTTATACCCAACAATATTTCATATTCTAAAGGTTGAGTATTGTATTGAGTTATTAACAAGTTTACTTTCTCTTATGAATACACCTTCTTTTGGTTAACTGGTTCACACCAGAAATTAATGGTAGTAATGTACACTATCTTTCAATAAGTCAATTATGGGCAACTCAATTAATATTTAACCAAATAAGCTAGTTATGTTCTTTATGATCAAAAAGATAATAGACAACTAAAAAAGGGTAAAAAAAACTCTATAAAATCAACAAGACATGGGTATTGGCTAGAATAAAGGAGTTCTTAAAAAAAACTAAAATTTCATTCTTTATATCTTTATGGAAAATGAGTTTATCCTAGATTATTGGTTTCTTCAAAATAATCAATTAATTATTTTTATGGTAACTTCATGGTCTTATGATTATGATTCCAAAAATACCAATGAATATATTTGTGATTTAGTATACTTGATATATATCTATAATGCAACTATATGGATTACTTATTCATTATTGGACAATTGATTAAACTGGCATTGGCTCCTTTAGGATCTACTACACATTATGTATGTATGTCTATGTGTATATGTGTATGTATACATATATATACTATAATCGTTGCATAGTCATAACGTACCATCCTTCTTCTTAATAAATATTATAGGTGCTCCCCAAGGTGATACAAATGGCCTTATTAAACCTTTGAGAGGACATATTATTATTCAGATTTTTACTCCATTAGTTTTATAGTAGTCATTTTACATGGAGCTTTAGATCGAGGATCTAATCTTGGAATTATGCCTATAAAGAAATCAAATTATCTTCTCATAGGTAGGCCTATAGCTCTTTCTGGAACACATCCTAGAACTCACGTAGGAAAGGGCACTTTTAAAAATTAGGTTCCTCTTGATCTCTAATTCATCTACCTTGATAACATACAACTCACAACATTTTATCTTTTCTTTCTTAAGTTGCATGGTAGATATTTGTCTTATTTGGATATCATGATTCACTCCTTGAACATAGACTTAGTTTCCTATGTCATCTAGATTTTCAGCTAATTTTAAGAATCAATCTACCTTTTCCCTACGTTTCCATAGTAGATTCCTTCCAAGGATTATGTCATAGGCTCTTAGAGTTGCTACGTAAAAATTGGCCTTAGTATAGAAGGTAGGTAACTACAACTCAACCTCAAATATACATTGCTCTACCTTATATTTAGCTTGATTTTCATACATAACTAACTAATAGTTCGCCATGTAACCCAGTTTCCTAAGAATTCTATTGAGAAATATTGGAGGAAATAAAAAATAGTGGCTACTGTATATATTAAAATTGGAACAAGATGTTCAAAGTGTGTACTTGTGTACTTGAATTTTCAATAGGAGATATTTGGAATTATCTTGGAAATTGTCAATTGTAGCATGGATCCTCTATTGGAAGACGGTTTGTTGAGAAGGTAATGGTGGATTCCTAAAATTATTTCCTTGGGGTCCCCTAGGATAATTGTTGGCATAGTGGTCACCTCTACTAGTAAAACATCCTCGTGGTGGAGCTCTTTTGTTTGGAATTTGATCCTTTGACTCACCATTCTTCCCTTTTTGTCATTTTCTCCTTTTGTAAGGTTGGAACTATTTTTTTTCTAGAGTTTTTCATTAAACCTTTGTTTGGATTGTTGGATCCAACCCTTCTTTTTAAATATTTAAAATTCTTGCTAGCCATGAATCTCTTTTTAGACTTGTCTCTAGATGTCTTTAAATATTTGATTTTATGCTCTTGCTTTATGGATTTCTCAAAAATTTGATCCATTGTTAAAGGTCCATGGACATCCACCTCTCCCCCTATTTGAAATACCATTATGAATTTCCTTATCTAAAAATTCTCATCCTTTGATGTTGGTTCTAATATGTTTCTAGTATGCCTACATTGATATCTTACTAGTTTGGTGTACCACACTTAGAGGAAAGTTGTAGAAGGTTTGATAAGGAATTCACAATGTATATCCTAAGGTAGAGTCATGGTGCTTTTCTTTGCATCCTTCCGCAGAGTAAGCTTTAGTATTTTGGTTTGTAAGATAAGTTAATAGAGATGTGAAGGTGTTATATCCAAGATTTCAAGTCATTACACAATCTACAATGAAAGTTCTAAATGACAGATTTATGGTTTGTGCTCTAGCAGAGTAAACTCCTTATGAAGGCTTGTTGGGATGCTTTACATTCCTCTAGAAGTGAAGTTTTTTCCATGCGATTTTGTGGACATGTTCAATAATGAGAAATGTATGGCATATTACAGTATCAAGTGTTTTGGTGGTCCACAAGTTCAATTTTGCAGTTGATTTCAGATGCCTATTCTTCCACATAACATACGTTTGAGCATTTACACGAGCAAGAGATTGTACAGATCAATTGTATGAGTTTGTGTGGAAATTCTACATGTCTCAGAGTATCTTAGGTTTGAATAACGTCTAGATATTTCTTGTTTCTAGTACCACATAGTTGTTTCAAGTCAGTTTATGAAGTGTTGTCATTGTTGAGGTCGACTAAGGTAGATTATTGTTGTGTGCCACAAGTTTATGTTTGAGCGAAGTTCAAGGATTGTTTGAATATGCTTTATGAGTCATGTCGAATCATTTGGGCGTATTGTAAATAATTTTTAATCATTTTTGTATATTGCCAATGAAGATGTAGGCTGACATGTTGTTAGGATAGATGACATTCAAACTACTATCCTAAGTTGATTTATGTGTCTCCACATTCTTTGGAAAGAGTTCTAGGGGACATGAGGGACAAAATATTTATTAATTATTTTCATATGACAAATTGTAATTACATTCAAAGAGGTGGACCCATCACAATGGCAATTACTAAGCATCACAAAAGAATATTCCTCTTGGGGGTCCAACTTTCTAGGTTGGGACCACTTGAGTGTGCATGTACTTGCATGTTATTTGCATGCTCTTGCATGGTTGGGCACCTAGGTGTGAATGTTGGTGCGTGATCTTGTATGTAGCCGTCGGAGCCATCAAATTTTTTTGGAGCACTTGGGTTTGACCATTTCCTATTTGTTGTGGGTTAGGTGCCCATGTGAAGGCCATGTGATAATTCAATATTTTATTCCATGTTTATGGGTTGTCCACTAAGTGGGGCATGGGTTTTTCTTGTTTTCTTGGGATACCATTTGTGGAATTCCCTCCCACACTTCTATATATTGAAGCCTTTGGATGGTGGTTTAGTATGAGTTATTTGTAGGTTATCAAGATGACAAAGTGTTGTTGAATTGTAGAGAGGATTGTTGTATTGATGTACTTCTTTGAAGATTAATACAAACATTGGATCTCTTTAGGTGTGGATTTTTTCCCGCAAGGGTTTCTCCACATATATCTTGTGTCACTTGTGTTTATGACTTGTGATATTATAGATGTTTCTTTCATGTTTGCAATTGCCAATCATATAATCTTGCTATGGTTATCTTGAACATATAATTTCAGATTTCCAATCACTTGAGTAGGTTTTTATTGTTGTAAGTTATACCTTGATTTCCAACATTTGGTATCAGAGCTAATGGTTCTATTAAGAGACAAATTCCTTTCTTTAGAGTGTTAAAGGTTTTTTGGTTGCAGTGGGATCTTGTGCATTGTGGGTTTTGCAGATTTGTGAAGAAGATTGTAAACCATGGCTTCCACCTCCCATTTGGATATTGATAAATTCAATGGAATTGGCTACGATATGTGGAAGTTGAATATGGAAGATCTCCTTGAAGAGAGAGATCAGTGGCTGGAAGTTTTTAATGAAAATAAAATAGAATCAATGTCTGATGAAGATTGGAAGAAAATGGACAAGAAGGCATGAGGAACCATTTTTTTGTGTCCTGCAGATTCTGTTCTCTTGATATTTTTAGAAGAATCTACCACATTTAAGTTGTGGAGGAGGATAGGTGAAATCTATCAAACTAAAAGTTTAAATAATAAGTTGTATCTCAAAATATGTTTGTATTCTTTGAAAATGAAGGATGGTGATTCTATTGTAGAAAATTTAAATGTTTTTAATATGATTATAAGTCAACTTGGATCAGTAGGTGTTAAAATAGAAGAGGAAGATAAATGCATTTTGATGCTTTTTTATTTACCTGAATCTTGGGAAAATCTAATTGTTTCCATAAGTTGTGGTGGTACATAACTGAAGATGGATAGTCTCAATGCAATACTTCTTTCAGAAGAGATGAGGAGAAATTCTATGAATGTGGGCTCCCAAGATGTCTTGCATGTGAGAGGAAGGTCCAAAGAAAAAGGGGGGCCCAAAGGGGATTATAAGAGAGACAAATCTAAAGGATGTTTTAAAACCCCCAAGAAGAGAAGAGTAAAGTGTTGGAATTATGGTAAGAGAGGGCATGTGAAGGAGTGTAGAAACAAGAAAAAGAGTTTGGATACTTCCATGAAAAAGTCCTCAGAAGATGGTGATTATGATGCTTTGTTTACTTCTTCTAACACTATTAGTGATGGTGCTTGGCTTATTGATTTAGGTTGCTCCTACCATATGACTCCTCACAAGGAGTGGTTTACTTCATATCCGACTTATGATGGTGGAGATTTTTTTCTTATTGATAACAACAGGAAGAGGATTGTTGGTAAGGGAAAGGTAAAGTTGTGTTTTAGTGATGGAAGGGTTATAATTCTTCATCATGTTTTACATATTCTAGGAATTGCAAGAAATTTACTTTTAGTATCTAAGTTAAATGATTTTGGAATGCATGTGACATTTGACAAGTCTGGTTGTAGGTTGGTAAGAGGGAGTTTGGTGATTTCTAAAGGATATCAAATAGGGACTTTATTTAGGCTTAATTCCTCCACTTTTGTAATTTTTCCAATGTAATTGGCACTAAAAATGCATGTATGTTGTGGCACCATAGATTGGGTCACATAAGTGAAAAAAGTCTTAAGACTATTTTGAATAAAAAGTTAGTTGATAGTATTTTTGATTATTCTACTGGTAAAAATGTTTTTTTGTGAGCATTGTGTGTTTGGTAAACATAACAGGTCAACATTTCCTAATGGGACTAATAAATCTAAAAGATTATTAGATATCATTCATTCAAATGTGTTTGGACCAATGGATGTTGAATCTTTTAGAAATTCTCGATATTATGTTATTTTTATTGATGATGTGTCAAGATACACTTGGATTTATTTTATGCATGCGAATTCTGAATTTTTCACTAAGTTTAAGGAATTTAAAGCCTTAGTTGAGAAACAAACAGATTATAAGATAATGGTGTTGAGATCTTAAAATCGAGGTGAATACTTTTCTATGGAATTCGATGAGTTTTATAAGCATGCAGGTATTGTTTAGAAAAAGACTACACCTTATACAACTCAACAAATTGGGGTAGCAGAAAGAATGAATCAAACCATAATGAAAAGAGCTAGGAGCATGAGTGGTGCTAAGCTTGATAGATGCTTTTGGGTAGAAGTTGTAAGTACTGCATGTTATTTGGTTAATATATCTCCTTGTTTATCTCTTACTGATAAAACTATGTATGAAGTCTGGATAGGTAGAAAGCCTTTTGTTTCACATTTAAGGGTCTTTGGTTATGAGGATTTTGTTCATGTTCCTCAAGAGATTCGTTCTAAGTTGGATCCAAAATCATAAAAATCCATCTTTGTTGGTTACTATCATAATGTAATGTTGCAAGGTGTGCGCCCTTGGTTTCCTTGTGTTGTATAGTGTAGCACTTGGGTTCGTGACATGGCTTAATTGCCTCCCATGGATTCATTAGTTCTGGTTCTTGTATTGGGAATTAACAGGTTGATCTTTTGGTGCAACAAAAATTGTCTGTGCAACAATTGGTATCAGATCATGGGTCACAAGTTCAAACCCCTCGCTTGTGCTAGGGGGGGATTGTTGCAAGGTGTGTTCCCTTGGTCTCTTTGTGCTTTGTAGTGCAATGCTCAAGTTTGTGAGATGTCTTAACCACCTCCCATGGATTCATTAACTTTGGTAGTTGTATTGGGCATTAATAGCTCAATCTTTTGGTGCAATGACAACTATCTATGCAACATTTAAAACGTTATAATCTTTGGAATCCACTAACTTGTACATGGTTTTCTCTAGAGATGTGATTTTGAGGGATTTTAGAGCTTACTCAAATGAAGAACAACCAAAGGAGAAAGATAGGAAAAAAATAGTGCACTTTGAGAAAAATATTGAAAAGCAAGAAGATGCACATGTGGAAGAACAACTAGATGGATTTGAGGATGAAGATGAAGAAGAGGGTTCAGAGAGTTTAGATGATATGTAGGATGAGCATGAAGAAGAAGAAGAGCAACAAGATCCCCTTACTCCTACCTTTAGAAGATCCACAAGGCAACAAAATCCAGTTGACAGGTATAGCCCATCCAATTTCCATTGCGTATTTTCTTTGTTGAGTTCTTGCAATGAACCTAGATCCTATAGGGAGGCTCTTTCTTCAAAAGATGGTCATTCTTGGCTGCAAGCCATGCAGAGGAGATGGTGGCTTTGGATAGTTGTGATGCATGGGATCTTGTGATTTTTCCCAAAGGAGTCTCATTGGATGCAAGTGGATGTTTAAAAAGAAGTTTGGAGCAGATGATCAGTTAGAGCAGTACAAGGCCAAATTAGTGGCCAAGGGATACTCTAGAGAGAGGGAGTTGATTTCGGTAAAAAATTCTCTCTTGTTGCTATGTTAACTTCTATAAGATTCCTATTATCTATTGCTTCTACTTATGATTTTTAAATAGAGCAAATGGATGTTAAAACTACTTTCTTGCATGGGGATCTTGAGGAAGAAATTTATATGTGACAACATGACGGTTTGTTGTGAAAGGAAAATAACACTTGGTTTGTAAGTTAAAGAGATCTTTATATGGTTTGAAATAGTCATCCAAGATGTGGTACTAGAAATTTGATGAATTTGTATTAAAGTTGGGTTTTGTTAGAAGTGAGGAGGATCAATGTGTTTATATTAAGGTTATTGATGATCAGATTCTAAATTCTAATCATTGTCTTGTATGTTGATGACATGTTGTTTATGGGTAATAGAAAGGTGATGATTAAGGAGCTTATGACTCAACTTTCTAGAAAATTTGATATGAAGGATTTGGAGGCTGCAAAGTATATTCTTGGGATGGAGATTAGTAGAGATCAGGTTCACAAAAATATTTGGTTAAGTCAGAGTAAGTATGTTGATACCATTTTCTAGAGGTTTAATATGCATGATTGTAAACTAGATAATATTCCATTTATAATTGGTACAAATTTGAGTTTAGGCATGTGTCCTAATTTTGATGATGATTTTGAAGAGATGTCTAATATTCCTTATACTAGTGTCATCGATAGTTTAATGTATGCAATAGTTTGCACTAGACCAGATATAGCCCAAGCAGTGGGAGTTTTGAGTAGGTTTATGTTGTGGTACTTTAGATTACTGTTTGATTTATCATGGTATTGATGATGTGGGTAAGTCATTAGACATATAGGGTTTTGTTGATGTAGATTGGGCAGGTGATTTAGAAAGTTGAAGGTCGACTAGTGGCTATGTTTTTACTTTGTTTGGAGGTGTAGTGAGTTGGATGAGTAAGAGGTAGCCTATAGTTGCATTATCCACCACTACAAAAGAGTATATGGAAGCTTCACATGCTTCTAAGGAGGTGGTTTGGTTACAAATACTTAGTAGTGGAATTGATTTTGATTGCAAGTTAGTGAGGATTGGATGTGATAGTCAGAGTGCCACATGTTTAGCTAAAAATCCTGTATCATGCTCATACTAAGCATGTTGATGTTCAATATCACTTTGTGCGATAAATGGTAGAAAATGGTAAGGTTTTGATTGAGAAGGTTGAAACTTTGGATAATGTTGCAGATTCTCACACGAAGCCAGTGACCACGAATAAGTTCTCTTGGTGCAAAAGGCCATGGGACTTGATCATTGTACTTGATTATATGTTTTATTTGTATCTCATGGATGTAATTGCAATGTATAATGTCAAGTGGGAGAATGTTAGGATAGGTGACATTAAAATTTCTATCCTAGGTTGATTTATGTGTCTCCACATTCTTTGGAAAGTGTTCTAGGGGACATGAGGAACAAAATATTTATTAATTATTTTCCTATGACAAATTGTAATTACATTCAAGAGGTGGAGCCATCACAGGGGTGGTTACTAAGCATCCTGGGAGAGCATTCCTCTTCGGCATCCAAATTTCTAGGTTGGGACCACTTGAGTGTGAATTACCTTGCATGTTATTTGCATGTTTTGCATGCTCTTGCATGGTTGGGCACCCAGGTGTGCATGTTGGTGCATGATCTTGCATGTATCTATCAAAGCCATCAGAGAGTTGTGGAGCACTCGGGTTTGACCATTTCCTATTGGTTGTGGGGTAGGTTCCCATGTGAAGGCCATGCGATAATTCAATATTTTATTCTATGTTTATGGGTTGTCCACTAAGGGGTGTGTGGGTTTTTACATGTGGTTTTCTTATTTTTTTGGGATACCATTTGTCGTATTCTCTCCCATAAAATTCTATATATTGGAGCCTTTGGATGGTAGTTGTTATCCCCAATTTTGAACCATTGATTTTTTTTAAAATTTCCCCTATCAAGTGTTAGTTAAGCCTAAGATGGCTATGAGAAACGTATTCCCTAAGTATCTGCCGATAAAATATGTCTAGATAAACATAAGGCTTAGTTGCTTGTAACCAGATGTACAAGTTTTTCAAGTAATCATATTTATAGAACTCTGTACAGAGTGTTTGTGTTTCCTATTAGAAAATAATTTCCATACGGCTTGAGGTCAAGTTTACATTGTCACCATAATAGATATTGAAGCATTAATCATGTTGTAGGATGCAATCATCATTCTAGAACTACTGTTGTCATCCTTTGTGAGAAAAGATATGCTTTGGAGGCATGTTGCACTAAGAGGACCTGAATCAATCTATATTCACTTTTGGTTGCAGTATCTGAAGAGGATTTGATGGTTTTATATGGATTTCTTATGAAGCATTTGATAGAGCATATACAATTACCCTGCCATTCTAAGAGTGAACACACATGTGGCATATGTAAGAAGATGATGGAAGTTCTTCGATGTAGCTGAGGCATGATCTACTAATGACCCTTTGTATTAGTGAGAAGGAAAATGTTTGTGACGCTCCCAATGATCATATTCCATTCCAGGTAGTTTTATTTCCAAATTTTTGAAGGAATCCTCCATAGCTTGCATATCCATTCAATGATGCTTAGAGATATCTAAAAGCAGAAACAATGTGAAATATATTCATCAATCCCATGTATTCAATTGCAAGATGTAACGAGATTATTCAAATGGAATACCGATCAATATGTAGCTAGTTTAAAATGTGACGAAGCATCTCTCTTCAACCATTATATGATTTAATCCACAAACACATAAATATTGTTGGAAGTATCGTGGAAATTGCTCGATGTAATGGTCTAGAGGTTAGCAACAGCCTCATGCCATTATATTTGCTACAGATGAAAGAAGAGGTAGATTTCATATTAATATTATGCACGATGATGGTGAGATTGGTGGGCTTTAGAAGCTTTGAAAAGGTTGAAGTAGTATATTTATTGCTTATGTGAACTAAGCGGTGTTTTTGAAAAATTGTGTAACTTGCCACCGAAGTTAGGAGAACTATCCAAAGGACCGCCCAACTCATATTTGTATAGGTCATAGAATAATAGCATTGACATAAAAGCTAAATTAGAAGAGTCTATGATAATTATTGAAGAGCAGATCGCGCCCATGAAAACATAAAGATTTGGTATGGTAGAGATATCATCTCATGGAAAATTTCGATGCAAGTATGTTGAAGTGAGGTTCGCTGAAAGAAAAGCAATTAATCTATCCAAATCTTTATAAATAATTGATCAATGAGTTCGAGCACCTCTTTAATATAGAAGATTGACCTTGCAATTTTGACAAAGTATGGCGAGTTGCATATACAAATGTGAAGGCAGTATATGGAGGCAAAGAATTAAATCTAGAAAAAATCATTCTACATTCGAGAGAGATTGAAACTTAACAATGTTAATGGTGTTTTAAGAGAAGATTTTGATAGGTCTCCATGTGCATCAGGGACATCATAGTGATTCAAGTGTTCATTTTTCTAATGTAATTACACTGGTAGGAGATCCACAATAGGTTAAAGACTTGCATGACTATTCTCAGGAATAGATTTGATTCATATGTTCCTGTGAAAGACTTTTGTGCAATTGCAAGTGCAAAATGCCTATAATGAAAGTTTGGGTGAGTTCGTTACATGATACAATGGAACGACATTTTGTTTAGAACTTGGAGCATTAAACCATAGAAGGGAAAGGAAAGATCAAAAGTCACCATTGGAATATCAAACTAGAAGCATTCCAAGAGTTTCATGAAATATGGAAATATTTCAATAAGTAATTGTCATATTGTGGAGAATTCTAGTAATTGGATAGAATAACAAATTTTCAAGAAAACTTTTGTTACTTTGAAATTATTAAAAAGGAACACACCGAGAGTTGCTAGGAATTGGAAAAGTCTCCCAATAAATGATAGTTCAATCATCAAGAAGCAGTTACATGAAACCGAAAGGGTTTAGGGGATAGTTATAAAAGATTTTTTAAATGTAATGAAGGGATCTTTTTCTAGCTATTTAGGAATAGGGGAGCAACTAAGTTTTCTTTTCAACACAGTTTTATTGTACAAGGATGTTGAGGCTTTGAACTCATGTCTTAGCATTGGGGAAATAAAGGAGATATTTTTGAATCTTTGTATTTATTAATTTTTACTTTTGATTGCAAACGAACTGTGATTCTTTGTAGTTATTCTTCAATGTTTTGTCTATCATATTAGGCTATGTATGTGTTATTTCTAAGACTTTGAATTCAGATTAACTCATCTATTGAAAGGGGATATGTTGTTCATTATTTTCTTGAGTATTATTTGTGGGTGTGATATGTGAACTTTATGTCATTTATTTGCATTCACTTCATTCTAAAGTTAACCCATTGCATCTATTGTCATAGTTATGGGTAGGTGCTAGTTTGCCTTTTCTTCTTTTTGGTGAAAAGCATACCCTGTGTTTTGATTCATTGCATATTATCCAAAGGTAGTTGTGCCTTGCAAAATAAGTAGAGAGCACTTGCAAATACCATTGCAAGTGACTCAATTTTTGGTAACTGATTTGTCTTCATTGTTGGGCATATTTGAGTCATTTTATCTGATTATTTGAAGAAGACCAATCTATTTGCTAACAGTGGTTTATTATGAGTTTTTTGTAGGTTGTCAGGATGATGAAGTGTTGTCAAATTTTAGGGAGGATTGTTGTATTGATGTACTTCTTTGAATATTAATACAAACATTAGATCTTTTTGGTTGTGGAGTTTTTTCTCACAAGGGTTTCTCCATGTATATCTTGCGTCACTTGTGTTGATGACTTGTGATATTGCCGATTTTTCTTTCATGTTTGTAATTTTCAAGCACATAATCTTTTTATGGTTATCTTGAACATATAATTTCATATTTTCAATCACTTTAATATTTTTTTATTGTTGCAAGTTATATCTTGATTTCTAACACATGTTACAAATTTGATATTCCTTGTTTGTGGCCAACTGAATTTGTAATTGTAGTGTGCAGGTGATATATATTGAAGATCAAAGTTGTGGAGATGATGATGGAAGTGTGAAAAGATTCCTAAGTACATGAGCAAAGTGTGACAAGATCCACTACAAACCTAATGAGAAGAATGGTTGACTATCAATGGTTGAAGCCATAAACTAGACATATTTCAGTTGTTATTGTTCATATTAGGAGTAGTAGCTTCCTTGGGTGCAAGCCCCTAAAATAAAGTTAGGGAGTATTTTTTTTCTTGGGTTGTAGCCTAGAATCAAAGTTGTGAACTATTTTTACTTGTGAGGCTGGATTAGGACAATAGCTTCTAGCAACATTTCTCACCGTGTTTTTTTCCCTTGTGGGGTTTTCCACATAAATTTGATGTTATTTGTGTTCTTGTTTGTGTTCTGATATTCATTCATGTTTTGGTTAAGTGGATGAATGCTTAATTGACATAACTTATCTTCAGTAGTAGTTAATTGGGATTGATTTTAAAGCATATTGATTCACCCCCTCTCATTATTCAAATGTGTTCAACAATTGGTATCAAAGCAAGGTTCCTTGATATTGCCTAATAGTAGAGGTAGATCCTATATTTGAACACATGGAGAATAAAGCAGTATCTAAGAAGTCTTCTCAAGAAAAAGAGGTCATACTCCAAAAGGAGGATGATGAATATGAATTTGAATTTAATAAGGAATATTTTTGAGTGGATTTTGTAGGAGAACTTTTCTCTAAATGATCTAGATAAAAAAGAGAAAAGAATGAATAGCTTAAGTCTCAACCTAAAAAAAAATGAATAAAATAGGCAAGTTGAAAGTTCAAGTTGAAGAAGGGAAAAGAATTGAAGAGTGTATGAATTCCAAGCTCATTGAAAAAAACTGTTAAATGTTCCAAGCGTGAAGAAGAAATTGTTTCCTTGAGGAAACAAAAAACTATTGAATGTTACAAGCTTGAAGAAGAGATTGTTTCCTTGAGGAAAGTACTAGAAAAAATAAAAGAGAAAATTGACAAAGGTCTAAAGCTGAAAGGAGGTTCTGAGATTCTTGATGAGTTGATTAACTCTCAAAATCCATCAAAAGAGAAGTCAGGTCTTGGTTTTGAAAAAGGTAAAATTCCTATAATCATTACTTCTGCTAACATATATGAAAATTTCAAAGTAGAAGGAAAGTTTGAAGAGAAGGAGAAAGCTTCACTGAAGAACCTAAGGAGTATTCCTCCAAAGATGTAAAGAAAACTCAAGATAACAAGAAAGAAGGTGGATTCATGCCCATTCAAAGACAAAGAAGATTTAAAGGTCCTCCACCTGCTAGACAACATGCCCCTACTAGGTTCAATCATTCATTTCAAGGTTATTGTTTTTCTTGCAATAAATTTGGGCATAAGGTTCTTGATTGTAGATCTAGATACAAAATAAATGAATACATGGGTAGAAGATCATTTGTGCCCCAAATATATGGTGTTGTTTTGTTTCATGGATATTGTTATGCTTAAACCACATGGAAGAATCTCCCATTCTATATACATGCATTTGGACACTTGTAAAATATTCCCTTACACCTTTTACAGATGTCATAACATGCAATATTCTCTTCTCAAACTTGGGCACTTAGAATATGGTAAAAATAGGCTATGAAAAATTCCTTACACATCTTACAACTATCATAGAATCTATCATAACTGACAACTAGTAAGAGAATCTATCATAATCGACAAAGAATATCTAATTCTCTTACATCCTATCATAACCCAACTAGGGCACCAACTTTCTCCGTGCAAAAAGATTCCTTATGACATGTCCTAGAATCTATCATAAGTTTTCATAACTTTTCATAGGTCCAACATTCCAAAGTGGGATGCCTACCTCCACTTTGGATGATGATGTGTCATCCAGTCACCTCCAACAAGGATGCCACCTAGCCAGTGGGTCCTAATTGATGACATGACAATGTAGGCATTTAAATCATAAAAATAAATACAATAATACATTAAATTAATCACATTAGGACTCTAAGGTTGAGACACCTTAATCCTAGCATTCTCCCATTTGTCAAAGACCTACCAAGATTCATATGAAATCATCTACTTAGGGCCCCAAGGCCCATGGAATCAAAACACCATCTGAACTTCTCTGTGCTCACTGGTTTTTTTAGTGCATCTACAACATTCACCAAAGTGTCAACCTTTTCCAAATTCACCTTTCCATCTTATACCATATCACGAACAAAATGATACTGAACATCAATGTGCTTTGTTCTGGCATGAGAGGTTGGATTCTTTGCTAAGAAAATGGCGTTTTGACTATCACAAAAAATGGTAATTTTTCCTACATCTAAACTAATTTCATAACACCATCTCTTAATCCAAATGACTTTCTTACAAGCATGAGTGGCTGCCATGTACTTTACTTCTATTGTGGATGAAGAAACTACAACCTGTCACTTACTCATCCAAATAATAGCACCACCAAACATCATAAACATGTAACCACTATTGGATCTTATGCTATCAATGTCACCTACCCAATCTAAATCCATATATCCATGAATACTTATAGAATGTTGAGGTCTAGTAGGATGACCATGAAAACACAAGGCATACTCAGAAGTACCTCATAAATATCTAAACACTCTATTAAATGCATCACAATGTATCAATCCAGTATTATCCATAAAATGACTGACTCCCACTTCTTGGGAAATGGTTGGTCTCATACACACCATAACATACATCAAACTACCAAAAACACTCACATATGATACTCTAGTCATGTCCTCCATCTTAGTAGGATATTTTGGACAATCATTCACAAAAATTATCCATCCCTTGTATCACAAGAATCACTAACTATCTGCAATATTCCATGCTAAATCTCTCCAACACTAAATTCACATACTTTCTCTAGCTTAACCAAAGCTTTCTATTAGCTCTATCTCTCATGATTTCTATCTACAAAATGTACCTAGGTGGAGATTTAGAAGTGGAACAAATGTATGTGAAGACAATATTCCTTTATGGTGACTTGGAGGAAGAGATTTACATGTCACAACTAGAGAACTTCATTAAAAAAGGTAAAGAAAATTTTGTTTGCAAACTAAATAAGTCTATGTATGGTTTGAAACAATCTCCTAGAATGTTATACCACAATTTTGATACCTAGGTGTGTGCAGTGTGTTTTCTAACCTTAAAGATGCAAAAATGAACGAAATGCAAAGGAAGCAACAACACAAAACAAAACCTCAAGATTAGGGCTTAAGTTGAAACTCAAACTTGAAAAAGACAATGAAACATGTTTTACCTCGTTTGAGCTTAATGGAGTTGTTTGCCCTAATTGATGGCTTGATATGTGTGCTCTACGTCGATTTTGGTAGCATAACGACTTTTTGTAGCTTGATTTGGATGCAATGATGAAGGGTTTTGGATATGGATAAAATATGGGTAGCTTGAAAGATGGAGATGATGAGTGCTTTGGATTAGGTTTGGATGAGAAGAGATTGTGTGTGAGAGAATAATACAAGGAGAGAGCTTGAATGTGCATGAGATGGCTAGGGTTGCAAAATGGCTAAGTATTATTCATTTAGCAAGGGAGATTAAAAATGGAGGGTGGAGATTGAAGGAGGACAAGAGATCAAGGGCTAAGATAAAAGAGTTGACTAAAGGAATTAAAAATTCATTTTTAATGTGCATGGGAAGGATAAATGGAATTTAATATTCCTTTGGAAAGTGAAAAGGAATTTAATATTCTTTGGGAGATGGGAGAGGAATTAAAAATTCCTCAAAAGGACCTTGGGAAGACAAAAATGAATTAAAAATTCATTGGGGAATGGGGAGAGTTGACTAAGGGGTTGATTAGACTAGTTGATGAAACATTAGAGGAGGGTTGGGTGGCTAATGAAGATTAGGAGCCAACTTGGAAAAGTTGGAAGATGTGACACATCCTAATCATGGATTAAGAATGTGCACATCCCTAATGATGGGATTAGGTGGTGAATTAGGATTAAGTGAAAGTGATGGAGGATGTGACACTTGAGGGAGTAAATTAAATAAATATAAATTATTTATTTAATTTATGGGATAGAAGTGGTAAGGTAGGATAAGCAATAAAATTATTCAATTATTTAGTTAAATACCTTAGGGATTTAGAGGACTTTAGGGGTATTAATTAAATAATATTAATATTACTTAATTAATGTAAACAAGGGGATATTTAGATGAAAAAGGATAAATTTGAACAAATGTAAGTGGTCAAATTTAGATGTCTACATTTTGCCCCTCTTTGAGATGGTGTTACAAAGTAGTATCATTTCAAAGAAGATTAAAAGATGGCACCAGGAAGAAGATGATTAGATTGGGAAAGATGCCCCGATCATCAAAGGAGTGACTAGGAAGAAGGATGATGGGAGTGAAGATGAAGATTAGCGATTGAGGATGCCCCCTCGAGAGGACATGTGGGTTCAAGAGAACAAGGGTGTGCTCTCGAAATGGATGAGATGATGAAAGGGAAGATGGGGAAGATGATGAAAATTAATGGATAGAATGGAGGACAACAAGATGAAGAGAGGACAACAAGCACAAATGGGTTTAAGGACAAAGGTGGTGTTTCCCCAGTCAAGCTACAAGCCAAAATGGATTGATGATGGATGGAGTATTATTGATGAGGGAACAATATATCCCAAAACAACACAAGGATAGTGAAGGATACATCCCAGTGATGTGGATGAGAGTTTTGTTGATGAGGGAAGGATACATCCCAAAACAACACAAAAGGATAGGGAAGGGCGCATCTCGATGATGATGATGAAGGTTTTGTTGATGAGGGAAGGATACATCCCAAAATGACACAAAAGGATAGGGAAGGATACATCCCGATGATGATGACTGGATCAAGGCTTGTAGCAAGGCTGGGAACAAGACCAAGGATGTGATTAGATGATTTTTGCTAGATTGAATGGATAAGGATTGGATTGAGATGTGAAATGAATGAAGACAATGGAGGAAAAAATGCTTAGAATAACTAATCTATATTATCCTAAGAAGGTTGAAGAGATGATGAAATGATGAGGATGGAGAAAGTACACTTAGGATAACAAATCTATATTATCCTAAGAGGATTGAAGAAATGATGAAATGATGAGGATGAAGAAAGTGGAGGGATGAAAATGGATAGGATAGAGAGATGATGAAAGTGATGAAGGATGAATGGATAATAACCAAGTCAAGCAGGTTAATTATTATGTGTTATGCTGCCATGTAATGAGCACTAAATTTGATATAGCATGAGATACTATGCACCAGGGTATGAAGAACCAAGGTGACTTCATATCACATGCATGGGACTAAGACAAAAAATAAAAGGTTAGTCCAACATCCCAAAGTCACTGGGGCTTTGGTAGGGCCAATGTTGGAAAACCACAAACAAAAAGGATGCCCCAGCATAACACAAGACCACAATGATCTTGGTGGGTACTACGTGGGACAACCAAGAAGACAAGATCACAAAAAAAATCAACATATGCCCCTATGTTTACCTGTTAAAGCAAACCATGATATGATGGATCAAGGTGACCCCGACGAGGTATAATAGGAAGCTCAAATGATAAAAAAATCCAAAAGCAACAAAAGATCACAATCAATTGCAAACGTCCTTTGCCACAGGATCAAAAGGTGGATGGGATTGATGTGGTCTGATGTAGGAGGATGCATCCTATTAAGACTAGAGATGGAGACTAAACTAAGTGATCGAAATGATGTAGGATATTCAAAAATGATTTGATCTGATGATATTGGTGGATCTTGTTTGTTAAGAACTAGCTAGATAGGGGCATACTTGATGACACGACATAAGACATGAGACATAAGATACAAAATTGACACACCCTAAAGACCTAGGGGCTCAGGGGTTGATCAAAGATTAGCCTTGCCTACATGAAAGTGCAGAGCCCCCGTAGTTCGATAAAAGACCATGGATAAAATTGGAAAGAGGGCAATGGAGACAAGTGATGGAAGACAAAGACTGGACGAACCAAAGGAGCCCCTGGGGTGGATCAAATGATTGACCTTTCCTACATGAAAGTGCAGGGGCAGCGTAGTTTGAACAAAGCTAACGATCGACCATGGATAAAGGATAATGAGATGACCAGGATAAGTGGATAAAAAGATGGAACTGATATGATGAGACAAGATAAACTTGGTGGATTGGATAGGATGATGGTGATTGCACGAAGCTCGAGGATGGGATAGTTTTCCAAATCATAAAAAGATGAATTTAGAGGATGATATGATGGAGAGATGAGTGATGAGAAGTGACAGGAGATGGACAAGATCTGTGAAAGAGGTGGGAGTGATGACAGTGAGATGAATGACAATGGCTTGGATTGCAAGTAGTCTATAGCTAGATACCAATGACAAGGGACTATGATATGGAATGAAAATAGCGATAAATGGATGGGGAGATGGAGGGATGAGATGATGGATGGATAGGAAGATAAGGATGAGAAGATGGAAAAGGATTAGTGGATTGAGGGATGGGAAGATGGAAAAGGATTAGTGGATTGAGGGATGGGAAGATAAGGATGGGGAGATAGAAAAGGATTTTTGGTTTGATGGATGATAAGATAAGGATGGGAAGATGGAAAGGATTTTCTCTTGGATGGGTAGCTGGGAAGATAAGCATAGGGAGATGGAAGGGTTGATAGGATCGATGAATGATGTCTCCAAGGACTATGTCACAAAGAAGGAGATGCCCCACTCTAGATATGTCATGTATGATGAGACATGAGGGATGGAAGATAGAAGGATGGGAAGATAAGGGAGTGAGATGGATATGGATAGGATGCACGGATAAGGAAGGAAGATTTATGGTAGCATGATGGGTGGACAAGGAAGATAGATAGATGTGGATAAGGATTAGGATAGTGTATGGATGAGAGGAATCAATGCCAAGAGGTGTCCAAATCATGTATATATGTTTTCCCCTATCTATATCAAGATCACCAAGAGGATGGAGGGATTGAGATAAATGGGATATTGTAGGAAAGATGTGTAAGATAGGTGGCATGGAGGAGATGGGTGAAGGAGATGCAGTTTCCCCCAAGTTTGGAAGTAAACTGGATGGGGAATTTACACATGACACCTATTTTCTAGGTTTTCATCATGGTACTTATCCAAGGCGCCTGTTTGCCAAGTTTTCACCATTAGACAAATTATTTCTCTTTACTTTTTTCTTTATTTTTTGTTTTTGTTTTTCTTTTTTTTTACTTTTTTTACTTTGGATTTTTTTTACTTTTTTTACTTTTTTTAATTTTTCGGATTTTTTGACTTTTTTTTGGATTGAATGTGGATGGAGACATATAAGGAAGGATAGGGATGTGGATAAGTGTATTTAGAAGACATGTGATAAGGAGATGGATGGAGGACTCAAGCATCAAATTCCATATGAGGTATTAAGAGCCCATGTGTGTAGCGACTAGTGGATGTTGAAACAACCAAGGTTATGAAGATGGATGGATTATGCAAGGGAATGGATTAAATGGATTTGATGTGGGAGATATTTGGGATAATGGATGGCATATTGGAAAGTGTATGGATGGAATGATGGGGTGGATGTGTGATGAGGAAATGTTTTCAGGACCAACACTGGCACATATGGTGGTGGATGTGAAAGGAT
The DNA here is from genome assembly GCA_007258455.2 of Sequoia sempervirens. Classification (NCBI taxonomy): domain Eukaryota; kingdom Viridiplantae; phylum Streptophyta; class Pinopsida; order Cupressales; family Cupressaceae; genus Sequoia; species Sequoia sempervirens. The sequence goes on from VDFB02000008.1 coordinate 206,140,919, forward strand.
AGGAGGATTAATGGAAGAGAATGTGGGGATAATGGAGGAGATGGGATAGTGAATTTTGGGACATAAGGTCCCAAAATATATGGTAGGGAGAGGGGTTGGAGGAATCAATCTCAGATTCTTGCTCTAGGTCTTGCTTGCAAGACCTTCTTGGTGTTTTAATCCACCACCTTAACCTATAGGTCCTTTTTGCACATTCAGGCACCCCTGATTCTCCTAGCCAACCCCACTTCTACCACCATTCAACCAACCAAGACAATTCTTGGTGAAATAACACTAACTCTTCTTTAGCCTTCAATCTGCCCTAAAGACTAACCATACCTCCAACGTTGCATTTTACTTGCAGGGGTGTGGAGGTGTCTTAAAAAATTGCAATCAATTAAAATTTGGCTCTTGATTATCCTTCTTGCTCCAATTCCTGGTCGCTTTCATCAAAACCCTCTTTTGAGGTTAAAAGGGCTACTAGCCAAGAGCCCCTATTAGGCCTCCAACTCCGAGTAATCTGGTCTTTGCTCTAAAATCTTACAAGAACACCCCATTCTTTCTCTGAGGTCCTTGGTTCATTTGCATAACTCTCAAATATTTTTGGAGTTTTGGGCCTTCACCAGCTGTACAAAGCCAATTCTTGAAAATGGCCTAAAACTAGGGTTTACAAGCCTTTCACTGGTTGTTTCTAGACTGTCAGAGTTTTCTCACACCAAATGGGTTGATGGAGCCTCCTCCTGACCACCAGACCTTGCCAAGACCCTCAACTAAATTCTCCAAAAGGAATTTTTCCCAAATCTTAGCACCCCTGCAATTTATGTTCCTTTCACTCCTTGTCTTCCCTAGCCAGACTCTGCCTGGCTCGCCTAGGGAAAGACATTGCTAGCAACTCCTGCACACACACAAATCCTACAACCTAACATATGTACAATCATGGAGTCTAGGCACTGTTCCCAAAGGGTCGTACGGTTTGTATGGTGGGAAAGTGCCCTAGCACTCCATTTCCTAAAAATAGTCTGGTTCAGACTAGCAACAAAGCAAAAATTAAACTATTTACAAAAAGTGCTTGCAAATTGAACAAAGAAACTATTTAATGATGTACAATGCTTGTAAACTACTAACACCACATCCTACAATTAGAACAGTGGCAGGTCTAATCCATGAAATCTCTATTTAGTTGCAAAACTTAGAATGTTTAGCACAAAACGCTATCTTCCTTCAATTTCACAAAATCTCACTATAACAACAACACCTCCAACCCTATTCCATGGTCGAAGCATATCTCAAATAGGCTCCAAAAACAATTAAGTTCTTGTTGTCGAACCTAAAATGACCTAAAGATGAAAATTATAAAATCCACTGTGTTTTTCAACCTTTGGTAACTTTGACAACTCAGCAAGATGAGCTTCTAAACTTATTTATCTCTTGACAACTTCTTTCCCAAAGATCAAAAACACCTCTAAGCTCTCCACACAATGGTCAACATGACCTTATGAAAACAAAACAAAACTATTCTTCTAGGTTCTTATTTACCTAATGAAACTGCCTGTTGTTCTTTAGGTGCTCCTGCACCATTCTCCCCCTCTCAGCCCAAACACTAAGGAATGGAAGGACAGATCAAGGATAGATCAATACCAAACTTCTTGAACTATTCTTCTTGTACCCATGTGGCTTCTGAGTCATGCTTGTTCTTCCACTTGACAAGGTGCTCCATGTACACCTTATGTCTTGTAGCCTTCTTCACTCTTGACTCCAAGATCTTCTCTGCCTGAGGCTTGTCTTGATTAGGTAAGGATACATTGTTGATGTCCTTGAAGACCTCCTTACTATTCTGATCCACATCATTGACTGTCCCCTTATATTTGATCAAATCAGCTACATTGAACACTGGAGAGATCCCTAGATCGGTAGGTAACTCCACCTTGTATGCATTCTTTCCATATTTGGCCAATACCTTGCATGGACCCACTCTCTTCATCTACAACTTGGTTGACATTCCCTTCTGCAACCTTGATTTGTTAAGGTGGACCATTACATAGTCCCCTACTGCAAATTGCACATCCTTCCTTGTCAAATCTACCTTCTCCTTCAACTTTTGTGTAGCCTCGGTGACTGTCTTCTTCACCTGCTCTTGAATCTCTTTCATGGTCTGAATGAAGTCTTCTACATGTCCACTTCTTTGTTCCATAGTTCCAAGATCTCTGAGCTCACATATGCCTCTTGGGTGCATCCCATACAAAATCTCAAAAGGACTCTTCCTTGTGGTCCGGTTCACAATATCATTATAAGCATACTCAGCTTGTGAGATAACCATATCCCATGTCTGTCCATATTCCTTAGTTAGGCACCTTAGAAGGTTACCTAGCACCATGTTAACCACCTCTGTTTGACCATTGGTCTGAGGATGGTAAGCTGATTCAAAAGATAGATTTGTGCCCAATCTACTCCATAGAGTCTTCCAAAAATGACTCATGAACTTCACATCCCTGTCTGAAACAATGCTCAAAGGCAATCCATGGATCCTTACAACCTCCTTAAAGAAAAGATGGGCTATGTAGCTAGCATCATGAGTAGTTTTGCAGGGAATGAAATGACTCATCTTGCTAAATTTGTCTACCACTACATAAACACTGTCAAAAATAGTCTTGGTCTTAGGAAGGCCTACCACAAAATCCATGCTCACACACTCCCATGGTCTGTTAGGAATGGGTAGGGGTTGATATAAACCAGCATTACTAGCTCCTCCCTTAGCTTTCATACACATAACACACTGCTCCACATACTTCCTAACATCTCTTGCCAACTTAGGCCAGTAATAGAATCTTTGCACTAGTTCTAAAGTCTTGTTGATGCCAAAATGTCCACTAAGACTGCCATTATACTTTTCCTGAATGATATTTTCCCTCATTGACCCTCTTGGAACACATAACTGATTTCCCTTAAACAATAACCCATTTTGCAAAGTATACTCGGAGTATTGACTATGGAAATGGTTCTCAAAATTAGAACATATTTTATAGACCTCTGAAAATTCTTCATCTTCCCCATTGAGATCCTTGAAACTCTCTATGCCAATGGTCTTGATCTATATCTCTTGCATTGTCAACAATCTCTTGCTTAGTGCATCTGCCACCTTGTTCAACTGTCCCTTCTTGTGCTTGATGGTAAAAGTAAAAGCTTGGATGTATTCCATCCATTTCAAATTCCTATTACTCAACTTCTCTTGGGTGTTTGTAAAGCTAAGTGCCTGATTGTCAGTAAAGACTACAAACTCCTTGGGTAGAAGGTAATGCCTCCATTTTCTAAGTGACTGAACAAAAGCATAAAGTTCTAAGTCATAGGTTGAATAATTCTTCTTTGCTTCATTGAGATTCTCACTAAAGAAGGCTATAGGCCTGCCCTCTTCACTTAGCACTCCTCCTACAGCCACTCCACTTGCATCACATTCAATAGTGAACAATTTTTCAAAACTAGGTAATAAGAGAATAGGTTGAGTTGCCACCTCTTGTTTCAGTTTCTCAAACCCTTTCTCAGCTTCTTGAGTCCACACAAACTTAGTTTTTTAAACCACCCTTGATTGTATCTAGGACTGGTGCACATATGCCACTAAAATTCCTTATGAATTTTCTATAAAATTGGGCTAATCCATGAAAACTTCTTACCTATGTCCGTGTAGTTGGAGTAGGCCAATTTAGGATGGCTTCCACCTTGCTTGGATCCATCTTCAATGATCCTTTGGACACTACAAAACCCAAATATACAAGCTCTTGTTTAAAGAACTCACATTTCTCTAGATTGATTGCCAATCTCTCCTCTTGCAACCTTCTAAGAACCAACTCCACATGTTTCAAATGCTCTTCCGCTGTCTTGTTGTATATGAGGATGTCATCAAGGTATACCACCACAAATATCCATGTAAAGTCTTTAAGCACCTCATTCATGAGCCTCATGAATGTGCTAGGGGCATTGGAGAGACCAAATGGAATCACTCTCCACTCATACAACCCATCATTTGTCTTAAAAGTTGTCTTCCACTCATCTCCATCCTTAATTTTGATCTGATGGTATCCACTCTTGAGATCCAACTTAGTGAAGTACTGAGCTCCTCCAAGACAATCCATTAAGTCTTTAATCCTTGGGATAGGGAATCTATATCTGATTGTAATCTTGTTTATAGCTCTAGAGTCAGTGCAAAGTCTCCACTTACCTCCTTTCTTTGATGCTAAAACCATCGGTATTGCACATGGGCTGATGCTCTTTTGAATCAATCCTTGATCCAACAACTCTTGCACTTGCCTAGCTACCTCTAGATTATGATCCAGTGTAAGTTTGTATGCTGCTTTATTAGGCAATGAGGCTCCAGGTATGAAGTCAATTTGATAACTTATGGCTCTCTTTGGTGGTAAAGTTGCAAGTGTTCCATCACTAACTATGCTCTTGTACTTGTCAATTAATTTTTGGACTGCTTCCGGTAGGACTGTTTTCTCAGTCTTATCTTCCTCTTTAGTTTGCATCATGATCACATATCCTTCACCCCCTTGATGTAGATTGTTAAGGAACTCCTTCCCACTACTTAGCATGACACTTGGTGTCTTTGACTGTCCATCTTCCTCTTCTGACAGTGACTGCAACTTAAAATTCTTCCCATCCTTCTTGAATGAGATGGTGTTCTCTTTCCCATCATATATGGCACCTCTGTCATATTGCCATGGTCTGCCTAATAGTAGATGGCATGCATCCATGGGTAACACATCACAAACTAACTTGTCTTTGTATCCTCCAATGGAAAACTCCACTGTTACTTGCTCATTCACTAAAACACTTTGCCCTTTGTTTAGCCATGTGACCTTGTAAGGGTTAGTATGGGGTACCTTCTCCAATTTCAGTTTCATTACTACCTCCTATGAGATTATATTGTCTATTGAACCTGAATCTACTATGACCTTGCATACTTTACCAAGTATCTTGCATCTTACTCTAAATAGAGCTCTTCTCTGTTTTGGTTCCTCTTTGACCAGTTGTCTGATCAAAACTCTATTGAACATCAGATTCTCTCCTACCTCAGATTCAATATGACTGACCTCAGATGACTTGGGACTTATGGTGTCCTCTTGTGCATAAGCCACTCTCTTCTCATTGCTTGATGAAGATGCTTTCTCTGGGCACCTATAAGCAGGGTGACCTACTTGTCCACAATGGTAGCATTTCATGGTTGCAAAGTATGAATTGCTCCTGCCTGCTCCTCTTCCTCTGTTTGAACCTCCTTGAGGTCCTCTACCTCTGTTATATCCTCCTCTAGAAGATATTTCTCCTCCATGATCTGTGGATTTAAACTCTCCTTGGTTCCTTTGGTCATTGCCTCTACCTTGGTAGCCACCTCGCTGTCCTCTTTGATCTCTTTGATCTTTGCCTTTGCTTTTGCCCTTAGAAGCCTGATCTTGCTTCCTCTTGCTTCTTTCCTCAATCTTTATGGCCAACTGATAGCATTGGTGTACTGTCTTGGGACTTAAAAGAGCCATCTCCTCTTGAATGTTCCATTTCAAGCCATTAAGATACCTAGCCACCTTAATACTCTCATCCTCTGAAACATTAGACCTCATACAAAGTTTTTGGAACTCCTCTGTGTAGGTATTCACATCTTGGTCTTTCTTCCTTAAGCTTTTCCTCTTCTTGTGTAACTGAATCTCATAGTCATCTGGCATGTATGCTTCTCTTATCTTGGCAACCATTCCCTTCCAAGTAGAGATAGGCTGCTTACCTTCTTTTTCCCTCTCTGTCTGAATGAACTTCCACCATGTCAAGGTAGAACCTCTTAGTCTTGATTTGGCCACCTTTACCTTCTGTGCTTCAGTGACTCCATCACATTCAAAATGGTTCTCCATTCCCTCTATCCAATCCATGACTAGATCAGCTTCCATTTTTCCACTAAATAGCGGTATGCCTTCAAGTCCTTTTCCACTCAAAGCCTTCAATGCTTTCAAGAAAGGTTCTTCCTCCAAAACAAGGTCAAGTTTAGGGATCTTGTCTTCCTCTGTAACCTCTTCTTCCTTTGGTACCTTTCCTTCCAACTTCACATTGTTCAATTCTTTCTCAAGTTACTCTATTCTTTCTTTTAACAACTTATTGTCCTCCTCTCGCTCTTCAACCATCTTGGCCAACTATGCATTTCTCACCATGATGGGAGTATCACTAGACTCAACCTCTGACATATAAGATGCTTCCCAAATCTTTTACTAGCTCTGATATCAATCTAGTAGGGAGAGGGGTTAGAGGAATCAATCTTAGATTCCTGCTCTAGGTCTTGCTTGCAAGACCTTCTTGGTTTTTTACTCCACCACCTTAACCTATAGGTCCTTTTTGCACATTCAGGCACCCCTAGTTCTCCTGGCCAACCCAACTTCTACCACCATTCAACCAACCAAGACAATTCTTGGTAAAATAACACTAACTCTTATTTAGCCTTTAATCTGCCCTAAAGACTAACCATACCTCCAACGTTGCATTTTACTTGTAGGGGTGTGGAGGTGTCCTAAAACATTGAAATCAATCAAACTTTGGTTCTTGATTATCCTTCTTGCTCCAATTCCTGGTCGCTTTCATCAAAACCCTCTTTTGAGGTTAAAAGGGCTACTAGCCAAGAGCCCCTATTAGGCCTCCAACTCCGAGTAATCTGGTCTTTGCTCTAAAATCTTACAAGAACACCCCATTCTTTCTCTGAGTTCCTTGGTTCATTTGCATAACTCTCAAATATTTTTGAAGTTTTGGGCCTTCACCAGCCGTACAAAGCTAATTCTTGAAAATGGCCTAAAACTAGGGTTTACAAGCCTTTCACTGGCTGTTTCCAGACTATCAGAGTTTTCTCACACCAAATGGGTTGATGGAGCCTCCTCCTGACCACCAGACCTTTCCAAGACCCTCAACTAAATTCTCCAAAAGGAATTTTTCCCAAATCTTAGCACCCCTGCAATTTATGTGCCTTTCACTCTTTGTCTTCCCTAGCTGGACTCTGCCTGGCTCACCTAGGGCAAGACATTGCTAGCAACTCTTGCACACACACAAATCCTACAACCTAACATATGTACAATCATGGAGTCTAGGCACTATTCCCAAAGGGTCGTACGGTTTGTACGGTGGGAAAGTTCCCTAGCACTCCATTTCCTAAAAACAGTCTGGTTCAGACCAACAACAAAGCAAAAATTAAACTATTTACAAAAAGTGCTTGCAAATTGAACAAAGAAACTATTTAATGATGTACAATGCTTGTAAAATGCTAACACCACATCCTACAATCAGAATAGTGGTAGGTCTAATCCATGAAATCTCTATTTAGTTGCAAAACTTGAAATGTTTAGCACAAAACGCTATCTTCCTTCAATTTCACAAAATCTCACTATAACAACAACACCTCCAACCATATTCCATGGTCGAAGCATATCTCAAATAGGCTCCAAAAATAGTTAAGTTCTTGTTGTCGAACCTAAAATGACCTAAAGATGAAAATTATAAAATCCACTGTGTTTTTCAACCTTTGGTAACTTTGACAACTCAACAAGATGAGCTTCTAAACTTATTTATCTCTTGACAACTTCTTTCCCAAAGATCAAAAACACCTCTAAGCTCTCCACACAATGGTCAACATGACCTTATGAAAACAAAACAAAAAAAAAAATCTAGGTTCTTATTTACCTAATGAAATTGCCTGTTGTTCTTTAGGTGCTCCTGCACCAATATATTTTAGGAGATGGAGGGTGTGTATGATTAGATTTTGGATTAGCAACTTTGGATGTTGTTACAGATTTTTCATTTGAAGGCATTACATCTTTTTTCTTTGGGATCCAGATGGATTTGATTTTTTCTTTGGTGGGTCTTAGTGGCTAGTGGGTTTGATTTGGATTTTGGATTTATTTTTATTTTCTTCAACATGTCTTTTTAAGGGGACATGAGGAACCTTAGATTCATTTGGATGCTTGGATTTATGCATTTTTACTTTAGCATCCAAAGTGCATTTAAGAGCAACGGAATGGGTATGAGGAGATGGATGATGCAGAGGAAACATGAATAGAGTGATGGAGGTAGGATTTTGGGGATGATATGTGGATGGGTAATGTGTAGGTACGTGCATTTTTTTTATCCTGATTAGGGAACATGAGAGGGGGATGTTGATGAGGGGTGATATGGATAGGTGATGGATGGATAAAAGGAGGAATAAAACAAGATGCAAGATGTGATTTTGGGATATAAGGTCCTAAAATGGACTTAGTATGTGGGGGATATGTGACGATGGATGGAGGAACATAAGGACCCAAAATAGATTTAGGTGAAGGATGGGAGATGGTGGATGGAGGGACATAGACCCAAAATGGATTTGGAAGATGAAGGAGGAATATGGATGGTTGTTTTGAGGTGATACAATGAAGGGGGGATGGCAGAAAATGGTTTAGTGGAGTGATGGGAAGAGCCTATTATTATTTTGGAAGAGGCTCGTTGAGGACGTATAGAGGTTGTACCAACATTTTTGGATTGTGAGTCTTGAGAGATATATCCAACACCTTGTGTACACGGATTTTCTTTGACATGGATAGGCTCTAAAATACCTTGCTCATGAAGGCCTAAACCTTTTCCTTGATAATTCATGTTCTTGAGCATTCGATCTATGGTAGGATGCCTGTTATTTTGGAAGAGTGATGTGAGTCCATTTTTAGGTGGAGGAGGATGGGTGGCATATATGCTCGGTTCCTCTTCTGTAAGGAAACCACCATGGATGAATGTGAGAGTATCAATGGAATATAACAGTGGTGTGGGGATAATAGGGTTAGGTGGCGATGGAGGATCATGAGATGGAGATGATGGGATAGCAACATCTTGATCGAGAGGAGTGAGTGGTAAGGTATCATGAGAGGGATCAGGTGATATGATAGGATCTGGATTTGTGGTAGTGGGTGATAAGGGCTCATGCGATGGAGTGGTTGAATCTTGAGTGTCAGGGGGATCACAAGATGGAATGGATGGGGGACTATGATCTTGAGGTGGACTAGACGGGATAGCAGGATCTTGATGTGGAGGAGGGGATATGGTATGCTTTGGATCAAGATCTTGGCATGACTCATCTTGTGTGGGTGGCATGATGATGGAGTGTTGGAGGGACTCCTCAAGTGGGGGAGATGGGAGGATGGAGGATTCATGAAGCCCATGGGAATGGACTTCAGTGATACTAGGAGTGGATTGGATTTGGGTGTCCTTGATGGATTGGGTGGATCTAGGAGTAGAAGATGGTGATTGGGTTAGGTTATCTTCGATGGTTTTGGTGGATCTCAGAGTAGGAGATGGGGTCCCAAGAGATTAAGTGGTTGTGATGGTTTCAGTAGTTTGGGTGGTTCTATGGGTGGTAGTAGTAATGATAGGTGTAGGATGGAGAAGGGTTTCATCATTAGTGATTGTACATGGGGGAGTAGGGCAGCATGGTTCTATGACTTCAAGATGTGGAGTTGGGGACGTATTCTTTGTCACAAGTCCCTAGATGTCATCAGGAATTAGGTTCTTGCTTATTGTAGGCTCAGATGGTGTGGTAGGAGTAGATGAATGATTATGAATGGGTGGAGGACTAGGATTATGGATTGGTGGATTAGGATTAGATGGAGGAACATGATTGGAGGGAGGACTAAGAGTAGGTGGAGGATTAGGACATGGTGGAGTGGAAGATGGGGTGACATAGGAGGATATGGATGGCGGTTTAGGACAAGAGGATGTGGGTTATGGATTGTAGTAAAGGTATGGGGATAGAGGATTTGGAGGGGAAGATTGGGATGGTGGATTAGGAAAAGAGGATATAGATGGTGGATTGAGACAAGAGAATATGGGCGGTGGATTAAGACATGGATTAAGACAAGAGGATGGATTAGGATGAGAGGACGTGGATGGTGGATTAGGACAAAAGGGTGTAGATGGTGGATTGTAGTAGAGGTATTGGGATAATAGATTAGGATGGGAAGGTTGGGATGGTGGATTAGGATAGGAAGACGTGGATGTTGGATTAGGATAGTTTTATGGGGATGTAGGATTAAGATAGGTTGATGGGGATGTAGGATTAAGATAAGAATGTCTGGTTTTTGGATTAGGATGGGTAGATTGGTATGGAGGTTTAGGGTATGGGGACATGGATGGTTGATTAGGACAACCAGATGCAGATGGTGGATTGTAGTAAAGATATTGGGATGGTGGATTAGTGCAAGAGGATGTGGGTGTAGGATTAGGAGGGGAAGATTGGGATAGTGGATTGTAGTAAGAATATGTGGATGAAGGATTGAAATAGGAGGATGTGGATGGGGGATTATAATAGGGATGTTGGGATATTGGATTGGGATACGAGGAAATGGATGTTGGATAAGAAGATGATGTAGAGGAAGGATATGATGGAGATGCGGGTGAGGAAAATAATGGATATCCCTTGTCAAAGGTAGCATAAGGAGTGTTATTAGGCGTGGATGAAGATGTGACGAGATAGCTTGGAGGAGTGATTGGATTTTGGAAAGCGGTTGAGAAAAGATTACTAGAAATGATAGCATCAAGGGGATCTATTTCATATACCTCTTGATCAACAAGACTCTCATTATCATCATCAAAATAATTAGGGTTTCCCTTGACTACTATTTTTGGTTGCATTGATGGAGGATAAGGATTCATGATGTTAGATGGGATGGATATGGATTGAAAAGATGGGAATGAACAATTAGAAGGAAAGAAGAGATTATGAAAAGACAAATAGGATGGATTTGAAGAATATGGAAGAAAGGGATCTTAAGATTTGTTTTGATATCAGAAGATCTTGGATGGAAATGGAATAAAGCTCAAATCAGGATTTAGGTCATGCTCAGATTGGGATTGGATTAAAGCTCAGATTAGGATTGGATTGAAGCTTAGATTAGGATTGGATTTATTAGGATTAAATTGAAGCTCAGATTAGGATGATTGTATAATGTGATGGGATTGATTCTAAACCAATTTCAGGGGTTTGACTAGATGACGTAAGGTACCGACAATCGGATTTTGCCAAATTTGGCAATTTTCAAAAATTGTCAGATTTTTCCATTTTAGATAACTTCACATGCATATCTTTGAGAGTCCAGTTTTTCCAAAAAGATTCAAAATACTAAGGTAGGATTAATTTCCAACTAACATCCTAAATCCGAAACATGAGTTCCAAGTTATTAACGAAAATGACTTTTTAAAAAACTATAAAAAAACACTAAATTATCATTTTGAGGTTCAAGATGAAAGTTTCAATCCCCAAAAAAAGTGTTGAAATGAGGGCCAACCAAATCAAGGTATGTTGGGAATCCACATGGCACCTCATAACTCAACCACCCATAAAATTTCAACTCAAATGGACACCCGAGTCAAAATTTATGGCCTCCGGAAGTTTCTACATCAAAATAAAAACCCCTGAAACAAAGTCTAGGTGATTGGGATCAATGATTTGATGATGGATATGGAATCTAATGATGTTCTAAGAAGCACTTATGTAATTTGGTTGAAGAAATGATGACTTTCAGGAAGTATTGATGGATGAGAATGACAATGATGCGAAGGCAAATGAAAGTCTACTTTTGGGAAAATTTGCCTATCTGGGTGAAAAAATTCGCCCAAGATTGGGCTGGGACAAGAAACAGGTGAATTTTCCTGAGACAATTCACCCAAACTGATAGCAAGTTCACCCAAATTGTAAGGGGAAGCAAATTCTCCTATCTAGGTGGAAATTTCGCCCAAATTGGGAGGATGGAGCAAATTTGCCTATCTGTGAAGGAAAATTCACCCAAACAGGTGACAGGTTCACCCAACAGTAAACAAATTTGCTCAAACATTAAGCAAATTCACCCAAAACCTAGATGACACAAGAAACAGACAAGTTTTCTAAAAACAATTGCCCAAACATATAGTAGGTTCACCTAAACTCAGGGAAATAGGAAAATTTCACTTTCAAGATCGTCTAATGGGGTGACAACTTCACCTATTTCCTAAATGGGACAAATGAGAAAGGGATGACCTGAAAAATGGGATCACCTAGTGGAAAAATTGGCTCACGCGTTTCCTGGATGGGACTAATGGGGAAGATTCAGACGGGGGATGAGATGGACTTCACAAGAAAATTCACCTAAGTATAAATAAAAATTCACCCAAATGCTAAGGAAAATTCACCTATCCTTGGAGAAAGGGAAAATTTGACAGATGGATGAAACGAACAAGGAACAGACTGAAAACGAGATCACCTAATGGACAAACGGGCTCATTTAACAGCCAAACAGCCTCGACGAACGGATAAACAGATTTGACGAACGGAGCAACGAACCTAACAAACAGAGAAACAAACTCTTGTAGCAGACGAATGGACTCTTTGAATAGATGAACAACCTCTCTAAATGGATGAACGACCTCTCTGAATGGGTGAATAGACTCTTTGAATAGATGAATGGACTCTCCTAATGGACAAACGGACTGACTGAACAGATGAACAGACTAATTGAACAGAAGATGGGATTGGCTATTCAAGGAGAAAATCCACCCAAATTGATGGAAAATTCACCCAAAAAGGTGGAAAATTCACCCAAACACAAGAGATGGGTGAATTTGATGACATAATGGATCAACAGGGATTGAAATAACAAGCAAATTCACCTCTATAGTGTGCAAATTTTCCCAGAACAGTAGCAAATTCACCCAAATAGGGAGAAAATTCACCTATTCTAAAAAAATAGGTGAATTTGATGAATGGGGACTAACAGAATCACCTAACGGATGAACAAACTCGCATGTTCCAAGAAACGGGTGAAAATGGGGTCACTTGAGAAAGCATCCCATAGGAAAATTCATCTCTGTCAAAGGAAAATTCGCCTAAACGGGGAAACCTGTACTCGACTAGGATGCAAAATAGCTAACTATGGCAAAGGACGATAAGCACGAAAAACAACAGACAGAAGGCCAAGGCTAACTCACCTAAAAAGAAAAACACTGGTATAGCACAAAGAAACCACACCAGGAAACACAATCCTAGAAGGGTCTCTATCTAGGTAAAACAAGGCAATATAGGGAGTCCTCGATATACACACGATACATGAGGCACAACTGTGAACACTAGCCTATCACAAGCGTGAGTTGGGAGCCCTAGCGAGGTATTGAAAACTTGGACCAGCTCTTCACATCTTATCTAGGTATCACCCTAGCTTTGATGCTCCCCCAGACACGATGTGATTGGATTGAGTTACAACTTTGGCTCTCCCCCCTTTATATACCTCACCAATACACATGGTTGGGATCATCCCCTAAGTGATGAAATATCAGACAGGTTCCGCTAAGGGAAGAAGATAATAGATGTTTTCAGCTGGTCCCCAAGCTCGCACATAGCACAAGGGGAGAGCTTAGACGCACTAGCACCTCCTAGGTAGACTTGACTAGACTAGAGTGAATTGTGATTTCTCATCACCCAGGATCACCAAACGATGCAAAGGGATTGGATACGTCAACAACCCACTCACAAACACATCAAACAAGTTAATTTGACCCTCCAATTAAAGCTATGTGTGCCTAGATTAATATAGAAAAACAATAAACAAACTAACTATAGATCTTGGACTGCTCATTCTGAAGCAAATACGTTAGTATTTTTTCAACCACCGGTCTTGAATGAACAAGAAATAGCTGCACAAACGTTAGCAAAATGAGGCACACTCACAAAAAAATAGGTTAGCAGGTCAGTACCTAAAAACGGAACCAAAACAGAGTTGAAAACAAAAGGATTAAGTCTTTGTTTTACCTCAGATTCTCCTCTGCAAGAGGCGAATTAGCCCAAATCAGTAGCAGGTTCACCTGTTTGGGGACAGATTGCAAATTTTCCGAAACTTGTCAGATGGGCAAATTTGACACTTTGTAGATTTGCCCCTTTAGCTGCAGGTTTTCCTATTTAAGGTGCATATTCACTTGTTTAGGGTGCAAATTTTCCTATTTAGGGTGCAGATTTTTTTGTTTGTAAACTTGAACCTACAAAACTTGAAACAACAGAGAACGTGAAAGAACAAACCCATTTGTGGGTCCCACCGGGCGTGCCAAAAATGTGTGCAGCATGTTTTTCTAACCTTAAAGATGCAAAAATGAACGAAATGCAAAGGAAGCAACAACATAAAACAACACCTCAAGATTAGGGCTTAAGTTGAAACTCAAACTTGAAAAATACAATGAAACCTATTTTACCTCATTTGAGCTTGATGGATTGATATGTGTGCTCTACATCGATTTTGATAGCATAGCGGTTTATTGTAGCTTGATTGGATGCAAGGATGAAGGTTTTTGTATATGGATGCAAGATGGGTAGCTTGAAAGATGGAGATGATGAGTGCTTCAGATTAGGGTTGGATGAGAAGAGATTGTGTGTGAGAGAAGAATGCAAGGAGAGAGCTTGAATGTGCATGAGATGGTTAGGGTTGCAAAATGGCTAAGTGTTAGTCATTTAGCAAGGGAGATTCAAAATGGAGGGTGGATATTGAAGGAGGACAAGAGATCAAGGGATAAGATCAAAGAGTTGACTAAAGGAATTAAAAATTAATTTTTAATGTGCATGGAAAGGATAAAAGGAATTTAATATTCCTTGGGAAAGTGAAAAGGAATTTAATATTGCTTGGGAGATGGGAGAGGAATTAAAAATTCCTCAAAAGGACCTTGGGAAGATAAAAAGGAATTAAAAATTCCTTGGGGAATGGGGAGAGTTGACTAAGGGGTTGATTAGACTAGTTGATGAAAGATTAGAGGAGGGTTAGGTAGCTAATGAAGATTAGGAGCCAACTTGCAAAATTTGGAGGGTGTGACACATCCTAATCATGGATTAAGAATGTGCACATCCCTAATGATTGGATTAGGTGGTGAATTAGGATTAAGTGAAAGTGATGGAGGATGTGACACTTGAGGGAGTAAATTAAATAAATAGAAATTATTTATTTAATTTATGGGATAGAAGGGTAAGGTAGGATAAGTAATAAAAGTATTTAATTATTTAGTTAAATACCTTAGGGATTTATAGGACTTTAGGGGTATTAATTAAATAATATTAATATTACTTAATTAATGTAAATAAGGGGATATTTAGATGAAAATGGATAAATTTGACCAAATGTAAGTGGTCAAATTTAGATGTCTACAATAGGAACCAGATAGATGTCAGCTTCACAATAAGAGAGAATATCTCACCATAATCAATTCCCTCCACCTATGAAAACCCCTTAGCAACCAACTGTGCCTTATGCTTCTCAACACTTTCATCAAGACCACACTTTTTCTTGAACACCCATTTACAACCAACAAGTTTGCATCCAATAAGGAAAGGTACCAGATCCTAAATATTATTTTTCTTTAAAGCAATAATCTTCTCGTCCATGGCTTTCATCTAAGAATCTGCATCACTCATACCCATATCCTCTCTAACAATCCTAGGCTCATCAATGTTAGCAATCAAAGAAAAAATGCAACTAGAATCCAATAATGAATAACCAAACCTTTTTGGTTGCCACCTAACTCGAGTTGACCTCCTCAAAGGCTGAGGTTGAAAAGGCTGAGGTTGAGGTTCTTCTTCTTCCTTGGAAATTTTGGAGCTACTTGAGATCTCCTCATCATTAGGGCCAATAGGGGTGTGAAGTTCAACTTTCATTTGAGTAGGTAGAATCTGAAACACCTCCTTTTGTTTCTCCTCTTTCTCTAGCTTCAACTCAACATCAGAAGGTTTCATCTCTTTGAAAATTACACTTCTGTTGTAGAGAACCTTCTAAGCCTCTAGATCCCAAAGCTTGTACCCCTTCACACCAACACCATAGCCGATAAAGATAAACTTAACTGCCTTGTTCTCCAGCTTTGACCTCTTCTCAGTTAAAACATGAGCACAAGCTTCACAACCAAATACTTTGAGATGTATCATCGAAGTCTTTTTACCAAACCATACCTCCATTGGTTTCTTTCCAACAAGCATCGATGTAGGAGATCTATTGTTCAATTAACATGTAGTGGCTACTGCTTCAGCCCAGAACTTTTGCTCAAGGCTAGCACCACTCAACATACTCCTAGCCCTATCCATCAATGTTCTATTCATCATCTTTGCAACTCTATTTTTTTGTGGAGTGTATGGAGTAGTCTTATGTCTTTAAATCGTGTGATCTTTATAGAACTTGTTGAACTCCATAGAACAAACTCACCACCATTGTCAGTCCTCATACACTTAATCTTTTGGCTAGTCTAATTTTCTACCAAGGCCTTAATCTCCTTAAACCGACTAAAGACCTTAGCTTTACTTCTAATAAAATAAAAAAATAGCCTTCTAATGTAATCATCTATGAAAGAAACAAAATTTATATAGATTTTGATAATGAAGGAACATTCATAGGACCAAACACATTTGAATGAACATAGTCCAAAACCCCAGAAGACTTGTGAGAACTAGAGAAAAAAGAAATACGATGTTTTTTTCCATAAACAAAATGTTTGCAAAAGTTAGACTCAAGATTAAAATCATCAAGGCCTTAAACAAGGCTCTTATTATTCAAGGTTCTAAGACCCTTCTCACCAATGTGACTAAGTTGTTGGTTCCATAACATTGTCTTCTCTACATGAAGCTTTATTTCTATGGAATGAGCACCCTTAGGTACCCAAAATGCATGACCATCGGATGAATCTACAACAGACTTCTTCATTGCATGATCTGATGGTGAGGATGAAGAATCCAAAGGTCTCTTCGTTGGTACATTAGAAGAACTATTGCATTGTATTGTGCATGCATCCAACTTGTACAAAGTGACAACTCAAACACCCTTAGCCAACACCATAGCTCCTCTTGTCATCTTGTATCCTCCACTAGAGAAAACAACTTGCACTCTTGAATCATTCACTTTACTCACAAAAAGAAGGTTTCATGCCAAACCTAAGATATGCAAGACACCATCAATCCCCTTCACTGTCCCACTAAGAAATCTTATTTTGACGCTTCCACGACCAATGATCTTTAGGTGAGAGTCATCACTCAAGTACCCCTTTCCACCATCATACTCCCTATACTTCAAAAACCAACCTCTATGAGAGGTCATGTGAAATGAAGCACCTACATCTATCAACCATACATCTTCTGATGCATGGGTTGCCAAGGCTGCAACAAATTATTTTGCTTCATCTTGAGAAGATTTGTCTGATTTAGAATCAGATAAATACATGTTTTTCTTCTTATTCTCCTCCTTCCAGTCTTTCTAAAAATGACCAGTTTTTATGTGGTTCCAACATTTTTCCTTGGACTTCTTACCAAGAGACTTAGATCTCCCTAGAGACTTTGACATATTTTTCTTCTTCTTTTTTCCTTTCTCTTTCGGTCTGCCACAAAAGCAAGGGCCTCCTTGGCCATGTCGAAAGACTTTCTTTGAATCTCTTCAGATAACAACAAATCAACCACCTCATCCATCTTGAAAGTGGTTTTTGTGATTCCAATAGTCATCATTGGGCAATCCCATGAGTCCGACAAAGATCACAACAGGAGCATGCAATGGTCTTGTTCATCAAACTTGTCTCTAATGGAACACAGTTGGGCAATCAACATGTTAAAAGAATTCAAGTGGTCTACCATAGATCCTCCATCTTCCATCTTCATATAATACATTTTCTTTCTTAGGAATACTTTTTTACCAATGATTTAGCCTGATAGACATCTACAAGCTTCTTCCACAAAGAAGAAGAGGTCTTCTCTTCATGAAAATTTAGGAGAATGAAATTAGCTAGACATAGTCTAATCAGACCCTTGGCTTTCTAATCCATGAGATCCCAATCTTCTTGTTTCATGCCCATTGGTATGGTTTAAGAAATAGCAAGCCATAAATCATGATCTACAAGCATGTCTTCCATCTTGAGCTTCTATAGCTCAAAGTTACCATTGTTAAGCTTCTCCATATTAATCCTCCTAGATGTGCCTACCATATTTTTCCATCAACAAGGTTACGAAATGCACTTCTACAAAACTCCCATTGAAAAAAAATCATCTCAAAAAACCCTTATAACCCAATAAAGGAATCAAGGTTGGTCAGGCTCTAATACCAACTATAAGGAAGTCAAGTGAGTAGAAACAACTTCCTACACTAATCTAAGTAGGGGAGAGTTACACAATTTTCTTCTAGCACCTTATACAATTACAAAAATAGAAACACATAGAGAGAAAGAAGATAGAACAACAAGTACACCTGAACAAATAACATAATATATACATGGGGAAAACCCTTTCGGGTAAAAATTCCCACCCTCCAAAATCATAATACTTATGTATTATATCAAATAGTGAATACAATGTAGATCTAAGTACAAATCCTCTTCAACAAGGTTTTTTAAGCAAACACCTATTCTAGAGTGAATTTGATAGCACTTCGTTACCTGCAAAAAAACTATGCATTCTACAATGCAAGGCATCCAATATATAGAGAGATGCAAGCTAAGAGAAGCATCTAGAAGGAAAGGGGTGTCCAAATCCACATGGCACAATCTCCCATTCCATACACATGCATTTGGACACTTGTACAGTATTCCCTTAAACCTCTTACAATTGTCATAACATACAATATTCTCTTCTCAAACTTGGGCACCTAGAATATGCTAAAAATAGGCTATGACAGATGCCTTACACATCTTACAGTTGTCATAGAATATATCATAACTAACAACACTTATAGTTGTAAGAGAATTTTTCATAACTGACCAAGAATATATGATTCTCTTACAACCTGTCATAACCCAACTTGGGTGCCAACTTTCTCCATGCAATTTAAAGATGCCTTATGACATGTCATAGAATTTGTCATAAGTTGTCATAACTTGTCATTGTTCCAATATTACAAAGTGGAATTCCTACCTCCACTTGGGTGATGATGCGTCATCTAGTAAACTCCAACATGGATGCAACCCAACTGGTGGGTCCCAATTGATGACATGACAATGTAGGAATTTAAATCATACAAATAAATAAAATAATACAATAAATTAATCACATTAGGACTCTAAGATTGAGACACCTTAATCCCAGTACTAAGTGTAGAACTAAGGTGAAGAGGAACAAATTTTTTCTGGAGCACAACATTGTGTGCTACAAATACAATAAGGTTGGACATAAGGAAAAATTTTACAGAAGTGGTTTTTTGAAGCAACCAGTTCAAAATCACAAGAAGGATAAAACCCTAAATCAACAAAAGAAGGGTAATGAAAAGGTTTGGAAGGAAAATAAATTTCAAGAAAATGAGAAGGATGATATTGTGCTTGTGTATTCTGCACAAGATCCTAAGACAAACTGAGAAAGAGCATTATCTTAGGGGAAGATTTCATTTGCAAAGTTTTTTACCCCCTAAAATGGACAAGATGTTAAATATTTCAACATGGAAGAAGAATTAGATCAAATCCTTTGGTGAGAAAATCTGTTGAGAAAGAATGAACCTTTTGATGAAGCTTCCAAAGCAATTGAATGTTTTGTAGAGGTATGCAAAGTATCATTGTATCCTTGTGATGACACAAAGATTTTTGGAAGATGATTTACCTAACAAGTACGAATACATTTATGGAAGAAAGGGTAATTTGAAAGGCTTTATATGTGATTTTTGAATTATTTGATCTCATTTACATTCAAGAGAATTTGTGTTTGGAGTGGAGAAGAGTGTTTAGATTTTCAATTTATTTGTGTGAAACCCTATCTGTAGTGTTTGAAGTTTTCTAAAGGAATTCCAATGGCAACATCTCAGGTGTTTGATGTGGTGGAGAAACCCAGGCCTAAATACAAAAAAAGTTCATTCAAGGTGATGGAGGTGGACAAAGATAGTGCTTTCTTGAAGGTTCCAGTGGATGTGGTTTATTTTGAAGATGTAATGATTTACATTCATTCCCCATTGAATGAGATTGATCATACTTCATCCTTTGAAGTATTCTGACATGAGCTGATAATTGAAAATGGTGTATACAAGCTAGAGTATGAAAATGTAGTTGTTAAAGGGTTGGACATCTAGAAATATTTTCAAGACTTTTGTGATGCAAGGAATGGGTAACGATTATCTTGAGCCACATTCATGAAAATTTTATCTGGTTATACAAATTTGATATGATCACTAAGGAGGAAATTAGGGTTGTAACTAGTCTTTGTTCTATCAAACCATTCCCAGTGTTGAAATCCATAAAAAATGAAAGGGTTATGGAGCTTATTAGAGCTAAGTTTGATAAGAGAACCCTAAAAGTGAAGGATATCACTTATCCCATTGTCCGGTATATATCAATGGGTATTACATATAAAATTCATTTCATTCTATCACTGCCACCACAATTCACACTGCACATCAAATGGTGAAGGAAGGAGCTAGTTTTAACCTATGTGATCTATTGAAAGAGTAGTTGGTAGATAACTTAAAGAGAAAAAAAAGAATTTGGTTATAATTTCAGGTTTGGATCTTTGATCATATGCCTTACTTATTTCTAAATGAATTTCTTGGATTTAAAGGAAATAATTGGGATAAGTTTTCTCTGGTTGATATACAAATCAAGAATCATATTGATAGTTTTCAAGATAAACAAGCATACAACACTTTTTATTTGGAACATATAGAGAATTCATGGATAAGATGATCCAGCAGAAAACTAAGGAAACAAGTTAGAAGAGAGTAGATGAGCGATTCGAGAAATGGGACATTCCACGGTACTCCAAAATAATGCCACCATCCTCTGATCAAAATCTGGTGCATATCCCCTCAGTTCCTGGAGAACACATTGCAGAGAAGTTAGCAAGGATATTTGGTAGATCCTCTTCTATTGTTGCATTTTATTTGCAACCCTTTGAATCAACATAGTTTATTGGTGGAAGAAGAAAAGCTACATCTGTAACTCCATCGTAGAAGAATACCATAAGAGTTGTGTAAACAAGGCCTAAATAAAAGGCTAAGAGAAAGAAGAATAATGAGGAATAACCTAAAGAGGAGGAAGAAGATGAAGTTGAAGATATCTCCTTGTAGAAAAGGAAAGGGAAGAAGATTGCAAAGGAGGGAATTGAGAAAACTCCTTTGGTAACATATGATCCTCTTGATTTTGGTGTCATTTTGAATGTATTTTTTAAGTATGATTTGTGGAATGATACAATGGATTTGCATCCATATGTTCCTCCAGAAGACAAGAAGACAATTGAGAAGGTTGTCATTGAATATATGTTTAAGAAAAATATTCATTTCACTGACATTGCTGATAAAGCTTCAGATAGCCTAGCTAAGGCTTTAAGACATAGAAGAGAAGAAGAAATTAAGGTTGGTGAAGACCTGAAACAACAAGAAATTGTCAATGGTTGGATTCTTATCTCCTCAAAATAAAAAGAGAAGATAGTCCAAAGAAAATCTAAGGAGCTCCACACCAAGAGAAGAATTGATCTTCTAATGAGCATGGATGAGGACATCAAAAGGAAAATTCAAAGTGAGAATGAAGATGCTACAAATAAAATCATTGATGAATCGCAAAGTGAAGTTGATGTGGATACATAGGTGCCTCTAGAAAAGCATGATTTTGATGTTGAAATGAATGTACAAGTTCCTTCGAATGAACAAGAAACTGATAATATTCCCCCTCTGGATGATACAAATGAGAAAAATGTATCTTGTTAGAAAGAAGTACAAGGACCCTCTGAATAGCAAGAAGATGGTGTCTCCCGTATGTAGGAAGAGCAAGATGTCTCTGGTATGGAGATGGAAAAGGAAAAGGAGAAAGAAGAAGAGAAGGAGGAGAAGGATACTTAAGAAGAGAGTTTAGAAAAATCATGCTCTTCTTCGGTAGATTCAATAAAGGATTTTTTGGCACAGGAAGTACAAATCCAACTGGTAGTGACTCTACAATTACTACATGTTCCTACTTTTGGTGGACAAGTGAACTTGTCTAGTATGTATCCTCTACACAAGTTGAGACTTGGAGATATACTTCACTCCACTGCAAGACAAGAGCTACCACAACATCAAGTGGAGAGTGCAAATGTGTTAGAAGAATCAATAAAATTATTGGAAGAGAAGTTGTTGGAAGCAAAAAGGGAACCATCCTTGTCCCCAACATAGCAGATGAAATAACTAATGGAGTCTTTTGAGATTTATTCTTCTCATCTAGAGAAGACGGACCAAAAATTGAATGAGAAGAGGATGAATGATGCCTCCAGGAAGTGTGATAACACATTGGCTAAGTTGCAATCATGCATTAAGTATATTCAGAAGTTCTTGGAGGATGCAAAGATTTTATATGTTTTCTTCTTGAAATGTCCAACAAAAAAAAAAGATCATTAAGGATTAGATAAGTGAAATTGAGGTGAAAATCACCAATGTGGTTGCAACATATGATTTGATAAAAGATAATGATTGTGTCATCAAAGAAAAAGTAAAAATTCTTCACTCTCAAGTACAACAATTGCAATATCAAAGTGATCAATTCAAAATTTAAGTGAAATAGTTGAGAGAAGTAGTGAGCCTTGTTGGTTGGAAATTTTGTATTCTTGTGAAAGTATACAAAATAATGATTTCAACCACAGCACATGAGATTAAACTCTCCTAATTAAGGGAAGGCTCCCCCTTTAACTAAATAAAACTAAATGGATAGGACAGCAATCGTTCCTCTTATTTCAGGAAAGATTATATTCTCTTCTCTTCAAAGAAAAGAAACAGTATATGTTGATAAAACTTAATACGGTAGCTATGCAGTGGAATAAAGAAAGAGGAGATAAAGTTTCCTGAAAGCGCAAAGACTTCCGTTATTTCCTCCGGGACGGGAAAACAATTCAATAAGCACAAAGTCTTGAAGAATGAAATCCTATCAACCCTTTTCAGAACGATTACTTTATGAAAATATACAACATAAAACAGCGCAAAGTCTGTAACTATGAAGTATCTATTAACTATTCTAGATGAGAATTAATACTAGCACAAAGACTTGTAATTGTTCTCAATTTCTAATACTAACTATAAATTCAATCTTCACATTTACAGCACAAAGACTGCAGATATTTAAATCGAATCTCTCTTCAGCAATGTTCCACAATTTTCAAGTAGTCACAAAATAATGCTCCAAAATGACATAAGAACATGAAGGATGCAAAACGAGAATTCAGCTCAAAGTCTGAAATTCCAGCTTCTTGATATTACTTGAAAATTTACAATATTCAACTATAAAGCTCAAAGACTTTATGAGTACAAAATTCTGCAGAGTTTTCTTGCTTGCTAAAAAGATATCAAATTACAATAGACCCCTCAAGTATTTATAGGAGGGAGGTCTGGAGAAAAAGGTGGGAGAATCTCAACAAACTTGAGAAAATCTCTCAACCGATAACTAATTGCAATTGACTTATTCAAAATTACAATCCAAATTGTGATTTGTTTTGTAAGATTTTACATGTAATTACTTTTTTCAAAACTGCAAGGAAAGAACACTTGCAATTGCAAAATTTGTTTTTACATATATTTTGTCGAAAGTAAAATTCATAAAACAACCTAAAATTTTAATTTGTATCATTCCTATCTTTGAAAGATAAGAATTTGCTGATGATGGTCTGCAATTCAGTCGGATTTGGGCCCAATGTGTTCTTGGCTACTGCAACTGTCTTCAAGATTACATCAAAGTATCTGATTGCCGCCAGTCTATGCTCTTCATAAGAAGTTTGCATCTTATCAAGGATTGTCTGATGATTAATAAATTTGTGAATCGAATCCATGGTAAAATCCTCTGATTCCAATTGTTGACGAAGATTGGCTGTCATTTCTGTAGTAACTAAATCAGCTGCAAGTAATTCACCTTCATGATTCAAAACTGTACAAGAGATCTTTTCAAAACTTGAAAGAATATCTTGCTGAACTTCGTCATTCATTTCTAAAGTGGCTTGAATATCTTTGATAAGATCTTGAATGACTAATGACTTGTTTGTCATAAGTTCTTCAAATTCTATGTACTTCTCTCTGTTTGGCAAGATCAAGTTGCTGCATAGAATTTGTAACTTGACTTGATCTATCTCATGCCAGATTTTTAAATCTTTTTCAAGCGATTCCAAACTTTGCTTGAAGGCTTCGAAAGTCTGATTTAGCTTTATTTTGGCTATTTTGACATTTTTGAGAACTTGCAAGGTCTTTTCAATCATTGGAATACTTTGATCAATCAGCTGAATTATCCATGAATCAACTGCTTTGGCCTTTTGTGCAATTCTTTCTAATTGCCTAACTGATTCATTAGGAGGAGCTGTAGATAGAGAATCAACTGCTTCTGATGATCCTGTAATCCTTTGAATAACTAAAACCAGCTGAGCATTGTCTTCTTTGAGCTTTTCCTTTTTAGCTAGAAGTTCATTATAGTTTTGTGCCAAAATCGTCACTGAACTCTGAGCATCCTGCATCATATTGGCATGAGTTTGCTTGCCCAATTCCACCCTAGTAAACCTGTAATCAGATACCTGCATCTCTTCATGTGGTTTATCAACAAGAGGCTCTGCAATCTCAGCATATTTCATTTTATTGCTGTCAACAAACACTTGTGAGACTGTTTTTGCTTTCTTTGCAACCATTGGTTTCGATTTCTTCAATTTTTGGAAATCAAAAATATTAGGAGACACTGCTTGTTTCTTTCTTTTGGGAGCAATTGAATTCAACCATGGAGGAAGATCCAAAGTTGTCACATCTGAAATAGCAACTGTAGTCTCCGCAGAAATAGATTCAGTTTGTGTTATAACTGAAATTCTAGATGGTGCCTCAGTTTGTACAGCAACTATGTCTTGTGCAGAAGACAAATTACAACTAGGGTTGGCCATGAAACAATCAAAGCTTGTTACAGATGTATCTATCTCTGGAAGAGTTATTTCTGACATGGCTGGAAAGATTGGATTTATATCAAAAATACTCTTGAAGTTACCAGGCAAGCTTCTCATGGGAGTATTCATTACTGATGAAGATTGATGACTAGTTTCTTGAGGTGGGATAGAAGGAACAAATACGGTGGAGAAGGAATCAACATCACTGTCGATAGGGGACATAGGAGATATAGCTGATTCTGGTATTGGAGCTTCAATGTGAGGAGTTATCTCACTTAGAATGGTAGAGGTCTCAAGAACCTCGTCTTCTTCTTGCTGATCCAATACCTGAATCTGCATTTCATTGACTTCTTTTCCCTTTAGTGTTTCCCTTTCCAATGGTTGTTCTGCAGCTCGGCTTACCTTCAACTTAATTCTGGTACCTGAAGAGGAAGCTCCTTCTTTTGACTGCTCTCTAATTTCTGACTTCAAACCTTTAGGACCAGCTGGATCATCTTCAGCTCTAACTTTGATTTTAATAGTCTTAACACCTATGCTTTTGAGCCAAGAGTTGGTGTTTGCTAAGACTGATTGAAACCTATCAAAGATTGAGACAGATTCCTTTTGAGACCACTGAATTGCAGGAATGGGGGCATTAGCAACTCCTTGTTCTTCATATTCAGGATCTAAAATCTGCCTATCATCAGTTACTCCCTCTGGAACTAAGGTCAGATTCAGGTCAATAATTTGCTCCACTGTAAGCCTGCAATAATCCATTCTGTATATATCCTTTTCTGTCCGGAGGTCTGCCCAAATGTCTTCAATGCGGTGGACATGAGTGAAGGCTCTTTTTATTTTATCTTTCATCCTTCTATAATCAAAATCCACTCTTGCCTAAAATCTCTTCAATGTTATTTCCTGAAGTTCAGTTTCCATTGCTTTGGCTCTTGAAGAAGTTGTTAAAGAATACCTCCCAATTATCAATGGATTATGTGACGAAATACTGACTCCAGTCTTATGTTGTGAAACTTGACGTGCATGCACTACCATCAGCTGCCTTCCCAGCTCCATTAGAATAATCTTATCAGTCGGATACCTTGGAAGCATATAAGGTTGGTCTTCAAAGCAGCCGACTCTCATATAAGTGAAGGTAGGGAATTGAAGAAACAAGCAGCCATACTCATTTACTTTATTCCAAGCCGCCTCAGATACCCTGTTATTTGCTAATGCTTTGTCAAATAAACACATAAAATAACCAAAGAAAGCATCTTGAACTCTTCTATAATGCGCTCGACTTGGAATAAAAGTCAGCTGATCATAATATTCCCATACAGGCACTAAAGATCTGTCACCTTTAGGAGATAGGCCTGGAAAATGCCTTAACGAAGCTGCTATATAAACCAAATATGAGTTCATATAGAAGGTAAGAGTGGTAGGAACCTGTGCAAGCTGTTCACACAAACTGTCACTGATTATTTCACCCCAGAAAATTGGATGCTGTGCTTTTCTAATAACCACCATGAACTTATACATCCAATTTTCAAACACACTAGAAACCTTCAACCCTGCTATTCTGCTCAGAAGAGTGATCATATCATTAATTTCCTCTTTAAAATCAGACCGATACAACTTGGGTATCCGGGTCACACAAGGTCGTGGTTTGAGAAGCCACTTAGAATTGATATGTCTAATACAATCACTCTTTTTCTGCTCAAAATGTCTGTGAGCACTCTTCAATGAGATCTCTGAATATGTAGTAGCATCAGGAACTCTGAAAACTCTGTTGATTGTTTCAGCATCAAGCCTGATAACCACGTTGCCATCATCGTCCTTGATAGTTCTAGATTCTTTATCAAAGTGTGCTGCACATGCAAGAACGAATTCAGGTTCTAGGGCAGCAACAGGAAAAGAAGACACCAGATGAATATGACTCCTCAACAATTTCTGCATATCAGAAGAAGTAGATTTCTCAGCTCTGCCAAGAAACTCGGACATATCAATATGCCCAATTTCTGTGTCCTTGATTTCGTCAATATTCGAAACCACGTGAGATGGGGAAATCTCATTCTGATATTTATCAAATTTGTATTTCATCTTCTTGCTTTTAGGAGAAGTTGGTTCGTCTGTCATTGAACAAGAATCTGCAAGACTGCGGTGAAAACCCCATAAGGTTAGAACATCATCAGCATCAACGTGAGTGGACATGGTGAAACTCAAACCCTAGGACAATGAAATGGTCTTTGGAAGAATGATGGAAGGTGGATGTTGAAGACGAATCCGGAATTTGATGGAATAATGGCAGTCAAAAACAACATCTTGTCTTCTTGAAACAGCAAGATAGAGATTTTTGGCTAGGATTTGGAATTTCGTCCAAAAAAGATCAACTTTTGTGCTTTTTAAGGCATTTCGGGTTTTTAAATGACTTCAACAATTTCGGGATTTTAAAGAGCTTTAGCAATTTTTACAAAAGGCAGTTGGAATTAACAATTTTTTATAATTTTGCAATTTTGAAAATTGTGATTCCAACTGCAAATCCCGAAATGCATTTTTTGAGCTAGAAACCCGAAATGTGAGTGAAGGAGAAACTTGTAACTTTTGTGAAAAATGACAATGGAGGATTTGAAGTGGATGGATGAAAATGAAATGGTATATGGAAGCTTTATTGGTGAAAAGATGGATGAAAGCGAAATGAAGGAAAAGTTTATTGCTGGAATGACAT
The DNA here is from genome assembly GCA_007258455.2 of Sequoia sempervirens. NCBI lineage: Eukaryota > Viridiplantae > Streptophyta > Pinopsida > Cupressales > Cupressaceae > Sequoia > Sequoia sempervirens. Next base: position 206,168,434 of record VDFB02000008.1, read on the forward strand.
AGTGAAAAACACGTCTTCAATATAAGACATTTTTAGGAGTGAAAAATCCGTTTTGTATGAGATTTTAAGAATGGGGTGAATGGAAAGATATAGAAAACAAGTATTTCGATGGGATGAAGGAAAACGGATAGTGTATGGTATGAAGGGAATAATGTGAGGAAGGTATGTGAGGATATGAGAGGCGAATGATGGAATGAAGGAAAGTAGAGGGCGGACGAATAAGCAAAGGAGGCGAGAATGCATTATGAAAAGGGACGAGTTAAATAACTAAGAAAACGCGTTTTAGTTAAAACAAAAACAAATATCAACAGATGTATATAAAACGGTTTTGACAAAAACAGAAAAACGTATAAAAATAAAAACGCGTTTTGAAAGAAGACATTGAAAATCTAAAACGCAATACATAAATGACAATGACGTCTAGTATAAAGCAATAAATAACAGAAAAACGTAGGAAAAGAGATCAAGAAACGCATAACATACCTGAAGCAAGTTTGCAAGTAAAAATAATGGTGAAGAAACCCTAGGCACGTCCAGAAAATGAAAGAACGATGGCTATTTACTGAGGAAAAATCCGAACTTTAAGCATTGAGGTCGATGAAATCTCCTTGAAAGAGGGAAGTCAAAGCCAAAAAGGATTCAAATAGTTCGAACCAGAATAGCATCGGGTTTTTTGAAGTCTTTTACAATGTAAAATGTCAATAAAAACATAAAATCGGGTTTCTTTGAAGTCATAACATGTTCATTTTACAAAATCGGGCTTTTAGAATGACTTAGCAATTTTCATTTTGTGAAAAATGAAGACTTCAAACAAATTCGGGTTTTTAAAGCCATATGACAATTTTACTTTTAAGACAAATATGAAGACTTAACAAAAATTCGGACTTTTAGAGTCACTTAAGCAATTTCGGGTTTTTGAAGAGCTTTAGCAATTTTGCTTTTAAGTCAAAATTTCCCTTTTGCTGAGTTGCTCTAAAAACCCGAATTTGGTCAAAAAGACACTAAAAATGACTCAGAAATTGACGAAAACGGAAACGAAAGAAGGAAAAAGAGTAGCCCAAAGGTTAATAAACTTAAAACTGAGATTTGTCACTCTTTGCACCTCGTAATGCGTGCCTTAGAGAAGAAAAGTCTCAAATTTTATGAAAATTTTGATTGGTTATCCAAATTTTAAAACAAGTCAAAAATTCAAGATAACAAGCCTCTAGTTGGCCTCACTCATAGGTCTCCTAACGAAGTAAAATGGGGTAGTTCAAAAGTATAGGGCACCACATTCTTTGGAAGATGCAGAAGATACATGTGTGAAATTGTCCTCTCAAGTCCAAACTCTGACTGCTACTAAGAAGAAATGGGATAACAGCTTCATTCAACTCAAGAACATCTACAAGGGAATTTTTCCATCACCAAAGTGATTTGCAATTTTCTTTCATGTAAGATATCTTCTTTTTATTTTTGTGTACATATGCAGAAGTAGATATGAAGATAATTTTTTTACATCCTAGAGGGAGTAAAAGTTGAATAGATTAAGGGGGAGCTTGTAGAGTTTTTGTACAATGAAATTTTTGTTGCCCTTTTTCCTTAATTTCAAAGGGAGGGAGAGACATGTGAACCTAAGGGGGGGTGTTTGTGCACATCATTTTGATTTTTCCATCAATGAGAAAGGGGAGATTGTTGCATCTTGATAAGATTGGTTGTCATTGATGTTAAATATGTGTTGAAGATTGTATATGCTTAGGAGATAGTTGATATGTAGAGTTATTTGTTGGTGCAAGTTAGCATTGCATTATATGGAAGATTTGTGATTAGCCTAATGTCTAAGTATGATGTGGAGGTAGTTACACGTTTTCTAATATGTTTCTAATATGCCTACATTGATATCTTACTATTTTGGTGTACCACACTTAGAGGAAAGTTGTAGAAGTTTTGTTAAGGCATTCATAGTGTATATCCCAAGGCAGAGTCATGGTGTTTTGTTTCGTATCCTTCCGTAGAGAAAGATTTATTCTTCAGTTCAAAAGATAAGTTAATAGAGATGTGAAGGTGTTATATCCAATATTTCAAGTCATTACACCTTCTACAGTGAAATTTATAAGTGGCAGAGTTCTAGTTTGTGCTCTGGCAAAGTAAAGTGCTTCTAAAGGCTTGTTGAAATTCCCTACATTCCTTTGGAAGTAAAGTTTTGTTTATTCATTTTTTTGTCATGTTCAATAATGTCCAATGCATGCCATATTGTAGTATCGAGTGTTTTGGTGGTCCACAAGTTTAGTTTTGCAGTTGATTATGGATTCCTATTCTTCTAGAGAATATATGTTTGAGTATTTGTGTCAACAAGAGATTGTACAGACCAATTGTATGAGTTTATGTGCATTCTACATGTATCAGAGTATCTTAGGTTTTAATCACATGTAGATCTTTCTTGTTTCTAGTACCACATATTTTTTTCATGTTAGTTTATGAATTGTTATTGTTGATGAGGTCAACTAAGTTATATTATTGTTGTGCACCAAAAATTTGTGTTTGAGCAGAGCTCAAGGATTGTTTGAAGATGGTGTATGAGTCATGTCAACCCATTTCAGTGTATTGTAAATAATTTTTAATCATTTTTGTATACCGCTAATGAATATGTAGGCCGACATGTTACAAATTTGATATTCCTTGTTTGTGGCCAACTGAATTTGTAATTACAAAGTGTGTGGATGATATATAGATTGAAGATCAAAGTTGTGGATATGATGATGGAAGTGTGCACAGATGTATGAGTGCATGATCAAAGTGTGACAAGATCTGCTATAGACCTAATGAGTAGAATTGTTGATTATCAGTGGTTGAAGCCATAAAATCATCATATTTCAGTTGTTCTTTTTCATATTAGGGAGTAGTAGCTTCCTTGGGTGCAAGCCCCTAAAATAAAGTCAGGGATTAGTTGTTTCCTTGGGTTGTAGCCTAGAATCAAAGTTGTAAACTATTTTTACTTGTGAGGTTGGATTAGGATAGTAGCTCCTAGTAGCATTTCTCGCTGTGGTTTTTCCCTTGTGGGGTTTTCCACATAAATCTAGTGTTATCTATGTTCTTGTGTGTGTGCTAATCTTCATTTTTGTGTCAAGATTAAGTGGATGAATTCTTAATTGATGAAACTTATCTTTGGTAGTAGTTAATTGGGATTGATTTTAAAGCATATTGATTCACCCCCCCAGTCTTAGTATTTCAACATGTTCAACATCTTCCACTTCCTCTCTTTGGGGCTTACAAACTTCTCACTTAAGAGATAGAATCATTTCCCTAGTTCCATTTAGAGGTATGAGAATCTAATCAATCTTGGCTACATAATCTCCTACAAGTACTCTAGAATCATTCACACTTTCCCTAGGATTTATCCTTGTTCATACCATTTTGATCCTGGTATAATAAGATGGTGTTACATTAGCCCTCAAGCTACTAGAGAAATTTATCATTTTAAGAAAAATATTTACAATATTATAACCTATTTTTCTTTAATTAGTTTTCAAACAACATAACAAAATTAAATAGTGAAACAACCCAATATATATTTTATTTCATGTCTAATTTTTTAAAATTTTCACATCTTTATTTACAATATAAGTTCTCTTTATATTCAAATATCTTTGAGTTGCAATCATTTTTCACTATTAGTACCTAATCAAATAAGGGACATCCTCTATTTGTTCTTCCCCATCAAATTCTAGTAATATGAATTTTGAGAAAGGGTGTACATATAGGTACTCCATTATCACCACTTTACTCAAATATGGTACCCCAAAAAAATTGTAAACTACCCAAGGTTTCTCAATCTCATATTTGATTTTATCTTTGGGTGCTACTTTCCTTTGAGTATTTTTATTTGGATTATGATTTTTACCAAAGTTTCATGTTAGATAACCATAATTCTTCCAAAGGAAAAGATTTGGGTGTTTAGTTTCTTCCTCAATGATGTTCTTGTTCTTGTTTTTGTTCCTCATTTTCCTAGCATGATTTTAAGACCTATTTCATGCCATAATTGGTTCAATAAAATTATGGTTTATTAGTTTTTAAAGAACTACCTATTCTCTATCTAAAGATTGCTTAACTTTTATCTCAACGATATTTATTTATCACTTACTATATAATGAAATAATGCATAACTAAAATAGTATATTTCTAAACAATATGCATTGACTAATTATGTTATCTCATGAAAAAAAATATTACACAACATTATTCTAGAATCAATCTTACAAGTACGAAACACAACTTAGCATTTCATTACATGGTTTGATCATAGTCCTTTCAAATAATACACTTTGTAATTATTTAACAATTTATTTCAAAATACATCATAATATTGGCATGCAATACATAGAATCAATAATACTAGAACATGCATAACAAGACCATATATTTGAATCATCAAGTACAATGTCATTGATACAATATCAATTTAAATTCAAATATTTTCTTTAATAAATCAAGTCTTCAACATCTCAACTGTAAGAGAGAGAGCATCACTCAAGTGCTTTTCCTCCAAATATAGATAAGAAATCCCCCCATACACCTTCCAATTAGAAGTAGTCGTACCCTTCATGAGGGTAGTAGATCTAGAGGATCTCCATGAATCACCATGACATCTAAGAACTTGTGTTGTGTTCTAATTACAAACAATCTTCCATACAACTCTAGATAGTCTCTAGTTGAGTATGGGTGAGTGCAGGATCATGATGGGCCAAATAGTGGCAATGAAAAAAACACAGTTTGAGTTGGGTAAAATCATGAAAATCATCTTTGACTTTATACTTGGGTTGGTAAAAAGTATAATTTGCTATGGTAAACACCAAAGAAAAATGGATATATGTTATTAATGGATATAGATGCTTTTAAAAATGGATATCTAATTTTTTAAAAGTGCATATTTGTTTCTTGCACAAAATATATATATGTTATTATCACAAAAAAATGGATATACGTTATAATAATATATTACATATATTATTATATATTATAATAATATATTATATATTATTATAATATATTATTATATATTATAATAATATATTATATATTATTATAATATATTAGATAAGATATAATATATTATATATGATTCTATTATATTATATTATATATTATATCATTTAATATAAAAATATATCAAATATTTAAAAAAATAAATGGATATCCATTTTGGAGAGCTTTTAATATTAAAAAAAGCTTTCCAAAATAGATATTTGTTTTAGAAAGCTACGTGTAAACAAAAAAGGCTCATTTTTATTCATTTTACACAATGGGTTGAGTAGTGGCAACGTGCGAACAAATAAGGAAATGGATATTCATCCATAACAAATATTTGTTTTGCTTAGATTTTAGCAATTCTAGCAATTTCCCTTCAAATTTTAGCAATTTCCTCATATTTGACAGCGAGGTAATTCTTTTTTGTTGTGTTTTTCATCATTTTAATTTTTTTCTCAAAATTTTTGGCATATATATTAGGTATTTTTTATAGATTTTAGTAATTATTTTAAAATTATGTTAATTTTAAAATTTCTAGTTTCAAAAAGGTTTTAAAATGGTAGAAGAATTTGATAGAGAAAAATCTCCACCAAATCCTCCTTCAATTCAAGATTTAATTGATATAAATGTGACTAAATTGAAGAACATTGTTGAAAGATACCATCACCACCCTCATTTATGTTCAATAACACCAAATTTAGAGGCTTGGATAATAAGTCATGTAAAAGACATCACAAGGCAATATACTTTTTTTCAAGAGTGGAGAGAAACAAATATGTTACAATATGGTAATAGTTTGAGCTATGACGAAGTCAAAAAATTAGAAATATCAAAATCCAAAATAGCTCAATATTTTGTGAATCCAAAAATTAGACAATATCTTGCTTTACATAAACCCAAATTTTTAATAAAATAGTGCACACATGAGGGCATAACAAGAAAATTTTGGGATCATTGGTGGATGGTGTTTAATAAACCACCCAATAACAATCTTGATTTCCCTCTTTATTTTCTCCGCAAATTATATGTGGAGTTTTTTTTAGAAAAACATGTGAATTATTTTGATTTTAGACATTTTCAAGGAGTAGATAGGGGAATGCCCCAAGAGAGACCTAGGGAAATGCATCAAATGCAAGGTCCATATGTTCCCCCTCCTTGTATTCCTCCCCCACCTCCAATATCCCATCCAAACATTGTTGCAGATGCAAAAATGCATACTCTCATGGCCATATACTCTTTGACTAGCCATTTGATTACAAAGTCTTCTCATTTTTCCCAACCACTTGATAGTGATACTCTTGGTGGTTTAGTTGATGTTGGTGGAGCATCGACATCTAGACATATTTGTGTGCCTCATCATTATAGTATGTGATCATATGTCTCTAGGTCCTATGTGAGATACTACTGACCCTCCCCTAGACACGACTGAGTATGAGGTGCATTATGTGACACCTGGAGGAGATGAGGCAGCAATGTGTACTACATGCACATAGACTTGTGATGGAAGAACATATGGAGATCCATCCACGGTTGGAGATGAGGAGAAGCAAGAGAAATCTTATGTACAGGTAAAACTTAAATTTTCATAGTACATTTCATTTAAAATTATTGTAACAAATAGTATTACTAATGTATATTTAAGTGGGAATGAACAATTGATGACCAAGTATGAGCTTAGAGGAGTACAACATGGTACTCTTTCGTCCATTGAATTTGTACTAGACATGGTATAATTTTTTGTACATGTTTAACTTTTTTTATTGTATACATATCATTTAAATTGTGATTAATTAAATACATATTAATTTATATGTTGATCTTATTTTACTTTTGTAGTCAACTCCAGATGTGAGTGATGTGACACATTTTATCATGTCATATACTAAAACACTTGATCATCCTAAGAGACTGTAATTTGCAGAACGAGTCATAGTCAAGGTAATTGAACTAAATTTTGATTGAATTAATAGTTTAGTTAGAACTTATAGAACTTATTGTATTGATTTAGATATCAATTTCAAATATATTATGGTTATATGTACATACATTTATAGGCTTACACTCTTTCCATGTTTAATGTACCAGAAGTTGATGTTACTACATGTGTGATGAGTTCTTCTCAAATAATCTCACTTGCATCACTGATTTGGGTATATGATTTTTTTTTATATCTAGTAGATATATAAGTTTCTAGATATATGTAGATATATGTTTAGTTTATGTTTATTTTTCAAAAATTATATATTAATTTTGTCAATTTTATTTTTCTTCTTATAGAGTATTCCACCATCCACGTATGTGGATCCTCTACCATTTCAATATGGTAGGAATCTTGATCGTCCTAAGGGCCCATCATTTGTTGAACATTTATTAGCAATAAAATAAAGGCTTGAGGTAATGAAGAATTGAATTTGACTTTAATTGATATTTTTAAGAAATTATAGTTTAGTATAGTGATTATATGTTACTTTGAAAGTTATAAAATAGTAGATAAGTTTCTATTTAGTAGTCTAAATTATTTACCATTGAGCTAATTAATCTAATTTGTGGTTTGAATTGTTATTATGCAATGAAATTCTCGTCCATTAGGTGGTGAAGATGCTACATTTTGATGATTTGCCACAAGTTTAGGATTTTTTTCATATGGCATAGCTATTTGAGATATACATTATATATAGACCTTGAGATGACATATGCCACATTTTGTAAATATGTTTTTTAGTTGGCATATATGCCAAATTTGTATATGTACACACATTTAATTACTCTAAACTTTTATATATAAATATCGATTTTCAATATATTTTGTTTGTTGTGTGCATATTTTCCTACTTTGAAACTTAAATTTTGAATGTATAATCACTTTATAGTGGTTGAGCTATGATGAATAACATGTTATATCTATTGATTTCTTGCAATCTTGCACTTTAAAAGTTTATGAATGACATATCATTTGTTCTCATAAATTATCATCAAACATTTATATTAATATGTATACTAAGTTATTAAATTTGGTTTCCTTGGGAAACTTCACCAAATTTGATCCCTTTATCCTTAGTCCCTATAGTCTCATTTTGGTTTTTATCCTTTCAATAAATTTAAATTTCCCCTTTAGCAATGATGGATCTTTCAATTTAAATTTTCCTTTTGATTAGTGCATCAAAATAAATGACATGGAATGCAAATTTTGGTACAATAATACATATAAAAACCCATTCTTTTGGCTTTATTTTTACATGCCAATAAGCACACCATGCAACATGATATTTATATATATTCAAAAGAATTAAATTCAAGATACACTACTTTCTAAGCATTCAAAGAATCTAGTGTTTTCTCATAAGATGCATGTACTATAAACAACATATATCTTTCCTTATGTAACATGAATAAATTAGAAATAGAGCATACTATAATTCATTTATAATATTATTAACAAATCACATATTTTCATCAAGAAAGATTCAAAAGAATGCTATAAAAGTAGTTTTGGTCAAGCAATCATGCCAACATATGGTCTTTCAATCAATCACGTATATAGTTAACATTCTCTTAAGAACTCAAGTCATTAAGAAGAATTGTCATTTAAATGAGAAATTAAACCGAGATGATGATGATCTAAATATTTCCACATACAAAAAAGTTGGAAACAACTATCGTTTCACATGATACACAAAACAAATATGATTTCCAATAAGTACTCCTATAGCCATTGGTGTTGCAACCATGACATTGATACCAAATGTAATGCTCAAGTTTTACAAAATATAACTATAGAGAAGGGGATTCGCTACTCCCAAATCTCTAGGACACAGAAGAGCCTAAAGGGAGAGAATTTCCCTTAACTACTTCAGACTACCTAATAATCTGAAAAGGAAGGGAAAATTGGACTCTGTTTTCCTTATGTTTTATGACAAAGGTTTTCTGGAAATGGGTCAGCAAACCATAGGGGTCTCAAACTATGAAATCATCGGTTCTTTGCCAGAGAATGCCAGTGCATGAGTCAGACTTCAACACGCCACACTAAAGTCTCAGATGCACGTTGGTGTCTCATATAGACAAAGAGTTGGGTTTGAAAAGTGAAACTTGCAAGGTATGCTAACAACCTAAAAGTTCAAGTTTGAAAATTTAATAGAGAAGTGCATAAATGTAGAAAATAGCAAGAAGAATACTATAACATAAATATAAACTATTCTAATAACGAAGTGACAAAGAAAAGGGAAGAAGAAGGCCAACTCACTAAAGGTCCATTTCTCCAACAATCTCCTCGTGAAATGATTGTACCTACACACAAAGCAATGGGAAAATGTTGTGGCTATGTTTTGAGGTTTTCCTCAATCAAACCCCCATTTTAGTGTTCCCATCTCCATGGATAGCCAATAGACCACGAGATATAGAAAATGATATATAAAATAGAGAGAATAGACACAAGAAAGTAGAGTGCAAGGACAATCTAGATGCTACTCTATGAACAAGATAATCCAAATAAGTAAATAGATGGATATTATCCTCCTTTCTACATGCTTGAGTAGCCAAGAGAGGAAGGCGGAGAGCAAGACAACCACACCAATGGAGTAAAGCTTTGACAACTTGCAATAACAATGGTGAAGGAGTAGCAAAATGTTGTAGAAGTGAAGTGAAGAGAGAAAGAGAGTGAATAGAAGTGAAGTATGAAGTTGTAGAAGCTAGAGAGAGTGATAGAATGGAATGAATCAAGTTCAAATGGCTATCTTGGAGGTAAAAGTCCATTTTTGAGTGGTCAATATTCATAGGGATGTTACAATTTGCAATGCCTCAATTTCCACTGACCCATTGGAACATTTTAAAATGTGCCATCTTTTTCCACTTCAATTACTTTGAATGGATACTTTTTGTATTTGGGCCTTGGAATTTTAGTGTTATTAATGACAACAAGTGTAGCCATGATTTCTGATACTAGGGTTTATAAGAAAATATAGAGAAATACCTTTAAATGCCATTGTTAGAGTTTGCACGAAGTTTGTAGAACACTTTCTCTAATTCCTTAGCTCTTGCACTCACTCAAGGTAGTTTGAAATGATATCAATTTGATCAGAATGAGCTAAATATACTCAACACTAACCCTAGTTGCTTCACAATAAATGTGTTTGTTTGTTTAGTAACTTTTATAGTTTGTGACACTACAATGATTCATAAGCCTTTAGAATATCTCTACAAAGAGGGTATTCGCTCTAGAAACATGTCCAAGAAAATTCATAAAACAATTTACCAATATGCTAAATATTTCAGCATCTCAAGTATTTCATGGGTATGATAAGTTTTGCAATTGCAACTCCCCCTAAGTCAATGCTTTCTCTTTAGTTACCAGAAAATCCATATGCAATAGACTGAGGTAAAGATTCATTATTTACTTCACATTCTTCCTTCTTTTTCCAAACCTTGTTCAACTTTTCCTTCTGCTGACTAATGACAAGCTTCTTTGAGATGTAAGAGAACTCACATTCTTGCATAATCTTGCAATGTGTCCTTGCTTGCTACAATTGTAGCAAATGATGTTGGCTTGTGAAGTATAATTGCTTCTCCTCACATTGGATCTACACTCAATAAATTTATGATCAAAGTGTTGGATTTTGTTGATATGTGGTTGTCATTGATGTCAACACTATTAGCATTAATATCTTTAAGGTTGTATATGTCAAGGATATTGAGAAAATTGTAATGGAATAAGTTGCAGGTTGTCAATGATAAAGTGAAGTTTAGTCTGTTGGCAAGCTCAGTATGTTGATGATCAGAGGTTGTGGATTAAAGGGTTTTTTGTCGAGTATATCTAGTTTATCCACATTAAGTTTCAAAGATCCACATGAAGATTTCGTCGAGTTATGAGTATCTTTGTTCTAACAGTTATTTTGTTGCTTCAGTTAGTGTTCCTAAAAGAGGATGATGTGATTATAGTAAGTGGAGCTATTGTGGATTCTTCTATAGTGATTCATGATGCTTGTGGATGTTTCTAGATCATGCTCTATTTGTGTTGCACTTCTGCATTGATCATTGTGCTCACAATTGGTGATTTTCTTTTGTGTGTTCATGTTTTTCATGTTCATGGCCAACAGGGTGATTATAGCGTGTTGTGGATCTTTGAGGAATAATTTTTGAAGGTTTTTCATGTTCAAGGTTATTGTTTTGGTTCTTCACTATGTTGTGGCTGACTTTGGTTGATTCACATTAATAATTGTTATTGATTTGGGCCAACAGTTTGTATATGTTTTATTATTTTGTTGAAGCCGACATGGAGATGTTATTCTTAGTTGCAGATATATATGTTCGATTTTTTATTCCATTTGAAGGCATAGTGTGTATGAGATGTGTGAATAATGTCCTAATCATTCGAAGGAAGAAGCAAAGTGTGAAGAAGAGTGAGAAGAGTGTAAAGAAGTGTTCATGTGCTTAACTGAAACTGTAATCAGGTATTAGCAGATGCTATTTTATTAGTTCAAAATCTTGCGGATGTAATCTGAATGTTTCTATAAGATAGGGTGTCTTTCTTTGGGCAGTAAGCCTTGTTGTATTTGAGCAGTGAGCTCTAGGCAATGTGCATGAATGCATGTACATTCCCCATTTATTATTCTTTATACTTTTAATAGGGTATAATCTTATGGACTAACCTCCACCGTGGTTTTTCCCCTAACAAGGTTTCCACGTAAAAAATATTGGTGTTATGTGTGTTTCTGATGTGGTGAAGATTTATGCTTTCATGTTTATTTATCATATCTGAGAATAAGGTTAATAAGTTTAAATTTTTGTGACAACTGATTCACCCCCCTCTTAGTTGTTTTCCCTTGTGTTGCCAACACAAACTTATTGCATGAGTATCAATACTCATAGAAAGATTGAGGGGCCATAGCATGATTATTCCATATCACTTTACTTTTTCATTTATTATTCTTGTGGCCAAATTTATTAAAAGAATAGCACTAACCATTGAATGATTAAGAGTCCATAGTGTTGTACCTTGAAGGCCTAAAAGAGTTCTGACTCATATTGCTTTTGCATTCAAATACGTTATGACCAAACTTGCTACAAGAAAAACAATTACCATTGAACCTAGTAGGAGTAGCTTGTTTGAGAGTAGGCTTTATGAATTTCTTCTTTTTTCTCCAAACAAGAATGAATTCATCTTCTTTCACGTTTTCATGTTCTGACTTTGCATCTTTGAAGGATATCTCCTTTGTTTTATATTTTCCTTCTACTTTGAAGTTATCGTATAGATTTGTAGATGCCTTGAACATAGGACTCTTTCCCTTTTCAAAGCCAAGTCCAAATTTCTCTTTAGAGGGATTTTGAGAATTAATTAGTTCATCAAGAATTTCATAGCCTCCTTTTAGTATTAGACCTTTATCAATTTTCTCCTTTGTGTTTTCAACTTCATTTATTAGAGTGACAATTTCTTCATCGAGTTTTAAGCATTCAACATTTTTATCTTGAAGCTTGGTATTCGAGTAGTATTCAATCCTTTTACCTTCCTCAATATTAAATTTTAGGTTAGAGAACACAGCTTCTTCTTCCTTGAATTTATCTCCTTCTATTTGATCTTTTAATTTGCTAATTTCTTCTTTTGATTCTTTTTCCCTTGCTTTCAATTTTTCAATTGTCTCTTTTTATTTTTCCAACATACATTCATATTTGATATTTTGCAATCGTGATTCATCTAGATCCTCAAGAGTAGACTTAAGTTCACCTTCAAAATAAATTTCACATTCTTCTAAATTGGTGTTCCAACCTTCAGGTTTCATTGATTCTATGTCTGGTTTTGTGATGAATATATCATTGATTTTTGCCACAAACTCCATGTGTTCAAGATTAGGATCTACCTTAGTTATTAGGATTATTCAAGGATCTTGACTTTGATACCAATTGTTGAACACAAGGAAATGTTGAGAAGGGGTGAATTAGCATGCATTAAAACTAAATCATTTCCATTTGCAGATAAATCATCTCATTACATGAACTCAAAGAACAACAAAAAGGAAAACATGCACCACACTATAACACTATAATTTTTACATGGAAAACCCAATGAGGGAAAAACCACAGTGAGAGTTACCCCACAATATAAAATCTCACTGCTTAAAATGAATTATAAAAGAGTTTAAGACTCACTTCCTATTAACACTAAAGTGGAGAGAAATCTAGGAGCAAAATATAGAGGACTTGATGAAACTCACTGTCTTAGAGTAGGGTACATGAGAATTATGAAAGTAAACTAAGACTAAACTGCTAAAGATGGGGCTTTTAACTTATGTTGATATTGCAGTTCATTTTTTATACATTGACATTATCATACAGATTTTGGACACTTCATATTATCAAATTTCTTATCTCGCATCACTCATGCTCTCTTACACCATCAAAAATTATTTATCCTTTTACAAATATCCTCCACAACTACACAAAAATTCTTGATTAAGTGGGCTTCATTATGACCATTAAATGAAAACACTTGATATGCATAGGTCAGCTCAAAATGGAAGAACCTTGTTTGCGAACCAGCACACACTATGTTGAGGCCTAAGAGCATTACCATGTACATCCCTTAAAAACATATTAACTAATCAGGAACAACTGCAAATGCACAAAACCAAACATGTCGGCCCATTTAAACCAGTACCATTAACACTGTTATTACATTGACTTTACACCATCAGGGAGATACTAGAAACACCATATGGATCAAGATTTGAACACTGAAGGTACTCCACAATATTCTTGTAACCTTTTGTGGAAAGATTTGATCATTAAATGTTGGCGTAGTTGAAGAGGCTTATTGAAGATGCAAAAATAAATCATTCTGGATCAACTGTAACACACTACTAATTGAAGATTAAGCTTATAGAACTCAAATTCATTTCATACTATTAGATAATACACATTGATCACTGTTGATCATATCCTTAAGGCCGTAAGACCAACCCTTCATCTTTGGAGGAATGTGAAGCATTCCAACCAACCTTTCTCTTTGCATTGCACTATTAGGACACAAACTGGAACACTGTCAACTATAACTTTGATTGCAGAAGGTGTGAAGACTTAATTTTCTAGATATAAGGTCTTCAAAAAATGGTCATCATTTCATTTGAACCGTAAGACATAATCTTGCATAGTGGATGGATGTAGACCAAAAAGTCCACAACAATTCCATCTAAAATTTGTTGCCCCAACACAAAGCCTCCTTACTTGGGAGAGATCATATGGGCCAACCACTTCTTTATATGCTCTACACTAATTTTGGTGATTATCTTGAAAGTAACATTACAAAGCACAATAGGACAAAAATAATCCAAGGAAGAGGATCCTTCTATTTTTGGGAATAAGTACCAATTGATGGCCTTAAGCATTTGCTTATTCTCTCGAGACTCGTGAACAATCTCAAGCAAGTCGACCTTCAAATTTTCCCAAAAATCCTAAAATAATTATATGGGAAATCCACCAAGCCCAGGAATCTTACCTTTCTTCATCTAGAACACAACTGACTTCACCTCCTCCAAATAGATAGGTTTCATGAGAGAAATTTTCATGTCTTTAAAGACTAAGGAAGGAACCCAATCAAGAATGATTCTCTCACTATCCAAGTCTCGAGGACCTTAAAAAAAAGCAAGGAGAAGTGTCTAACAAATTCTTGGAATATATCTGAAAAAATAATTTAACTCTCCCCTTGAGCAAAAGTAATAGAAACCAAAGCATTACCACATTTGCAACCCTTCACTGAGTTGGGTCAATAATGTTGATGCCAACTTATCTAGTATTTTTGTTTCTAATAAATCTCTTGTTGAAGTTCCCACTCTGACAAATCATTGGAGCAAATAGATTTCTCCTTTAGAAGCTCCTCATTCATGACTTCATCCTTAATCTAAAAATTAATTCCCTTCAATTTAGCCTAAAAATGTTTTTTAATATGAAAAATGTTTCCAAATGAGGTTCAATTCCACCTTTTCAACTTGAATTTGAAGCCTCTTAAAAAAAGTGTACATAGTTGTACCAATAGTGTAGGCTTCTCATCCCTCCACCAAACCACCATAAGCTTGTATAGATCAAAGTCCCAAAAACATATAAGTTGGAATTTGAAAGGAGGATTTTTTGAAATAGAAAGAATTGAGAAACAGAACTTGATATGATAGTAATTAGACCCCCTCCAACCCAAAATTTCAAAATAAGAAGTCTAATTGTTACTAATCTAGAGCTCAAAGACAAGAAATATGTCAATCCTTTCGAAGATAAAATCCTCTCCACATCTTCAATTATTCTAGGTTAAAGTTCCATTTCTTAGCACCACGTCCACTAGTTTGAGAAAAGAATAATTATCCCTTATTAAATCTGAAGAAGGGCCAAGATTCACAGTACCCCCTCTCTTCTCGTTCAAGTTAACTATTGAATTAAAATCACCTTCTAAAATTTGAGGGAGAGAGGGAACAAGAGAATGAATAAATATGATGTGGGACCAAAGAAATGATTTATTTGCAAAATCTATAGGAGCATAGATATTGATGAGAAACAAAGTCTCTCTAGACTCAACGAAGGAAGCAACCACAAAATAGAGCTTATAATCCCTAACCACCACGAGGGATTAATTTTACGAGGATCCCAAAAGAAATCTATTCCTCTAGCAAAGCCTTGTGCACCTATGAAAATACATTGACCTCCTCTTTAGATCTTGGAAGAAATATTTTTCATGTCTTCAACAAAAATATTTGTATCTTGAAAGAAAACTATATCATGCCTATGATCACGAATAAGATCCTAAGCAACCTTTTTTTGAGGGGTGTTGATCAAACCCCTAACATTCCAGGATATCACAATCATTTTAGGGGATTAGAAAAGTGAGAATCAAGATTCCTAATGACCACTACCTCCACCAATGATTATCCTATCAATTTCACTTTCTTGAGATCTTTCTTCCTACTTACCTTAATAACCTTTTTCAATACCTCACTTCTTGACTTTTTATGTTGCAGACCTAAGAAAGAAGGATCTTTCTTTTTTCCCTCTTCTTTTTACCCCAAGATATGCACAATGGCTAGCACAACATTTCCTTCAATTTGCTACAATTGGAATTCCATCCTAGGGACAAAGACTACCTCTTTTGTGTGTATCTTTGAGGCCCCTTGAAGCCCAACCTCTTTCTCAATAAGGCCATTTTCATCCTACAAACCCTTCAACATCTCTAAAACTAGTTCTGGGATAGGGATACTATGCATACCAGAATTAGAGATGACTAAATCCTATCCATCCAAGTTGGCATCATGTTCCATTGAATCCATACCCTCAAAATTTCCAAGAGCATCAAACATGTTGTTGGTCACTTTGGAAGCCTCTTTACTCTATCAATTCAAAGACTTCGCCTTTGACTGAGATATCATAAGAATGAATCCATTTGAGTTTAAATCATCATTTTGAATAGGGTCTTGGCTTTTTTCTTTAAGATGGGTCACCTACTCTGTAAGAGTGGTTGTTGGTGTAAATAGGTGTTTTACCTATCTAGGTCCTATTTATATTGTTAAGTCCACTTAGATCCTAGGAAGGAATCTTTCTAGTTAAGCATTAATTGTCACTTATCTTATCTAGCTAGCATTTATTTAATGATTGTGTCCTAGGTTGTTAAGAGTTAGTTTTCTCATGTGATAGGATTAAGGCACTTGTCATGATATTGCCTAATCATATTCCTCACCTTGCCTATATAAGCAAGGCATCATATGTACATTGCCATATTCAATGTGGCTACTATTTTGGTATTCTTGCATCCTTAATCATAGCATGATATTTCTGTCATCTCTCTTGTGGAAGTTATTTTGTCTTGCAGTGATCCTAGGGTTTTGAGGAGTTTGTCATAAACTCCTACATGGTATTAGAGCTTTAGTGCTACAAATTTTCTTCCTAGATTTGAGGGACCAATATTGACTTAAAATTTTTCTTGGGGTCTTGAGAACCTCACTATTGAATCCAGGGAATCAGAAAAAAAATAGATTCATAATTTGTTTCATCAATTTTCATCATATATTAACCAATCTACAAGGGTTTGAAGGAAGGGTTTTAGTTGCCAGATCTAAGGGTAGCTGATTTTTCAAAGCAGTTTGGGTAAAAACTGGCCTTGCCATTGTGTCTAGTAGGCCTAGGAACCTAAGGATTGACTACTAAATCATCGAAATCTGAGACTTTCAATAGGAGGGCGAGACAAAAAAATTTAGACTATATGATCCGTACTTGGCCATACAACTTGTATGGATCATTTGCACAGTCAATTGTAGTATGCAAGGTGGTCGCTAGCACATTCAGATTCTACAAAATATTTTATTCCTTGGTTTGTGGTTTGTTGCATGTCAAATTGTCCCTATTTATGTCATATCAGTTGATTGGTGGTTTCATTTAATTATTAGCAGGGCTTTTATATCGTAGGGGTTTTGTTTATTAAAAACTTTGATTTATTTTTATCGTCGACGTATAGTATTTGCAACATCTAGTTTATTATGTATAGTGGATGGTTGTGGTGTTGAAACCCTTGCAACTAGCACCTGTTTTTCAAGGGGCTAAGCGCTCGGGGTGGTGCGGCCTCCAGCCTGCCGCCCCCTAAACGCCTCACCCTAGTGGTGCCACTACTAGGGGCACAAACCTTTTTTTAAACCCTTGATCTCAACAATAGTCTTATTGAGTGACTGAGGGCTCCGTTTTTGTGCCTGTTTAGTTTTTGAGTGTCCTCATATAGGCCTTTTTTTGTTTTGTCATAACTTGCAATCCAAGAGGTAAAAATTTTCAAACAAGATATCGTTGGAAAGCTAGTTTCATCAATTTTGTAGTGGTGCAAGGTATTTTGCATAATTTTGTACTGGTGCAAGTTGTTTTGCATACTTTTGTAGTGGTGCAGATTATTTTGCATAATTTTGCAATGGTGCAGGTTATTTTGCATAATTTTGTTGTTTTATGACATTTATTATTGGTTGAAGTCAGATCTTGTTTTTTGGCTCTTGAGCTCATAACTTCTTACCACAATCTTTGATTTTTGCAATTCTCGTGGCGTTGGAAAGGTATTGAGGAGCTCTATATTTCCATCCATGCATTTTTTTTTTGTATCTATCCCAGGTTGATCGTTATTTCAACTTTTCCCCAAATGGTGTTTTGGAGATTACTTGGATGTTTTGATAGTTGGGAGGGTGCAATTTTTATTTTTGCACTTCATTTCAGTTTTAGATAATTTCCCAGTCGGCTATTGCTTCATAGTTTCTAGTGTTGTGCTAGTTTGAGAGTTTTCCAATGTTCTTTGGCATCAGGTTTGTTGTTGCTTTATCATGATTCTGACTTGAGTCCTTGAGTGTCTCTAATATGGTTTCTAGCATTAGAGTTATATTTCCTTTGCTTGTCGAATTAAGGATTCTAGTGTTACTCCACAAGTGTGCTTCCAGTGCTTCTTTGCAATAGGTTATCTCATTATGGGGGGTTTGTATGGTCTCTTTTGTCATCCTTTGTGTGGATGGAGATTGATTGGATTTGTGATGGATCATTTTATTGAACGGGGTTGAATGGTCTCTTCTTTGACTCTTTTATGGGGTGTCTTTTTCCTCAAATGGGGTTTTGTCCTCTCATTTTCATGGAGAGCATTTTTGTATTTCATCTCTCTTTTGGAGAGGAGTTTTGTTCCACTAGGTTTTCTCCTTTTCTCTGTTTGTGAGATATTGCATCTACATATGTACATGGGTACCTAACATGGCCTCATAGCTAGGAACCATCTTTGTGTCATTTGCATAAGTACTCCCTAAGTTGTACTTAAGGGGGGTGTTGGTGTAAATAGGTGTTTTACCTATTTAGGTCATATTTACATTGTTAAGTCCACTTAGGTCCCAGGAAGGAATCTTTCTAGTAAAGCATTAGTTGTCACTTATCTAGTTGGCATTAATTTAATGCTTGTGTCCTAGGTTGTTATGAGTTAGTTGTCTCATGTGATAGTATTAAGACACTTGTCATGATCTTGTCTAATCATATTCCTCACCCTTCCTATATAAGCAAGGCATCATATGTACATTGCCATATTCAATGTGGCTATTATTTTGGCATTCTTGCATCCTTAATCATAACATGATATTTTCGTCATCTCTCTTGTAGAAGTTATTTTGTCTTATAGGCGATCTTGAGGGTGTTGAGTTCACCATAAACTCCTACAGGGGACTCATGGAACTTAGGGGCCAATTTTGAGCAATTCTTCTAAAGGTGTCCATATTCATGACATGCACGTCCTATATAGGGCAAAGATTTGTAACCAATTTTTTGAATCTAGTTCAAGTTGCCCAATGTAGTCTCCATTGAATTCAAAAGTGGATTATTCAAATTGATTTCAACACAAAAATGGGTAAGGGTGACAAACTTCATATCAAGGGTTTGGCAAGAAGGGTCCAAGGGTTTCCCAATAACCACCGCAATAACATGTAGGATGTCTTATTGCCAAAATTATGTTGGAAATCGAGGAAGGCAAACCCAAACAGGGATCTTGAATGAGAGCTCCTCCATAAGATCAAAGCCTACGTTCCAGTGTTTGATGAATAAACCTGCTTGGTTGTGGAAATAGGGACCTCCTTAGAAAATCATGTTTCAATATGCCATTCATGAAAACACACACAAACTAGCGTGGTCCTTACGACGAGTTCACACACAGAGAAAAGATAGTACTAAATAAAATGCCACGAAGGGGATAAGAAGTAGCCGTGCATGCATGTGCCTCCTGCATTCTCGCTAACAAACTCTATCCACTAATCTTAAATCTCACAAATATATCGTTTTGACTTTCCGGACGACATTCCCGGCGTGAGATTTGTCGCGATTAGTTCGTATTTCCACATGGTTTTGGGACCTCCGACAATGATTGCCGGCAAAACCGCGTCGACATTTCGTGTGGGTCCCACGCGGGGGATAGTATTTGTATTTATTAAAAGTACACAAACTTTATTCACACGGCTTTAAATGTCGTTTAGCTCTATAATTTTTTTAATTTTATATTTTCCAGCTAATAGAACTTGTCATCTCATTGACTTGTGTAAGAGTACAACTTATTGCAGGACTTTATCATCAATTAAGGAATAAATTTGACCGTAGAAGCGTACATGGGGAGATTACAATGATATGTATCTTTTTTTTTTTGGTTGTATCTATCCAAAGTTTAGTCACATCCATTTTCAGTCTCATCTAGGTTAATATAATATCAAAAAAGTTTGGTTAAACTTTCATATATCATAAAACATGTTGTCTATTGATTTGCTTCTATATTATAAAATTCAAATTATTTTAAGATAAAAAGATTTTTGTTTCTTGTTATGGTTTGACCTTGAGTTATAGATTTATATTTATCAATTGTGATTCTTTCACACTTGCAAATAGAGATTTTTTGTATTTGGTTTTTCTTGGCTAGGATTATTTTCTTTTGGACAAACTCTTGGATATCGATTTAATGACTTGAATCGATTATCAAAGACAAGTGGTAGTCATAAAACATGCCCTCAAATATTGATGTCGATATGTAACGACCTCTAAATTGCAATTCTAAATATTTTCTTAATAATTAAATAAAATACATACAATAGAAAACAAATGTAAGTCTTGTTGATGCACGTATTCAACACCTCAACTTAGATGAAAATTCCAATGAACCTACTCTTTCTTGAAAGGAGATTAAGTTTATAAATAGGATTTAATTGTGTTAAGGATTTGTCTGTTAGCTCTTGACATGTGCATGCCCCAATTTTTCATTGTAAATGTTGTTTACACGAAGGGATTTACATACTAGAATCTAAAAAATAAGATTAAATTTGGAAGAATAACAATACTTGTATATTCAAACCCTAAATAATGTTATTTTATTTGATTTTTAATTGTATTGATGCTAGTTTTGAATCTAGATTTATTTATAAAGAAATAGAAATGTTGAAAAGGAAAGGGGTTAAGAGATCCTAATTTGAAATTTTATTAGAATTTCTAGATGGATGAGTAGACAAATGTCTAAGTATTATCCTTTACTTAATCAAACATTATCATTGCATTATAAAGAAAGTGCAAACTTCAATGAATTTTTGAATTACAAAAAAATCATCAAATACTAAAAAATGATGCAATTTAATGAAAGATTTCATAATAAGAAAGAAGAGAAACAAAATGGCATACATCACAATGTATAATCAACAAGTTGTCCTCTGACTTGAACCAAACATCCATTAGATTCTCATTCACTATAATTCATAATAAAAATCCACTATTAAGAAGAAATAATGAAGAAAATTTAGACAATGACAATTCTTATTACAAAATTTCATAGTTATCAACAATTTCTCTCTTATACAAATATATAATTGATGACCTTTTATAGATGAAGATGCAATATTTGGTTATAATCCAAGTGGAGTGACTATGCCTTCAAGCTGAGAATTTACAAAGCTAATATATTAGACAACAAAAACCTAGACACCAAGCAATGTTAGAATACATATAAAACCTAGAAAAGATAAGATTGGATAAATATAACCTAGAAAATAGGATCTTAGAAAAATATATAACCTAAACATACATAAAAGAAAATAAAATATAAGCAAACACACAAAATAAATACAAAAAAAGAGAGAATGATGAAGAGAGAGGCTTACTTCAAAAATGCTTTGTTAGTAGGAAAATGTAAGGCATGGTTCAAATATTAGCATGCACTATAGCTAAGAACCATATAGTACCATCATAAATCATAGGTACTACAAATAGGGTGACCATATGAAGTATAAGAAGGTAGGCCATATGAAGCACACAAGCTAGAAAAGGTTGCTTCTTAGTGACTCATATACTACTAAAGTATGTCATATGAAGTGCATGAGATAAAAAACTATATTGTTATGTGACTCACATGCAACCAAGAAGTAATCCATATGAAGTTTACAAGATAGTAAACACCATTGATAGATGGCTCATATCCTACCAATGCCACAAGGAACACAATAACAATGTGTGTGTATGCATATGTGTGGATGCACACATGAGAGGTGCAAATGGATATCCCCTTCAAATAATTACATGAATGAAGAAAATGCAATTGATTTTAAGGAAAAAAAGTGGATGTTCCCCAAAATATCAAAAATCATAGTAGATGACAAATAGGTAGAAGCAAGATAAATATAGAATAATGGAACAACATGGTGTTCCTCTTATATTTTCTACCTAGAAGGATAAAAAGGACCATCTAGGGGGAACTAACAAATAATGCATCTATAGAAACACAAGAATAATAAATCAAGTAGCTCTATCTAAACACATAAATGCATGAGACTAGAACGACATTCTTGGGATCCTTAGTCAAGTAAATCATCCTACCCCCTTTCTAGTTCAAAGGTGGAAGTAGGGTGACTAGGTGATAGGGACACCATAGAAGTATCATTAACATGAGAATGAATAGCAAGATGTCATATAAGAGAGGTTGGAGTATCATCCTCCATGGGATTTATGGGAGTGGAAAGTATTAACAATTATTTGAAGATAAAAATCAATGCTAGAATATCTATAAATAATTCAAGTATGTGCTCATTTGAGGATGGAGTAGGAGAATCAATGTTTAGATAAGACACCAAAAACCATGGCTTTCTAGTAACCATAATGTTGTGAGTAGAATACTAAATAGGTTGAGGTGGAGGAATTTCCAACACAATGGAAAGGTGAAGTGAGATGGGATTAATATTAGCTCACCGCAAATGTGAAGTGAGGTAATGCTCAAGCTTCTATTTATGTAGGGGATGGTAGTTACTAATATATAGTGTGGAGGGGAATTTTTCAAGGAAAATTTGATGGTAGGTGTCCATGAAAGACACATGAGATGATATAGTAATGCTAGAAATGATAGTCACATTAAGCATCTCTAAGGGAGTGGAGAAGGGTGGAAAATTAGGAATCTTAGTAATGATGGGAGAGTCAAGGGAAGGATCCAAGACTACCTTAATGTACAAAGGTCTTGAAATAGGATGTTGCTTAGGAGTAAGATAATTATAAGGTTTATAAAGGGCTGGTGGAGGTAAATTAGTATGTACACATCTAGACGGTGGTGGGATGGCGAATTAGGGATAACACACAATTAGAGGTTTATAAGATCAATGATAAGAGGGTTGGGGTCATCTAAATTGGGTTAATTTCCATGTTATTTACTATGGATAGGTGGTATAAAAGATTAACCATGAGGAATCATGTGACAATACTAGGTTTAAAAGAAGAAGGGCAAGGGCCAACTAACATTGGTTTCTTTCATCTTCATACCTTAGGGGAAATGAGAGAAACATGAGAAACTACTAACTTAGTTTAGGTGACCATAGGGGGTGCAATTGCAAGTGAGGAGGGTATGGGAGAAGGATTCCAAATTTTCTTGCTTTTGATATATTTTAAATAACAGTGAGTCCAAAGGGTCTAGAAGGGTGTAGTCCAGAATTAGTCACGAGAGATGTTAGGGTTAGAAAGGAAGATGTCTAGCAATTAAATGCGATTTAATTAATAAACAGATAAACTAAAACACACGGAATAAATCATAACACAAAAATTTGCGTGGTTCACCCAATCCAGGCTACACATCCACCAAATCCACCATCCAATACTTTTTATTATCAAGTGCAAAATTATTACAATCTTGCGAATAATCGTTTTTTCATCATACTATAATACCCATTTGAACCCCTTTTAACAAGCTTAAAGCTTCCAGATTTTGGGTTCACAAAATCGGATTTTTCTTTCATTGATTTTTACTTTTCGGTGGCGACGAAAAGTAGGAAGAAATTTTTTTCGGGGCTACACCCTCAGACTGACACAGGGGTGCGACCGGCCCGGACCGAAAAGTCAAAGGCCATGTTGGGATTATGCAATGCCAGCATGATTGAATGCACCAGCAAAGAGAGATATTTATACTGGGGGTGAGTGGTGTAATAAGCCCGATGTTTTACCTATTGTTTTCACCTAAGTTTAACCCATATGTGAATAGTTTTAGTTTACCAACATATAGCAATAAATTTTTTCCATAATTTTCATTTCAATAACAAAGATGCATATTTGACATAAACCCATTTCAAATTTCCATTGAATTAATAAAAGTAACATTACCTAGTCCCAAGTAATGATTACATTTCCAAATACATCTTTCATAAAGATACAAGATCGTGATTACATACATAGCTTTCAATAGCTTAATGGAATTAAGTACAAATGGTCCAAATTTTCTTTCTAGAATGCATACTCAAATTTCAATTGCCTACTACATGAGGGAGAGCATAACTCAACTTCTTTTCCTTCAACCATGAACTTATTGTAGTCCCCCACACATCTACCTAACTGGTAAGATGGTCCTACCCTTCAATGAAGAGTTTGGGACCTGGTATCCCTCAAAATGATAATAGCCTACCTGAGCTTGGTGTTGTGTCCTACATATCTAGAGATTACGATATAGTGGATACCCACCTACATGCATGACATTCCTAGCCTAGTTATGCAACCCTAGCCCATAGTGAACTGACAGTGTAATCTATTGGAACACAACAATCTACTGAGAGGGGGGTGAATCAGTAAATCACTTAAAATCTAGCTCTAAATACTTTATACAGATTAATTCCCTTAAGCCCTTTATGCAAATTTACTAAACACACAGAGAGATAAACATACATACACACAAAATCCCATAACACAAGATATACTTGGAAAACCCAAGATGAGAAAAACCACGGTGTGAAATGTTGCTAGGATCTACTATCCTAATACAGCCTCACAATGTAAATATTTTTTTACAACTTTTAAGGGCACCAACCCTAAGGAGACACCAATCCTCTGGTTTTAGGAGCACCAACTCCAAGGAATCATCAACTCCCTGATTTAGGAGCACCAACTTGAAGGAGACACCAATCCCTTGCATTGAGCACCAACTCAATTATCTAATGGCACCAACCAATCAGATTTACAAATACAAATACAAATGATTCACTTGAATCCGGTTCTTTGTTACAAGTCTAATATGTAACTGTTCAATCTCTTCTTGGAAACTTTGCAAGAATCCTCTCTGCTACTTCTGCTACAATCTCAACAACACATGCCTCTGCACTTCTCTTCACTTCTCTCTTTACTCTGCACTCTCCCCCATTTTTGTTCTTCACCTTGAATGAAAACCCTTAATGATGGTCTCCTTTTTGTTTTGGTTTCACTCTATCTCAACATGTGCATTCTCTGTCTGCTTTTGCACTATTTTGTTTCTGCACCTTGAATGTTAACCCTAATAGAAATATTTGTTTTATGTTTGGGTTCTATTCATTCATAGATTGTGCATTCATTGTTTGCTTCTCAACACTCTACTCTCTCATCTACTCAATACTCTACTCTTCAACTCACTCCCTTAAAAACTCCCCCCTTAGATAATTACCTAATTTTCTTTCATTTTTCTTGACTCCATCGATATGCAATCAATGCCTCAAGCCATGCACCACCATCTAGATTAATTGCATAATCAAATTTTTACAACCTGGAAAGTTTTGTTAGGGTTTTCTTTTCACACAAGATTCTTCAGCAAGCTATCAGTGCATCGAGCCACACACTCTATTTATTGATTCATTGAATTAGTGTGGAAATCAATTTTGGTATCCAAGGGTTCTCTACTCTTTTAGGGTTTTTCAACTAAAAGGAGAGAAATGGACCCAAAATGTGTAATTTCCACTCAAAATAAATGCAAGGATGGATTAAGTATGTCTAAATATGATGCCTAAATGTAATAAACTGATAAATGATGTTGACTATTAATGAAAAACCTAAGAAATGTAAGTTGTTTGAAAACACATTGAGATATGCAAAAACACCTAGAAATGAAGATAAATTCTAACAAAAACTGATGAAACTGAAGGTGTGCACCTGGAGGATGAAAAAGGATGGAATGTAGGTCTGGAATCCTAAAAAACCTTATGGAGAAGCCAACTAGGACACTTGTGCCAATCTGGGCGACTTAGTCCCAGGGTGACTTAGTCCCAGATCTAGGAAAAACTTATCTAGAACTCGTTTTGGCCAAATGGGTATCCAAAACTACAAAAAACTCTAAAAAATAGGTTCAATGGGACTAAGTCACCACTATTGGTGACTTAGTCCACTTTTGAATTTTTGAAAATTTGAAAGTGGAAACCGAAGCCCTCAATCTGCACTTCAGTTCCTGATAGGTGTTTGGTCCCGAAACTTTGATTTTCGACACTGTAAATGACTTTTTGTTGATATCTTGACTTGGTCAACAAGGAGATGTCTTCAACAACTTTGAAACTTGATCTTTAATGATTTCCAAGTCTTCAAGATACCTAAATATGCAAACACAGAGAAGGAGAAAATATTGATTGTTAGGGCATGGGGGTTTGCCTTAGTCAAACCCCTTTTTAGGTAATTAAACCAAAGTGAAGAAATAAGACAATGAAGTATGAATTAATGGAGTTAATACCTTGCCATGATGATTGATCTTGATTGTCTGCAACAAAATATGAAGAATCTTCCCTTGAATGTCCTTTGAAGCTATCTTGATGACTTGGAATGTGAAAACCTTAGCTTGCTTGACTTTAGAACATGATGAATGATGGATGAATAATGAATGAGTTATGAATTAGGGTTTAGAGGCTTGATTTTATAGGAAATTCTCCTAATTTTCCCATTAATTTGATCCCCAAGGCTAACATGGAGTAAAATAAAACTTAAAATCCAACTTTTCCTACTCAAAACTCAAAAATAACCCAAATGGGACTAATTCGCCACTTTGGGCGACTTAGTCCCACCTGGCAGGGATTCATTTTCCCAAATGGACAACTTAGTCCCAAAGGGCCCCTTTTGCTAGTTAGATTGTTGGGGAATGAGGAATTTCAGTTCTTATCTTGATTTCATCTGGTATTTGATCAAATTATGCTTTGGGATACACAATATGGGGCCATAGGGGCCTATTAATGATGATGTAAAGGTCAATTAGGGCTTGGGATGCAAAATTAAATGTGAAATTGTGATTAAATACACTTTACACCACTAAAATAGGGTCCACATAGCCTAGAGAGGCACAACATCTAATGTGAATGTGTAAAACACATTGCAACACTAGATTAAAGTTAAGTTTAGTTTACAAGACTTCTAGATTAATGTGATAATGCCATTAAATACATTTTATAATATTGAATTAAGGGGAGAAAATAGGTGCATTTGAAGGTCTAGAGTGTGAAAGTCTTTTTACAGCACTTTACAACACCTTTACAGAGACATTGTTAAATGCATTTTTATTGAGTTTGCAAAGTTAAGACCTAGATGACCGGATGCAAAACACCTCCACAACACTTCGAATCAAGGCATCTACATTAAGTCCATTTGTCATCAATTGTTATTTCACATATCCAGCAGGTGGTGCACTGTGGCTAAACATGGAAGCTTGCGAGCCATAGGCGTCCTTTATTAATATATGCTTGTTTTCGAATGATCTAATTTTGATCTTGATCTCCTTGGTGATTTGTGTCTCCACTCTATGAATCAAATCAACAATCCAATGGTTGTTGGAGCAATTGAACAAATTAAATTTGAGCACAAAGTCAATTTCCTATCAAAACCCTAGGTAGTTCACATTGTCATACTCGTTACAAAATCAAATCATTGAACCTAGGTTGTTGATCTCCAGTCTTTGTTCCATGATCCAATGATCCTTCATTAACCTTGACAACTTTAAAACATGATTGCTAGATCAATATTTATTTAAACTACCATCGTCGATCTCATGCCTGTAGCTTTACTTAGGTGTATGGCATTCTCACTTAGGGCACCGAGGTCAAATCTGTGATGTGAAGAGATATCATGATCGCTGTTAGATAATGTTGATGCAAGGATATCGGTTATGGGCCCTATTACGCTTGATCCATGAAGAATTGAAGCATAATGAAGCAACCAATACTCGAATCTCAACAAGATCAGTCAATCAAAATTGAAAGTAAAAATT
>VDFB02000008.1:206196524-206249778 GCA_007258455.2 Sequoia sempervirens
CATCCATTAGATTCTCATTCACTATAATTCATAATAAAAATCCACTATTAAGAAGAAATAATGAAGAAAATTTAGACAATGACAATTCTTATTACAAAATTTCATAGTTATCAACAATTTCTCTCTTATACAAATATATAATTGATGACCTTTTATAGATGAAGATGCAATATTTGGTTATATTCCAAGTGGAGTGACTATGCCTTCAAGCTGAGAATTTACAAAGCTAATATATTAGACAACAAAAACCTAGACACCAAGCAATGTTAGAATACATATAAAACCTAGAAAAGATAAGATTGGATAAATATAACCTAGAAAATAGGATCTTAGAAAAATATATAACCTAAACATACATAAAAGAAAATAAAATATAAGCAAACACACAAAATAAATACAAAAAAAGAGAGAATGATGAAGAGAGAGGCTTACTTCGAAAATGCTTTGTTAGTAGGAAAATGTAAGGCATGGTTCAAATATTAGCATGCACTATAGCTAAGAACCATATAGTACCATCATAAATCATAGGTACTACAAATAGGGTGACCATATGAAGTATAAGAAGGTAGGCCATATGAAGCACACAAGCTAGAAAAGGTTGCTTCTTAGTGACTCATATACTACTAAAGTATGTCATATGAAGTGCATGAGATAAAAAACTATATTGTTATGTGACTCACATGCAACCAAGAAGTAATCCATATGAAGTTTACAAGATAGTAAACACCATTGATAGATGGCTCATATCCTACCAATGCCACAAGGAACACAATAACAATGTGTGTGTATGCATATGTGTGGATGCACACATGAGAGGTGCAAATGGATATCCCCTTCAAATAATTACATGAATGAAGAAAATGCAATTGATTTTAAGGAAAAAAAGTGGATGTTCCCCAAAATATCAAAAATCATAGTAGATGACAAATAGGTAGAAGCAAGATAAATATAGAATAATGGAACAACATGGTGTTCCTCTTATATTTTCTACCTAGAAGGATAAAAAGGACCATCTAGGGGGAACTAACAAATAATGCATCTATAGAAACACAAGAATAATAAATCAAGTAGCTCTATCTAAACACATAAATGCATGAGACTAGAACGACATTCTTGGGATCCTTAGTCAAGTAAATCATCCTACCCCCTTTCTAGTTCAAAGGTGGAAGTAGGGTGACTAGGTGATAGGGACACCATAGAAGTATCATTAACATGAGAATGAATAGCAAGATGTCATATAAGAGAGGTTGGAGTATCATCCTCCATGGGATTTATGGGAGTGGAAAGTATTAACAATTATTTGAAGATAAAAATCAATGCTAGAATATCTATAAATAATTCAAGTATGTGCTCATTTGAGGATGGAGTAGGAGAATCAATGTTTAGATAAGACACCAAAAACCATGGCTTTCTAGTAACCATAATGTTGTGAGTAGAATACTAAATAGGTTGAGGTGGAGGAATTTCCAACACAATGGAAAGGTGAAGTGAGATGGGATTAATATTAGCTCACCGCAAATGTGAAGTGAGGTAATGCTCAAGCTTCTATTTATGTAGGGGATGGTAGTTACTAATATATAGTGTGGAGGGGAATTTTTCAAGGAAAATTTGATGGTAGGTGTCCATGAAAGACACATGAGATGATATAGTAATGCTAGAAATGATAGTCACATTAAGCATCTCTAAGGGAGTGGAGAAGGGTGGAAAATTAGGAATCTTAGTAATGATGGGAGAGTCAAGGGAAGGATCCAAGACTACCTTAATGTACAAAGGTCTTGAAATAGGATGTTGCTTAGGAGTAAGATAATTATAAGGTTTATAAAGGGCTGGTGGAGGTAAATTAGTATGTACACATCTAGACGGTGGTGGGATGGCGAATTAGGGATAACACACAATTAGAGGTTTATAAGATCAATGATAAGAGGGTTGGGGTCATCTAAATTGGGTTAATTTCCATGTTATTTACTATGGATAGGTGGTATAAAAGATTAACCATGAGGAATCATGTGACAAAACTAGGTTTAAAAGAAGAAGGGTAAGGGCCAACTAACATTGGTTTCTTTCATCTTCATACCTTAGGGGAAATGAGAGAAACATGAGAAACTACTAACTTAGTTTAGGTGACCATAGGGGGTGCAATTGCAAGTGAGGAGGGTATGGGAGAAGGATTCCAAATTTTCTTGTACTTTTGATATATTTTAAATAAGTTTTCAACGTGAGTCCAAAGGGGTCTAGAAGGGGTAGGTCAGAATTAGTCACGAGAGATGTTAGGGTTAGAAAGGAAGATATCTAGCAATTAAATGCAGATTTAATTAATAAACAGATAAACTAAAACACACACAGAATAAATCATAACACAAAAATTTAACGTGGTTCACCCAATCCCGGCTACATCCACCAAATCCCAGCCATCCAATACTTTTATTATCAAGTGCAAAAATTATTACAATCTTGCGAATAATCGCGTTTTTCATCATACTATAATACCCATTCGAACCCCTTTTTAACAAGCTTAGAAGCTTCCAGATTTTGGGTTCTACAAAATCGGATTTTTCTTTTTTCATTGATTTTTCCCTTTTTCGGTGACGACACGAAAAAGTAGGAAGAAATTTTTTCTTAGGGGCTACCACCCTCGAACCCCAGCCTGGGGCCCGACCCGGCCCCAGACCCCGTCAAGAATACATGTTGGGGTGTACAGTATAGCATGATTAGTCACCACATACCAACAAGAGATGTTATACCTAAGGGTGAGTGGTGTAATAAGCCCGATGTTTTACCTATTGTTTTCACCTAAGTTTAACCCATATGTGAATAGTTTAAGTTTACCAACATATAGCAATAAATTTTTTCCATAATTTTCATTTCAATAACAAAGATGCATATTTGACATAAACCCATTTCAAATTTCCATTGAATTAATAAAAGTAACATTACCTAGTCCCAAGTAATGATTACATTTCCAAATACATCTTTCATAAAGATACAAGATCGTGATTACATACATAGCTTTCAATAGCTTAATGGAATTAAGTACAAATGGTCCAAATTTTCTTTCTAGAATGCATACTCAAATTTCAATTGCCTACTACATGAGGGAGAGCATCGAACCCAACTTATTTTCCTTCAACCATGAACTTATTGTAGTCCCCCACACATCTACCTAACTGGTAAGATGGTCCTACCCTTCAATGAAGAGTTTGGGACTTGGTATCCCTCAAAATGATAATAGCCTACCTGAGCTTGGTGTTGTGTCCTACATATCTAGAGATTACGATATAGTGGATACCCACCTACATGCATGACATTCCTAGCCTAGTTATGCAACCCTAGCCCATAGTGAACTGACAGTGTAATCTATTGGAACACAACAATCTACTGAGAGGGGGGTGAATCAGTAAATCACTTAAAATCTAGCTCTAAATACTTTATACAGATTAATTCCCTTAAGCCCTTTATGCAAATTTACTAAACACACAGAGAGATAAACATACATACACACAAAATCCCATAACACAAGATATACTTGGAAAACCCAAGATGAGAAAAACCACGGTGTGAAATGTTGCTAGGATCTACTATCCTAATACAGCCTCACAATGTAAATATTTTTTTACAACTTTTAAGGGCACCAACCCTAAGGAGACACCAATCCTCTGGTTTTAGGAGCACCAACTCCAAGGAATCATCAACTCCCTGATTTAGGAGCACCAACTTGAAGGAGACACCAATCCCTTGCATTGAGCACCAACTCAATTATCTAATGGCACCAACCAATCAGATTTACAAATACAAATACAAATGATTCACTTGAATCCGGTTCTTTGTTACAAGTCTAATATGTAACTGTTCAATCTCTTCTTGGAAACTTTGCAAGAATCCTCTCTGCTACTTCTGCTACAATCTCAACAACACATGCCTCTGCACTTCTCTTCACTTCTCTCTTTACTCTGCACTCTCCCCCATTTTTGTTCTTCACCTTGAATGAAAACCCTTAATGATGGTCTCCTTTTTGTTTTGGTTTCACTCTATCTCAACATGTGCATTCTCTGTCTGCTTTTGCACTATTTTGTTTCTGCACCTTGAATGTTAACCCTAATAGAAATATTTGTTTTATGTTTGGGTTCTATTCATTCATAGATTGTGCATTCATTGTTTGCTTCTCAACACTCTACTCTCTCATCTACTCAATACTCTACTCTTCAACTCACTCCCTTAAAAACTCCCCCCTTAGATAATTACCTAATTTTCTTTCATTTTTCTTGACTCCATCGATATGCAATCAATGCCTCAAGCCATGCACCACCATCTAGATTAATTGCATAATCAAATTTTTACAACCTGGAAAGTTTTGTTAGGGTTTTCTTTTCACACAAGATTCTTCAGCAAGCTATCAGTGCATCGAGCCACACACTCTATTTATTGATTCATTGAATTAGTGTGGAAATCAATTTTGGTATCCAAGGGTTCTCTACTCTTTTAGGGTTTTTCAACTAAAAGGAGAGAAATGGACCCAAAATGTGTAATTTCCACTCAAAATAAATGCAAGGATGGATTAAGTATGTCTAAATATGATGCCTAAATGTAATAAACTGATAAATGATGTTGACTATTAATGAAAAACCTAAGAAATGTAAGTTGTTTGAAAACACATTGAGATATGCAAAAACACCTAGAAATGAAGATAAATTCTAACAAAAACTGATGAAACTGAAGGTGTGCACCTGGAGGATGAAAAAGGATGGAATGTAGGTCTGGAATCCTAAAAAACCTTATGGAGAAGCCAACTAGGACACTTGTGCCAATCTGGGCGACTTAGTCCCAGGGTGACTTAGTCCCAGATCTAGGAAAAACTTATCTAGAACTCGTTTTGGCCAAATGGGTATCCAAAACTACAAAAAACTCTAAAAAATAGGTTCAATGGGACTAAGTCACCACTATTGGTGACTTAGTCCACTTTTGAATTTTTGAAAATTTGAAAGTGGAAACCGAAGCCCTCAATCTGCACTTCAGTTCTTGATAGGTGTCTGGTCCCGAAACTTTGATTTTCGACACTGTAAATGACTTTTTGTTGATATCTTGACTTGGTCAACAAGGAGATGTCTTCAACAACTTTGAAACTTGATCTTTAATGATTTCCAAGTCTTCAAGATACCTAAATATGCAAACACAGAGAAGGAGAAAATATTGATTGTTAGGGCATGGGGGTTTGCCTTAGTCAAACCCCTTTTTAGGTAATTAAACCAAAGTGAAGAAATAAGACAATGAAGTATGAATTAATGGAGTTAATACCTTGCCATGATGATTGATCTTGATTGTCTGCAACAAAATATGAAGAATCTTCCCTTGAATGTCCTTTGAAGCTATCTTGATGACTTGGAATGTGAAAACCTTAGCTTGCTTGACTTTAGAACATGATGAATGATGGATGAATAATGAATGAGTTATGAATTAGGGTTTAGAGGCTTGATTTTATAGGAAATTCTCCTAATTTTCCCATTAATTTGATCCCCAAGGCTAACATGGAGTAAAATAAAACTTAAAATCCAACTTTTCCTACTCAAAACTCAAAAATAACCCAAATGGGACTAATTCGCCACTCTGGGCGACTTAGTCCCACCTGGCAAGGATTCATTTTCCCAAATGGACAACTTAGTCCCAAAGGGCCCCTTTTGCTAGCTAGATTGTTGGGGAATGAATAATTTCAGTTCTTATCTTGATTTCATCTAGTATTTGATCAAATTATGCTTTGGGATACATAATATGGGGCCATAGGGGCCTATTAATGATGATGTAAAGGTCAATTAGGGCTTGGGATGCAAAATTAAATGTGAAATTGTGATTAAATACACTTTACACCATTAAAATAGGGTCCACATAGCCTAGAGAGGCACATCATCTAATGTGAATGTGTAAAACACATTGCAACACTAGATTAAAGTTAAGTTTAGTTTACAAGACTTCTAGATTAATGTGATAATGCCATTAAATACATTTTATAATATTGAATTAAGGGGAAAATAGGTCCATTTAGTCTAGAGAAGTGTGAAAGTCTTTTACAACACTTTACAACACCTTTACAAGACATTGTTAAATGCATTTTATTCAGTTTGCAAGGGTCCAAGACCTAGTGTGGATGTGTAAAACACCTCACAACACTAAATCAAGGCATCATTAAGTCCAATTTGTCATCAATTATTCCCATATCAAGCAAGGTATACAATTTTTGGTGACACTATTAGCTAAACATGGAAACTTGCAAAACCATAAACCTGATATACAATTAATGCCATATCCTTGTTCGATCGATCTAATTTTGATCTTGATCTCCTTGGTGATTTGTGTCTCCGCTCTATGAATCAAATCAACAATCCAATGGTTGGAGCAATTGAACAAATTAAATTTGAGCACAAAGTCAATTTCCTATCAAAACGCTAGGTAGTTCACACTGTCATACCCGTTACAAAATCAAATCATTGAACCTGGGTTGTCGATCTCCAGTATTTGTTCCATGATCCAATGATCCTTCATTAACCTTGACAACTTTAAAACATGATTGCTAGATCAATATTTATTTAAACTACCATCGTCGATCTCATGCCTGTCACTTTCCTTAGGTGTATGGCATTCTCACTTAGGGCACCGAGGTCAAATCTGTGATGTGAAGAGATATCATGATCACCGTTAGATATTGTTGATGCAAGGATATCGGTTATGGGCCCTATTACGCTTGATCCATGAAGAATTGAAGCATAATGAAGCAACCAATACTCGAATCTCAACAAGATCAGTCAATCAAAATTGAAAGTAAAATTTTTATCAAAAAACCTATCATGATAATCTTATGAAAGCTTTAAAGAAAACATCTACTCTAATCCATCTTGTTGTGGAATTGGTGTCTCATTGATGTGGACCGACGACCCTTTCCCAATCTCATGATAGTGAGCTTGTTTCAGTCGATTCTATGGAAGAGAATTGATGAAACCATGATGTTTGGTGTATGAAAAACCTAAATTATGCACAAAATGAACATGATGCAAGCTAAGTTACCATGATTCTATCATATAAATGATTTAATTATGCAATTTCTAAGCTAATCTAAGCTAATTTAAGCTAAAATGATTCTAAAAGATGAAAGGCCTAATTCGTTTACAAACTAAGTTGTATGCATGGAAGCCATTAATGAAACCTTGAAGCTATTTATGCAACTAAAACAAACTAAAAATAAACTAAATGTGTGTAAATTGAGAGTATGGATGTGAGAAAATTCAACAACATGACTTTGCAATAAAAGATCGATCCATTTGTCTCCAAATAGTGATCTATTTATAGGAGAGAAAATAAGGAATGAATGGTTGAGATCAAAAAGCTCAATCAATGGTTCAAGATGAAAGAGATGAGAGGCATGGATTATGGATTCTCATCAATGGTTGAGAATGCAAGATGAAGATTAACCAAAGACTCAATTACCTCAAACAAACACACTTTTGACCAACTCACATAGGTCAAAGGTAACTTGCTAGAAAGGTAAGAGGGTTAACTTGCTTTTGAAGCTAAGTGAGTTGATTGGAGGAGAGGGAATATTCCTTAGAATATTACATTAGGGTGACGAAAAAGAGGATTTTACAAATTAAAACAAAGTTTTAACTGTGCAAAAAGGATAAAGAATATTCCATGGGAATATTCCATTTGATTAGAGGAATAATTAGTTTAATTGCTAATTAAACAAGGTTTAATTTATGCAATTAGGGGATTAGAAGAATTAGAAGATATTTATTAAATTAGATGATTTAATAAATATGGGAGAGGTGAGATGATATTTAATTAAATAACTTAGGGTTATTTAATTAAATAAGATGACTTAGGGGATTAAATTAAATATTTTGATGTATTTAATTTAATTAGATGAAGTGTTAGTGCGAAAAGAGGTGAATTAACCCAATTAAATTTAGGCCAATTAGATGAAAATGATGAAATTAATTAATTAGCTAGGCTAATTGAATTAATTAAGCACAAAGAAGATAGATAAAGAGGAAATGATAATAAATCGGATTCAAGTGTATGACATTGATTAGGACATTTTTTAGTGTCTACATTTTGCCCCTCCTTGAAGCAAGGTACCTACTACTTCAGTTCAAAGAACAACACTTTTTCAGATCAAAAATGCTATTCAAATCAAAAAATTATTTTATTTTTATTTTTTAGATGCCCCAGCGGAAGGATAAAATTGATTCCCTGCCCCTCGAGAAATCATGCAAAAATTTTGAATTTTGGGCTAATTTCTTTATAAGGGTTGAAAAGCTGCCCCGAGGGTCTAGAAAGGTTCTGAGATGCAAGAATAATGCCAAAAATGCAAAAAATTAGGTCCAGATTGGAAAAATTGGTGAAAATGATAATAAACCCCATTAAAAAGGTTAAATTAGGGAAAAAAAACCCTAATTTTCTAGCTTAAATAGGCCAAGAGGGGACATTTTCAATTCATTTGTGCATTCACTCTTAAGAAATTCTTGCAACTTGAGCTCTAACCCTTCAACAAAACGGCGTGTCGTGAGCTTCCCTAACACATTTCTGATCGAGTTCGTGAGTACCAACGGCTTCCAAGCATAGGACCACCGATATGTGATTCGAAACTTGATTTGAAATTTAAAATTTTGATACATTTATTAGGCGTTAAATTTTAGAATTTGGGGGTGCCGCTATATAGCAACGCACAAATTTCAATTGGCAATGCTCAAAAGATAAATAGCGACGCATATGTATATGCCGATGCTTTTTCTAATTTGAAATTAGGGTTTCAAATTGTAAATGGCGTTGCAAACTTATCCAACGACCCACTTTCCAATTTAAAAGTTAGGGTTAGGTCATGCCAAATTCTAAATCGCGACGCCATCTTGTATGGTGACACATTTGTCAATTTGAGTTTGAAAATGCATCGAGCGTCAATATTTGAATTTTGAATATAGTGATGCATTATTAAACAATGACGTATTTGTGATTTATGAGCCAAAAATTCCAAATAATTTAAAATTTTGATGATTTCCTGATGTCATGGGCTTCATGAGTGTAGGAGGTCATCCCACCATTGATGTCAAGAGAGCATAGACCCCTAGTACTAGAGAGATTAGGTGATCTTTTAGAGTTGTTCTAGGAGCACCTAGGAGAGATCGAGTTATGGTACATTGCATACGCACTAGTGATCAAGACACATTTGGCCATGATAATGACATTGTGCGAGAGATGGCACAATGAGACTTCTTCTTTCCACCTTCCAATGGGAGAGGCGACAATGACCCTAGAGGATGTGTGGCAGATATTGTAGTTTCCTATCCACAACGATCGCATGATCTACGATTCTGATGTCAGATTTGATGTGTGCTTAGAGGTGATGGAGATGGACTAGATTGTATTAGTCACCTCTTAGATAGATTTGGAGACATATAGAGGTCAAGTGCCGACCTTCAAATTGATTATTGCAGCCATCATTTTAGGTTTGGTGGCTCTAGATAGATGCAGACAATTCTTCATTCCAGGTTTAGGCTTGGTTTGCAGAGGATGTTATATCAAAGGAATATTTTTTGCATGGGGGCCTGTGATGTTGGCCTCCTTGTACCATGATTTGCATGATTTTGTCTATTATGATGGGAGATCCCTCTGTACAAGTGTGACACTTCTCCATATCTGGGCATGGGAGCACATTGTAGTGCTTCAGTCGATTGTGAAGATGGTGGACATGGAGCCAGATGATCAAGTAATTTGGAGATATCGGGGTTCCATCACGTTCATGCATATAGGACAGATTGGGCTCCCGTACAGGCGACAGGTGATTAACGATATGACCGTGTTCCTGTCGCAACCATGGCTTTAGATGCCACCATGGTTCGATGATATAAAGTAGTTATACTTCGCCAGGAAGACCCGATACATGTAGGGTCATGAGCACACGATGATTGAGCGGTACCTTCTAGACAAAGTGGCCAGATAGTTTGGTGATATCCAGGACAGGCCCCATGATGGCTATAGAGCCCTTTTTGCTAGAGTGGCCAATCAGGTTCCGACATGGGGACCCACGATTTCAGCACTAGAGGCTGTGGAGAGTTTCTACTAGTTGGTTTCCCATCCTTGGGCTTATGATCAGGGCCAACCCATTGCACAAACTACTCTTGCATACGATGCATGGTTCGTGCCTCCATGATGACTTACAAATTCTACAAGAGCTCTTCCCAAAGGGAGGCTATGAGGTAGAGCAGTTAGGGGTAGAGGAGGATGGCCATGATGGTCATGTTTCGAGGGCTCCTCCAGTAGGAAAAAAAATTCCTCAATAGCCTCTAGTGGTA
This sequence comes from Sequoia sempervirens, assembly GCA_007258455.2. Lineage (NCBI taxonomy): Eukaryota > Viridiplantae > Streptophyta > Pinopsida > Cupressales > Cupressaceae > Sequoia > Sequoia sempervirens. Next base: position 206,206,856 of record VDFB02000008.1, read on the forward strand.
CAGCAACAGCCAGTGCCACCACCACCACAGCCGCCAGATGCCAGAGATGCACATATATAGTAGCTACAGCAGTAGGTGCAAGCGCTGATCGGTGAGCGGGATTAGGCTCACCAGCAGATTTTGGTTTTGACTGTTGAACGAGACTAGGCTTGGAAACAAGTGGTTGTGGTGACAACTAAGAGGGATGTTGCTTTATAGAGAGTTCAGGCTATTACCAGGGAGAGAGACCAGGAGGTGGCAAGGTGACAACAAATTGAGGTCATGGTAGCAACCACACATGGTCAAACTATTTCAGCCAGATTGTATAGAGAGGCTATCACGGAGGCTACGTATTATAGGAAAAATTATCACAAGGATGTTTTGGCAGCTCTTCATTAGCCTGATTTTTCTCAGCATAGTGATATGCATCCCCGTGTAGAGGATTAGCCTGAGCGGTAGGTTGGAGAGGGTAGTAGCCACCAGGGCTAGCTCTTTTTTGATGTATAAACACTTTTTGATTTCACCCCATTCTTTACACTGATATACATTCATGGGCTCCTTTTTGATAGCCTCATGGATATTGTAATTATGATCGATGTTCATACACTGATCCAGATTTTGTACCATGACACATTTTTTGATATATATATGATACAAATACATATGATTCATGCTATGATGTGCTCATTTTATTTAATGATGGATGATGTATGAATGCTTATATATGATCATGTATGGATGCACTTACCTTTATGCCTATGTGATATGCGATGATATGATATGGATGGATGCAATGTTATGTTATTTTTCATTCTCTTTTCACAATATTATATGGATGAATGATTATGATATGTAGATGTTATGGATGCAAATGATGTGGATGCATTTCTTTTTGTATGTTTTCTATGCATGCTTTATGATGTATGCATATGGATGTATGGATGCAAATTCTTATGATATGAAATGATTTAAGATGCTTAGAATAACAAATCTATATTATTCATCACAGCTCAAATGATAATGCAAAATGTATGATGTGATATGCAAAGATTATGATATGGATGATTATGCTGATGGATGCTTATATATGATATGATTATGAGATGCATGTATGTTGAGGGTTTGTGGATGCAAGGTGGATGCATTAATGATTTTTTTGTGTCATGATACCAGGTTAGTGTGGAGAGAAGATAGAAGAATAAAGAATGGATAACTGTTGTTGATGATGATTGCTTCAAAAGATCCAAAAAGTCCTTGATCCATCAGACTTTATTAGACATGGTGATGAGACAATGCAAAATAATGCAAGATGAAAAATGTAGGATGGGATGCTCACATTTCGGGATTGGGATTTTTCGGCGTTCCTTATTGTTTGATATAACACATAGACACGATGCATCAAGGTATTGATAAATAGGACGCTTGTATCTAGTGTAATGGACTTTGACTCGATAAGCAGATAGGATAGTTCTTGTTCACACCTTGTCAAACAAAAATGTTATTGGAATGCAAGTTAGATGTAAGCAATAGTCAGGAAGGATACATCCACAGGGACATGTTGATCATCGAGAGGTCCTTGGAGGGTTGTTTGATGTTGGGATGATGATGCTATGATGATATTTTTCTATAAACTTCACTGATGTATTTACCTATGATTTTGACTTTAGATTTTGACTTTTGGGTTCACACTTTTCGACTTTCTATGTTTGTTTTTCCACTTGTTTTGCCAAAGGGTGAAGGCGATGATTGTTTATTATGGGTGAAAGTTTATTGCAGGTGAAAGGAAGATGGGATGGATAGTTTTTTGGATTTTCTGAATATTTGAATGTTTTTGGTATTTTAAAAATGTTTTGAGGCTGTTTCCGGTCTTTTTGAATGTTTATGTTTTTTTGATTTTCTGAGGATGTTTAGGGTTTTCTAAATATTTGAGGATTTTTAGGTCTTTTGAATGTTTTCTATTGTTTTTGGATTTTCAATTTTCAAATGTTTTTGTATTTTTTGAATATTTGGATATTTTTGGGATTTTCTAAGTTTTTCAAGTGTTTAGGGGGTTTTCAAGATATTTGGATGTTTTTAGATTTTCGAGAGAGTTTCCGAGCTTCAACCAAGAACCTAACCTAAGAGACCTATCCTAGGGGCCTCGGGGGCTAATCATAGATTAGCCTTGCCTACGTTATACATGTAGAGACCACATAGTTCAACTGACTCGACCAATTTTCAAGACAAAGATATGAACATATGAGAGATGACAACTAATTACAATAGACCACTAAAGGACTGACCTAGGGTGTCTCGGGGGCACATCAGTGATGGCCTTGCCTACATTAAAGCTCAAAGATGACGTAGTTTGACAAGGAGAGATTGTTTTTTGGATTTTTTGATGTTCAACCTTTTTAGGGATTTTGATGTTTTTTGAATGTTTTGGATTTTTCCTTTACAATTTTTTGAGTTTTTTTGGATTTTCGCTATATAGGATTTTGCAAATGTTTTTGGATTTTCTGGATATGATTTTATGAATTTTTTTGGCGTTTTCTGATAGGATGTCCCATGACCTCAAGATATACAAGAACCTGATTATGACGTATAACGAAATGCCCCTAGTGTGATATGCTATCCTTCTTCGATAAAGGTAGGACATACTAACCTTGGGAATAGGCCAAGTAGTGCTAAAGAGTTCATGATACCTTACAGTGACAAGCCATGATAAGGACATAGATGGGGGATGAATGGCGATGCAAAGAATGATAGGTCAAAAGAGCCAAAGAATAGATGGAGACACCTCATTTATGTGAGGCACATGTTTTCCAGGTTTTCACCAAGGTACTTTGCCAAAGCGCCACCAAAGTGGTTTTCACTAGAGGACAATTTTTTTTTTTTTGGATTTTGATCATTTTTTGTATTTTCTGATTTATACCCTTCATGTTTAGGCATAAATTTTTTTGAGATGCAAGTTGTTGATTGGCTCCTACAAAGGTTCACCTTCAATGGTTGGTGGTTGGTATGCTCCTGATCCATAGCTTGCTATGATGACTAAGGGACCCAACTAGTTAGGCTCAAACTTTCCTTTGTTGTCTTGATCTGGAAGGTTCTTCTAATTTTTCTTTAAGATGAGATCACCTACTTGGAATGACCAACATTTTATTCTCTTGTTATAGCTCCATTTCAATAGGTTTTGATACAGTTGCAAGTGATTAAGGGCATCAAGACAATGTTCATCTAGGAATTCTAACTCATTTAGTCGAGACACTCTATACTCTTCTTCAGTTATCAAATTCTTTAGTGACACTTGCAATTATGGGAGCTCAACCTCAATAGGCAAGATGGCTTCTGATCCATAGAATAGGGAGAAAGGGGTTGGTCTTGTAGGTGTATGGATACTGGTTCAATAAGCCCAAAGAGCAGGATTTAGCTGCAAATGTCAGTCACAACTAGCTTTGTTAACTATTTTCTTTAGGATTTTCAAGATAGTTTTGTTTGTTGCTTCTTCTTGGCCATTTCCTTGAGGATAGTATGGTGTAGAGAATCGGTGTTGGATACTGGATCTTTGGCAGAGCTCTTTCACATCCTAATTTTTTAATGGGGTTCCATTTTCTAAGATGCAGGTTTGTGGTACACCATAATGGAAAATTAGGTAATTTAGGATAAACTTGGCTATTTTCTTCCTCGTTATGTAGGTCATAGGAATGGCTTCTACCCACTTAGTAAAGTACTCAGTGGCGGTTATGATTAACTTATGGCCGTTGGATGAGGTTGGAGTGATTTTTCCTATGAGGTCAAGTCCCCACTATGAAAAAGGCCATGGTGTAATCATTGGTTGCAATTCTTGAGCTGGAGTGTGGATTACATCCCCATGTTGTTGACATTGGATGCATTTTCACACATACTAATGAGCTTCTTTTTCCATGGTTGGCCAATAGTACCCCATCCTCAATAAATTCTTAGCTAACATCATAACAAGAATGGGACCCACATATGCCATCATGTACTTCTGTTAAGGAAGTTAAGGCTTCCTCTTGGTTAAGACATTGTAATAATGTCCGTTCAATGCTTTGACGATAAAGGGTATCACATTGACAAACGTAAATTCAGATTCAGAGATTTTGAAAGTTGGTATGAGAAGTTGTTCTACTAAGAATTCACATTGAAGAATGTTGTTCAGTATGTCTAGTAGTGATCTAATTGTTGCCATGGTGTCTACTGCTCTATTGTTCATGTGAGGAATCTGTTCAAAAGTTATGTCTATAAAAAGATCTTTGAGATTGTCCACCATCTTCTTGTATGGAGTAAGCTTGTCATCTTTGGTTTGATAGTCATCATTGACTTGGTTGATAACTAGCTGCGAGTCTCCATAGACTTTCATCTCTTGTATCTGCCACTGAACTACTATCCTCAGACCTGTGATCAAGGCTTCATACTCAAAATGTTATTGGTACATGGGAATGATAGCCTGTAATATTTTGGGATGCAATCACCTTAGGGGGTGATGAAAATAATGTTGCTCCTAATCCATGTTGGGTGAACGATCCATCAAAGTACATCTTCCATTGAGCTACTAGATTAATAAGGAACATTGATTCATCAGGGAACTCTGATATTAAAGGATTTTCATCATAGATGGGTGCTTTTGCTAGTTGGTCTACGATTACTTATCCTTTGATATCCTTGTGCTCCACATACTCTATGTAAAACTTTGTCAATATCATTACCCATTTGGCCATTCGTCCTATGAGGGTTGCTTTGGATAACAAGTATTTTAATGGATCAATCTTTGTGATGAGCTTGATTTTATGTGACACCATGTAATGCTTGAACTTTTGTGAAGCAAAAACTACTACTAGGCATGCTTTCTTAATGGGTGAATAGTTCATCTCATAGCCTACCAAGGTTCTGTTGATGTAGTATATGGCTCTTTCCTTTCCATTTTCATCATGTTGCACTAAAAGAGCTCCTAGTGTTACTAGTGTTGTTGAGATGTATAGGATCAGTGGCTTGTTTGGTATTGGCAACATGAGCATAGGTGGTGTTAGTAGATAATCCTTGATTTTTTGGAAAGCTTTATCGCATTTGTCATCCCATTTGTAAGTTATCCCTTTATGAAGAAGGTGCAAAAAAGGGTGAGTCTTATCTAATAACTAAGCTATGAACCTTCTGATGGACTAAAACCTTCCTTGTAATCCTCTCATTTGTTTCAATTTTTGTGATGGTTCCATGTCTAGGATGGATTTTACCTTTGTTGGATCAATTTGTATTCCTCTTCATGAAACAATAAAGCCAAGAAGTTTCCCTGATGTGACCTTGAACACATTTTTTTGGATTTAGTTGTACCTTGTATTCTTCAAGCCTATCAAAGATAGGTCCTAAAACTTGTATGTGTTCACTTCTCTTCTTTGATTTTTCCAAAATATCATCCACATAATCTTCAATTTTTTTGTGGATCATATCGTGAAAGATGAGGGTCATTGCTCTTTGACAAGTAGCTCCTACATTCTTCAACCTAAATGGCATCACATTCTAGCAATAGGTTCCCCATGGGCAAGTAAAGGAAGTTTTATGTTGATCCTCTTTGGCAATTATGATTTGGTTATAGCCTAAAAAGCCATCCATGAGTGACAACATTTCATGCCCAACTGTTAAATCTACAATGAGATCAATGTTGGGAAGAGGGAAGTCATCCTTTAGACATGCCTTGTTTAGATCTCTGAAATATGCGCATATTCTGATGCCCCCGATGGGTTTTGAGATTGGTACCAGGTTTGAAACCCACTTAGGATAATCTATCAGTCAGATGAATCCAACATCAAGAAGCTTTTGTAGTTCCAATTTAACCAAGAGTGTTATCTACGGGTGCATCTTCCTTAATTTCTGCTTGATTGGTTTGGCCTAAGGATAAACTGTTAAGTGATGCACAACTACTTCTAGATCAAGGCCTAGAAAATCTGTATATGACCATGCAAAGTTAGCTTTTCTTTCTTTAAGGAATCCTTCAAGGTCCTTCTATTCTTCGTCTAATAAGGATCCAACATAGAAGGTGATCTTAGATTCTTCCTTTGTTCCCACATTGATTGGTGTAGCCTTTTTTGCTAGTACTGTTGACTTCTCTGGATGCATTGTGCTAAGGGGAGATTGAATCCTTCATCCTTGGGCACCTCAAGGAGGTTTTCACTGTCAGATGCATTCTTTGTTTTTACTATTTTGGGATCAGAGATCACCACTAGGTGCTTTTCACTCAAGGATCTACAATTTAATTGCATTTCATTTGTTTTGCGACTGAAGGATTCAATGTCTCCCCATAATATGCCCCTGTATCAAGCTCTACATCAAATATTACTTAGTGATTTTCCCATGATAAGTTGTCTCGGAGTCCCATGAATTCTAAGATTGCTTCATCATTTTTGAATAAATCTAGAATCAGTGGTCCTTGTTGGTCCATGTCAATGAGTTGTGGGTATACCAAGCATATTTTAGTTGGTTGGTTGTTTGAGATAAAGGAGGCTATGGATATCATGAAAATGGTTTTGTTCTCAAATAGATCAACGACATCAAGGGGGAAGTCATCTAAGGTAGTATCACATGATGTGGGTGCCCCAGATGAAGCCTCAACTCGTTTAGCTGAAATACCTTTTCCAAAAAGTGTGACCTTGCTAATAGTACAACCTAAGCCAAGATTTTTTAGTCGTTTCTCAGGAATGATGGGTTCTAGTAAACTATTTTCATTTTATCCTAGCTTCTCATTCTTGTTATATCCCCAATTGTACATTAGATGTATACCTTTTTTGTCATCTTCCATGGGAAGAACAAGAACAAGTCTTTCATCTTGATAGAGGATTTTAGAGATATCTTGCTCATTGATGTCTTCTTGATTCAAGTCTCCACATTTGGTGAAGGTAGTAGTTGCCATCTTGATTATTTCTTGTTCTTTGGTGCTAGATGTTGGTTTCCCATGGTTTTGAGGAGAAATAGGTAACTCTCCTAAGACAAAGGTGTCTTTTAATACTTTTTAGCTTCCACAACCATCATCGTGGATTATTGCTTTGACATCTAGTATGCTTTTCACAATTGGTACTTGGGATGTTGAGGTAGAGGCTAAAGATGATGAGTCAACAAATGAGCTTGATCATGTAGGTCCTTAATCATTTTTAGGTATTTGTGGGATTTTATAAAACTTGGATTCAAGGCTCTTGTAGTAGTAGAAAGGCTTAGGATCTCCATGGATAGTGATTTCTCTACCCTCAAAAGGAAACTTCACACATTGATGATAGGTTGAGGCTATAGCTTTCAGAGCATGGATCCATGGTCTACCAAGTAGAATGTTATAGAGAAGATCAAGATCAAGTAATTGGCATGTAGTTTCTGCAATGATAGGTCCTACTTGGATAGGGAGTGCAATGATTCCTTGTGATACCCTCTCCTGATCGTCATATGCTTTGATGGTGGTACTCTTTGTCTTCTCAATAATATCTTTTGAATAGTCTAGATGCTTGATCAACTGCAAGGTACAAATGTTTAAACCAACACCTCCATCTACCAAGACTCTTTTGACCTTGTTTTTATGAATGACAACCTCAAGGTGTAAAGCATAGTTATGAGATGGTTGCGATGGTAAATCCTATTTGGAGAAGTTGAGAAGATGGCTAGTGATATGCCATACCATATGTTGAAAATGATCGGTATCAATGTTCTCAGGAACAGAGGATTCAAACAAGGATTTTTCTAGTATTTCTCTATGCACAGGAGATAATTTCAGAAGTTCCAAAATTGATATTTGAGCAGGGGTCTGTTTAAGCTGATCTACAAGATTGTACTTGCTAGGATTAGATGTGGGAAAGGTAGGCTATGTCCTAGATTGAGCTAGAACAACTCCTTGAACAATTATTTTCCCATGTCGTGTGGTGACTCCACATTCTGTACTAGCTCCTTTGATGGTGACAATAGTGATAACACTATCATAGGAAGTAACTACATTGGAATAAGTATGTTGAACATTGGTGTAATCCTTAGCTTTTCCATGGTTGTTAGCTTTGTTATGATCAGGCATAGGGGTCTTGTATATCTTGAGATCCTAGTTTCCATATGGTACCTCAACAGATATAGTATCGTTCTCTATGAGATCTTGGATGATATTCTTGAGTTTCATGAAATTTGTTGTTTTATGTACTTTGATTTTATGAAATTCACAAGGATCATGTTCATTGTACTAGGATGGATTTTCTTGGGGTTCTTGGTAGTGTTCAAAGTTAGGAAGTGTGATCAAATTTGACTCTACCAATTTCATCATGATTGTCTCAATGGGTTCTGATAACTGTGTGTACTTGCGTTTAGGATCATTTTGTTGAAAAAACAAGGGAAGACAACTGAGAGGGGGGAGGTGAATTAGTTGTCACAAAATTTCAAACTTATTCAACTTATTAACCTTATTCTCAGATTCGATCAATAACCATGAAAGCATAAATAAAAAACACTTCAAAAACATACATAACACCAAGATTTTTTACATGGAAACCCTGTTAGGGGAAAAACCATGGTGAAGGTCATTCCACAAGATTATACCCTATTAAAAGTATAAATAAATATGAATGGGGAATGCATATGCATTCGGGCGCACTTCCTAGAGGTCACTACTCAATTACAAGAAGATTTGGATCACAACCACAAGATTTGAACTAAAAAAATAGCATCTGCTAATACCTGATTACAGTTCCAGTTAAACATGTGAACACTTCTTCACTCTTCTTCACTCTTCTTCACACTCTGCTCTACCTTTGAAATATTTAGAACATTATTCACACACACCATGCATTCAAATGGTATAAACAATCGCTTATAAATATCCACAACAAGAAATTACATCGCTACATGTTGGCCTTAATAAAATAATAAAATGAATACAAATTGTCGGCCCAAAACATTAAAGATTATTAATGCGAATCACCCAAGGTCAGCCACAACATAGTGAAGACCCAAAATAAAATTCTCAAACATGAACCACCTTCAAAAATTATTCCTCGAAGATCCACAACACGCTACAACACCTTGTTGGCCAAGAACATGAAAAACATGAACACGTAAGAGAAAATCTTGGATCGTGAGCACAATGATCAATGCAGATGTGAAAAATAGATAGAGTACAATCTAGAAACATCCAAAAACATCATGAATCACCATAGAAGAATCTACAACAATTGGACTTGCTAAAATCTCATCACCTTCATTCAAGAACATCAACTAAAGCAACAAAAAAACTGTCAGAATACAAATCTTCATAACACAAACAAATCTTCACGTCGATCTCTAAAAATTAACGTGGATAAACTAGATATACTCAAAAAGAAACCCTTTAATCCACAACCTCTGGTCATCAACGTACTAAACTAACCAACAGACTAAACTTCACTTTACCACTGACAACCTGCAACTTATTTTATTACAATTTTCTCAATATCCTCGACATATACAACCTCTAAGACATTAATGCCAATAGTGTTGACATCAATAACAACCACGTATCAACAACACAACCACAACATCCAACAATCTTCCCCTTTGGCATTGATGGCAACACATGATGTGAAAAACACCATCAACACAATTATCTTAAGCACTTACTCCCCCTTAGGTTCTGACTCTTTTCTCCTCAACAACTCTTCTCCCACATGACTCTTCTTCCTCAGATAATTCACATTTTTAACATGACTCTTCTCCCCCTTTGACATCAATGACAAATATATCTTTTCTCCACACAAGCTTTGAACCAAATATCTGAACATCTAACTAGTCCCCCTGAGTAGCATCCACCACGACATCAATCCAGATCAAAATATGACCATGAAATGCACTGATTGATGCAATTTAATGCATCTTAGTTCTAATTAAGAGTGGTAATCACCCCTAGCTTCCTTCTGAGATACTCAAAAGTATCCTTAGGCAACTAATTTGTAAATATATCTGCAATTTATTCCTTAGTAGGCACATACTCCAGTCTGACTTCCTTTTCACTCACCTTCTCTCTTAAAAGGTGAAACTTGATAGATATATGCTTGGTCTTTGAATGCAACACCAGATTCTTAGAAATGTTAATTTCACTTGAATTATCACAGGATATAGCAATGGGTTCATCATACACAACTCTGATATCTTTCAACATCTGTTTCATCCACAATACTTGAGTACAATTGTTAGCAGCAACAATGTATTCTTCCTATGGCATTCTACTTCTTACTTAACCATGAAATCAAATTTTTACACAAGAAAAATGCACCACCACTAGTACTCTTTTTTTCATCCACATTACCTTCCCAATCAACATTAGTAAAAGCACTCAAAGTAAGATCATCATTTTTAGGATACAACAACCCAAAATCAGCTGTCCCCTTTAAGTATCTGAAAAATTCTTTTCACAACAGTTACATGAGATTCCTTAGGATCAGCTTGAAATCTTACAACAATGCATACAACATTCATGATATCTGGTCTAGTTTGAGTCAAATAAAGAAATCCATCGATCATCAATCTATATCTAGTCTGATTTGATTTTGGAGAATCATCATCTTGTGTCAACTTGCATCCGGTCACCATAGGTGTACCAACTGGCTTTGAATCTTCCATACCAAACTTCTTTAGCAATTATTTCACATACTTGGATTGAGATATGAAGATCCCTTTATCTAACTGAGTAATTTGCAATCCCAAAAATAATTTCATCTCACCAATCATAGACATCTCAAACTCATTCTGCATCTCATCAAAAAACTTCATGCACAAACTATCATCTCCTCCAAAAATGATATCATCAACAAAGACTTCAACAATCAAATCTTTATCATGATCAATCTTGAAATACATATTACTATCAACAATACCTTTATTGAATCCAAGCTTCAACAAATAATTGTCCAATCTAGCATACCATGCTCTTGGGGCTTGCTTAAGTCCATACAATGCTTTCTTCAACTGACAAACCATATCTCCCTAATCAGTCAATTGAAATCCATCAGGTTGCTCAACATCCACCTCTTCTTCCAATTCACCATTTAGAACTGCTAACTTGAAATCCATCTAATAAATCTTGTAATTTTTTTAAGCTCAGCATAAGCAAGAAATAGTCTCACAACTTCAATCCTAGCAATAGGGGAAATTTTTTCTTCAAAGTCAATTCCTTCCATTTGAGAATATCCTTTACACACCAATCTTTCTTTGTTTCTAACAACTTCACCTTGCTCATTCAGCTTGTTTCTAAAGACCCATTTAGTTCCAATTACATTTTTGTCCTTAGGTCTAGGAACAAGAATCCATGTAGTGTTCTTCTCAATTTTCTATAGCTATTCTTTCATTGCTTCCACCCAATGTTCATCTTTGCATGCTTCATTCACATTATTAGACTTAGTCTTTGAAATCAAATAGTATTCTTCTGCAATGTTTCTCCTAGTCTGAAAACCTTTGTTCTTATCACCTATAATATGATCTTCTAAATGATTTAGTCTTACATACCTTGGAGTCTTAGGATGTTCTTGAACTTCTAGCTCTTGTGATCTCTCTTCTGCACTTTCACTAGTTCCTTTGTCTCAATTTTCTTGATTCACCAGAATGATTTGAACTTGATTTTGAGTCTGAAATTTATTTCCTATGACTAAACTTCTATTTTGATCATCTAAATCATATCCACAGTTTCTAGATGGTCTAGCTATGTCTTCATCAACCTTGACATTTTCACTTTCAACTACTTTCCTCAATCTCTTGTTGTAGCACCGGTAGGCCTTACTCTTAGTAGAATAACCAAGAAATATTCCTTCATCACTCCTAGCATCAAAATTTCCTATCTCTTCATTTCTTCTGATATAGAATTTACTCCCAAATATTTTGAAATATCTAACAGTAGGCTTATGACCAGTCCATAGCTCAAAAGGGGTCTTACCAATATCACCTTTGCCTTGTACCCGGTTGAGGATGTAAACAACAATACTCATAGCTTCTCTCCAATAGATATGAGGGAAATTTCCTTCTAGCATCATAGTCCTAGAATCATCTTGAATTGTCCTGTTCTTCCTTTCCACAACTCCATTTTGTTGAGGGGTCCATGGGGCAGATAATTGGCTCCTTATCCCATGCACTTCACAAAAAGAATTAAACTCATGAGAAGTGAATTCACCACCTCTATCTGATCTCAAACATTTAATCTTCAGACTTGTCTCTATCTCAACCATAGCCTTAAAAGTCTTGAATTTCTCCAAAGCTTCAGATTTCTCCCTTAAGAAGGTAACCCACATCAATCTAGAGTAATCATCAATAAGTAACATGAAGTACCTGTCTCCTTGTAAACTTTTGATTCTAGAAGGACCACACAAATCAGTATGAACAAGTTCCAACACTTCTTTTGAACAATGTTGTTTTCTTTGAAATGAAATTCTAGTTTGCTTCCCTAGCTGACATTCCTTGCATATAGTATTAGTAGGCTTTACCAACTTAGGAAGATCTCTCACTGCCTGAGTAGAACTTATCTTGATAATATTATCAAAGTTTACATGACACATTCTCCTATGCCACAACCAACTTTCACCAACTTGAGCAATCATAAAATTTTCACTAGCAACATTCAGGTGAAAGATGTTACCTTTTATTTTTGTACCTGAAGCAATCACATTTTTGGAACTTCCCAATATTCTACACCTTCCATTCTTGAATTGAAGATTGTATCCCTTGTCAACCATTTGTCTGACACTTAAGAGATTATTCTTCAAACCTTCCATAGATAGAACATCATCAGTATTATTCTTACCATCAAGAGAAATGAATCCTCTTCCATGTATTACACTTGCTTTTTCATCACCAAATATTACATCACCATCATACATTTCAAGGCTCACAAATTTTATTTTATCACATGTCATGTGATGAGAGAATACACTATCAATCACCCATTCATCTTTCTCTTCAACTCGAGTAGCTAGGGCTTTCTCCACATTTGAGCAACTAACAAATCATTTTCCTTAATAGCAATAAATACATATTCATCCTCACTTGCATTCCCTTTATCAAATTCATCATTTGTCACACCTTCATCAACAACATAATAGCATTTTATTTGAAATCTAGGCTTGTTATGTCTTGGCTTAGGGACTCTTTCCAGACACCTTGATGCAAAATTACATATCTTATTGCAAGAAAAAGATTTAATAGGCAATTTTCCTTTATACTTACCTTCTCCTCTAGCTTCCCTTTTGACAATAAGTGCTTCAAGCTCCTCTAGCTTTCTCTCTTCTTCTTCAATCTCTCTCATTTCCTCCTCATACTTGAATACCTTTCTCGAAGAACTTTCTCTCAGATCATATCTCTATTTATCTCTTTCGGAAGTGGTAGCCTTGAATGCAGATTCTATCTTAGGAAGAGCATCACCAAATTCACTCAACTCAAAAGCAATAAGCTTACCAATCAACATGTCTCTGGTTACATTTGTTACAGTCCAGAGCTCCTCAATAGCAGTAGCTTTGACTTTGTATGCAACATGAAAGGATCTAAGCACTCTAACAACAATCTCTTATTCGTCCAACTATTCACCAACACATCTGATACCATACACAAGTTCATTCACTCTCTGCATGAAAGTAGTAATGCTCTCATTATCACCCATTCTCAACATTTCATATTTCCCTTTTAGACTCTATAACTTAGTAATCTTCACATTAGCATCACCTTCATACAAAGTTTCCAACTTTTTCTAGATCTCATAAGCAATCTCCAGATCCATAAAATTTGTCATCTCAAAATCAGTCAAAGCACTCAACAATGCTTCCTTAGCCCTGATATTGTACTCAACATCCCTAATCTCAATAGTAGTAGTAGGACCATTTTGAGGAATAACATACCTATTGATTGTAATGCTCTAGTAGGGTTCACCAATGCATCTCAGGTGGTACGCCATTTGAGTCTTCCATAGAGAATAATTTGTTTTATCAAATCTCAGACTATCCTTCTTGTATGTCGCCATCCCGGATCACCTCAACCTATTAAACTTCTTCCAAGGAACCTGCTCTAATACCAATTGTTGCAACACAAGGGAAGACAACTAAGAGGGGCAGTGAATCAATTGTCATAGAATTTCAAACTTATTCAACTTATTAACCTTATTCTCAGATTTGATCAATAATCATGAAAGCATAAATCAACAACACATCAAAAATAGACATAACACCAATTTTTTTTATGTGGAAACCCTGTTAGGGGAAAAACCATGATGGAGGTCAGTCCACAAGATTATACCCTATTAAAAGTATAAAGAAATATGAATGGGGAATGCACATGCATTTAGGTGCATTGCCTAGAGCTCACTGCTCAATTACAAAAGGAAGACACACTGTCTTACAAAAATATTTGGATCACAACCACAAGATTTGAACTGAGAAAATAGCATCTGCTAATACCTTATTACAGTTCTGATTAAGCACATGAACACTTCTTCACTCTTCTTTACACTCTGCTCTGCCTTCGAAAGATTTAGAACATTATTCATGCACACCATGCATTCAAATGGTATAAACAATCGCTTATATATATCTGCAACAAGAAATTGCATTGCTACATGTTGGCCTTAATAAAATAATAAAATGAATACAAATTGTCGGCCCAAAACATTAAAGATTATTAATGTGAATCAACCAAGGTCGGCCACAACATAGTGAAGACCCAAAATAAAATTCTCAAACATGAACCACCTTCAAAAATTATTTCTCAAAGATCCACAACATGCTACAACACCCTGTCGGCCAAGAACATGAAAAACATAAACACGCAAGAGAAAATATTGAATCACGAGCACAACGATCAATGCGGACGTGTAACACAGATAGAGTATGATCTAGAAACATCCACAAACATCATGAATCACTAGAGAAGCATCCACAACAACTAAACTTGCTAAAATATCATCATGTTCATTCAGGAACATCAACTGAAGCAACAAAAAAACTGTCAGAATACAAATCTTCATAACATGAACAAATCTTCACGTGGATCTTTGAAAATTAACATGGATAAACTAGATATACTCGACAAGAAAACCTTTAATCCACAACCTCTGATCATCAATGTACTGAACTAACTAACATACTGGACTTCACTTTACCACTAAAAATTGCAACTTATTTTATTACAATTTTCTCAATATCCTTGACATATACAGCCTCTAAGACATTAATGCCAATAATGTTGACATCAATGACAACCACATATCAGCAACATAACCACATCCAACAAGTTTTTCTTGTTACCAATTGGCCTTCGTTGCATGTTGGTGTTATTGATCTAATTTTTCTGAGGTGGTACCATTTGTTGCATAGCTGGTTGGATACTAGCAACTTGATTGTGGTTGGGTCTAGGAGCACTTAGTACGACCTTATCATCTACTACACTGTCATTTTTTATGTTTTTTATTTTTATCCCACACGTGAGGTTTCTCATTTGAACTGGTTGAAAGACGGTTGTCTTTGTAAGCTTGAGTGTTTCCTTGTGAGATTAGGGCTCTTTCAATGTTAAGGGCTCTTGGAACAAGCTCATCATAAGATGTGATGCATTACATTTTCAAGTGGAATGATAGATTCAGATCAAGGTTGGCTATGATGATTCCCACTTGTTGTTTGTTAGGAAGAGGCCACTTGATTTTACTAGCTCTTTGTCTACATCATTGTAAGAAATTTGTGAAAGTTTCACCTGGATTTTTTTTTAGAGTGTACAACTCTTAGAGACTAACGCCCATGTCAAGATTAAAGGAGAAGTGATCGATGAATTTTTCACTGATTTCTTGAAAATTTTTGATACCAGGAGGCAAACAAGAGAACCATTCCATAGAAATACCTGTTAAACTCCGAGGAAAAGAGGCGCATTAGATATGAATCATTGTAAGCCACTTCCATGCACATGATGTTGAATTCTTTGATATGGCCAACAAGACTTTCTTTCCCTCTGTATTTGTTAAACTTGGGGATTTAAAAACCAGGAGGGAATGGTACCATTGCTATGTTTCGATCAAATGGGTAAGGACACAAGTTCTATGTATGAGGTTTCTTTGTCTTGCCCATATGAAGGCCCTATATTTCTTGTGAGAGTGCTTTCATTTGTGATGCGATATCGTATTACGGATTGGGTGGAGGAACATATGGTGGAATGAGAGATGAGTTATATGGGGTGTATGAAGGTGTGAGATTTTGTGAAAGTGATGAATATGTTCCCGATGCATTTGGATTGATGATGTTTGTATGAGGAAAATAGGATCCTTGTTGTTGTTGTTGGGCATACTGTTGAGCTAGTAAGGCTTGTTGTTAAGCTTGTTGTTGTTGTTGTGCCACTTGGGGTTGTTGTTGGGCCTGTTGTTGTTGTTGTGCTAGTAAAGCTTCTTGTTGTGCTTGTTGTTGTTGCACGGGTTGTTGTGTTGCTAAAGTTACTTGCTAAGCTTGTTGGACAATGACTGCTTGCTTTTGTTGCTATTGCTATTGTGCTAAGGCTACTTGTTGTGCTTTTTGTTGTTGTACGACTTGTTGGTAAGTTTTGTGTGCTTGTTGTAGAGCTAGGGCATGTACGTGGAATGCGGGATTCGGTGGTTGTTGAGCAGTTGTGAAGGATTGATGTTTTGAGTGGTTAGTGGATTGGTAGTAAAAGGTGGAGGATTCCCTTGATTTAACGTTCCTTACATAAGATAGTGGATTGAGGGGGAGGAATGTATGTTTGAGGCCCTGATTGATTTGGTATAGAAAAGGGAGCTATCGGAAAGGATGATGTCATTAAGTTTTGCAATGGAAATGACACACTAGGACCTTGAGTCCATTGATTAAAAATATTCCCTTGTCCTATGTTTGGAGGATTTCCTTGTGTAAAAGATGTAAACAAAGGATTTGTGATCAAGGTACTCCCATGATTGATATAACTCATAACCAAGGGATTGCTTTGAGGTGGATTGATAGAAGATGATGTGGTAATGATAAATGGAATGGATGAACCCACTAGAGGGTTGGATAAAGATGTCCCTAGTTGCACTGAGGGTTGATTCTGTGATATGGGATTGACATGCCCTTGTGTGATACTTTGATTTTTTTGGTCTGTACTACTTTGTGTGATGGTAGGTACACTTGTGGTACTCATAGATGTGGATGAAGAAGGATGTCCCGAAATGTTGAAGTGGTAGTAGAATAGTGAAGTTCAAGTGGATTTTGTATCTAGTTTGGACCTTTGGGAATGGGAGGAGAACCAAAGGTAGGTGTCTAAATGGAAGTGGGAGGTGGAGGATTTGTTTCAAGTGTACCCACAAGTGTATTACTTTCAAATGGTAAGGTGTGACCAAAATCTTTAGGAAGGTTGGTTGCAAGACTAGGTATGTAAGTTTGACTTGGACCTTGTAATGGAGTTGTGAAATCCCGTGTAAAACTTTGTGCTACAAATGTTGAAGATATAGGAGCTACACTTTCAAAAATTTGATGTTCTAAAAGTTCTTCCCTAGTGAGCTCAAACGGGTTGTATTTGACATCTTCGATTTTGTATGATCCTGAAGGAGATGATGGTTGTTGTGATGGTGTAACATGACTTCTAGGATCAAACTCTAAAGGATTTGGATCACTTGCAGTAAATGTAACTTTTTCTTTTTCCATGATTCTCTTGTGGTGTGATCTCATCTTTATCATAAATTTGGTGTCAGCTAGGGGAGAGTTGTGTTGAGTTTTGTAATGTTTGAACTCTCTAGTTGAATCAAACCTAGGTAAAAGGGACACTCTAATTATTTTGGGAGAAATGATGATAATGTGGGATGAAAAGATGGGTGATGTGGGAGGTGATCTTTGCAAACATTTTGGGACAACACTTTTGACTTAAGTTTGATGTTGTGATGTTGGGATAAAGGCTACTAATGAACTTGGAAATATTTAGGGTAGACTCGTGACCTTCAAGATAAACTAGTTCAAAGATGATAACTATCTCAACTAAGTGCATGGAAAAGGATGAATTTCACATACAAAGTAGCTAAGGTAGCAAGTTGGTTTGATGTTTTAAGTCCCAAAAGTGTTGGTGTATTTAAAATTTTGAAAAGATAGATGAGATGAAAGATGAAATGTTGGACCCAATGTTGATCTAAAGTGAACCTTTTGTTTTGACAAAGTCACGGTAGTGAGAATGATGCTAGACCTCTAAAATGTCCAAATCCTAAAGACCCAATGATTTAGAATTTTTTTGATCTTCAAAAAGATGAGGGTTCTGGCTAATAAAGAATGTGTACATGTCTGGATATTTTCTCAATGTGCATTCATAAAATTTTATCAACAATTTATTTCTATTTTTGTAAAGTGCCTCAATGTGGTTGTTGATTTCTTTTGCACTACAATGTCTAAGTTTATGGTGACAACTAGTTGACCTTCATTTAGGGATCCTTACTTTGCATGAGATCATTTGGGAAAGTGAGATTTTATTTAAAAAAGATCAAGGTAACAAAAATGATGGTAGACCTCTAAAATGTTCAAGTCATAAAAAATGAGAGGATGGAGGGGAATGTTGAAACCTGTTTGGGATCTCCTAGCTCAGGCATAAAAGTTTCTCAACAAAGTGTAATGGTTGTGGTAAAATATGGATGCCCAATTTTGATTATACTTTGTTTGATGATTCCTATTTCTAAAATGGAGTGTTGGAGATTTTCCTCTACAAAGTTTAATTGTTTTATGAATCATTTAGAGGAGTTGGGTATCATGAAAAAGACCAGGATTTTGACTCCAAAAGAATGCAAACAATTCTGGACTATACCTTGAAGCGTGTCTATAGAAGTTTGCTACCAATTTTTTTATGTTTTTGTGAACTTCTTGAAGGTGTTTCTTAAGGGCTTTTAGAGTGGGATGCCTAAGTATAAAATTAGGTCCTGTAGACTTTGGTTTAGGAATCTTGATTCTTCATGAGATCATGGGGAAACAATTTAAGTTTATGGAAGGAAGGAAGATATTTATTGCCACACGAGTGGTGGTAATAGGGGCCTTCCAACCTATATATCAGTATGTTCCTCTTCTTCATCTAAATTTTTTGTTGCATTTCTCCACTGTGTGTTTGTTTCCTTGTTTTCAAAAGTGAGGGTTCTCAAACTGCTAATGAGATCTATTTTTTCACCATTTATGAGTTCGAAGTTTGGCTGAATTATAGCAACTGGAAGATCAGGTTGTTCAAGGGGAGCAATCTGTCTCCAAATAGTCATGTGGGGTTCATTTGTCAATTTATCTTTGCTTAAATGAATTGATTTTACCATAAACACTTGTCTTTTGATTATGTTTTCAAACTAGATGTTTATGTCAAAAACATCATAACTTTCACAATTTCCATTTCATGAAAATTATGAGATTAAAGCCACAATTGCCTATGTTGTCTTTGGTAAATATGGGTTTGATATTAATGTCAAGATATTTAGAAATCGCTATGGATAAATCCTTAGGACAATAAGCAATATCGAGGCTAACTCAAGAAGTCCATATTTAAACCAAAGTGTTTGAAATTTTGAATAGTGAGTGTTTGTTTTTGGAACGCTTTGAAACCAAGAAAAGTGTTAAACTGACTCACAAGAATTACAACCCTAGGATGGAAATGGCTATATTTGTTGTATTCCCACTTGGATTTCTCTAGCTGCGCTTATTCAGAGCAGATGATTAGAAGCTTGACCACACTAGATCCCCTCCATGACAGTCACTTCTACGGGTTAGCCAAGTTTCAAGTTCTCATGAATATCCCATGACAAAATTTTCATCTCTACTAAGAACTGCAAAATGTGGGACAACTTTGGAGGTCTGACCTCCTGACATCAACAAATATTAGGAATTTTTGGCTACTACACAAAGGTTCATTATAAGGGCATCTAGTTCAGAGGACACTATGATAAACTCCCTCAAGAGGTCTCCCAACCCTTAGAACAAGGGCTTTACACATCATAAAGATACTGGGGGAGAGCTATCATGCATCAATTTGTTGAATACAAACTTTCCTTGCAACCACAAATTTATATAGTGGTTTGGAAGAATTAAAGCATAATGAAGCAACCAATACTCGAATCTCAACAAGATTAGTCAATCAAAATTGAAAGTAAAAATTTTATCAAAAAATCTAATTACATGATAATCTTATGAAAGCTTTAAAGAAAACATCTACTCTAATCCATTGAAATTTATCTTTTTGTGGAATTGGTGTCACGTTGATGTGGACCAACAACCCCTTCCCAATCCCATGATAGTGAACTTGTTTCAGTCGATTCTATGGAAGAGAATCGATGAAACCATGATGTTTGGTGTATGAAAAACCTAAATTATGCACAAAATGAGCATGATGCAAGATAAGTTACCATGATTCTATGATATAAATGATCTAATTATGAAATTTCTAAGCTAATCTAAGCTAATGTAAGCGAAAAATGATGCTAAAATATGAAAACCATAAATTATTTACAAACTAAGATGGATGCATGGAAGCCATTAATGAAAGATTGAAGCTATTTATGAAACTAAAACAAACTGAAAATAAACTAAATGTGTTCAAATTGAGAGTATGGTTGTGAGAAAATTCAATAGCATGACTTTGCAATAAAAGATCAATCCATTTGTCTCCAAATAGTGATCTATTTATAGGAGAGCAAATGAGGAATGAATGGTTGAGATAAAAAAGCTCAATCAATGGCTCAAGATGAAAGAAATGAGAGGCATGGATTATGGATTCTCATCAATGGATGAGAATGCAAGATGAAGATTAATCAAAGGCTCACAATTACCTCAAACAAACACACTTTTGATCTACTCACATAGGTCAAAGGTAACTTGCTAGAAAGGTAAAAGGGTTAACAAGCTTTTGAAGCTAAGTGAGTTGATTGGAGGAGAGGGAATATTCCTTAGAATATTCCATTAGGGTGAGGAAAAAGAGGATTTTACAAATTAAAACGGTTTTAATTGTGCAAAAAGGATAAAGAATATTCCATGGGAAGATTCCCTTTGATTAGAGGAATAATTATTTTAATTGCTAATTAAACAAGGTTTAATAATTTATGCAATTAGGGGATTAGAAGAATTAGAAGATATTTATTAAATTAGATGATTTAATAAATATGGGAGAGGTGAGATGATATTTAATTAAATAACTTAGGGTTATTTAATAAAATAAGATGACTTAGGAGATTAAATTAAATATTTTGATGTATTTAATTTAATTAGATGAAGTGATAGTGCAAAAAGAGGTGAATTAACCCAATTAAATTAATTAGGCCAATTAGATAAAAATGATGAAATTAATTAATTAGCTAGGCTAATTGAATTAATTAAGTGAAAACAGGATAGATAAAGAGGAAATGATGTTAATAAATCCGATTCGAGTGTATGACATTGATTAGGATATTTTTCAGTGTCTACAGATGTAACACTCTTGATCTTTTTCATTGATATCATAACCATCATGACCTTAGCATATCATTGTTTTGATAAAGACTTCATTTTCTACTTCAAAAATGTGAATGCTTATAGTGATCAGTGTCTGATCGCCCTCCTTCAAATCTGTGCCATTGATTTGGGTTCCTTTATATTCATACCCATCAACTATTGTATCTTTGTATACACCTCCAAATTTCATTATCACGATGCATAGAACCCTTGCGATACAGTAAAATCTTGCCACCTATCTTCCATTCAATGTGTTATGCATTCCCCATATCGTAGGGTTGAATCGAGGACCCATCGAAAGCATAGAAGGGCAACGAGAAGCTGCAATCTATACTCAATTGTCATCATCTTCCACCATCTTCCAATGTTCATTGCTCATCATTGAATGCATCCCATCATTTCACTTCACAAAATTGATGTGAAGTGACTAAGTGATCTTTTTCCACGTGTTCATCATCAACTTGTAGATTTTGGACCCACATCATACTTCATACGTCGTTCGTTTGACCACCACTTGCTCTCCTCTGTTGGTGGCTTATCGTAACCTTCTAATGCATCACTAAACACCTTTATTCAATTTTCTTTGCAATAGTGATTTGAAGCAATGAAGCGATGCAATCACATATCACCATTTTCCTTCAATTGATGTCATGTTCCACTACCATTTCTCACCTTTAAATATTGACTGTCAAATAAACAACTCTTTAAATCATCACCATCAATCTCCTTCTTAGCAACCACATATCATTAGGTCCCATGAAGACACATGTCACAAGCCTGTAGCACCACAGGACAAAGATGTAGGCCCAATAAATCTTTAGCGGCCTAGTGGGATAATGCCATATGACATCCTTTTCAGCATTGTGTAACTCACAACAATGATGTGAGTTGACATATCGCCCAACCGTTCTGCTCCACTTTTTCACACGTAGCCATCTTCTTTCCTCGCTTCATCCTTTATCTGGTCCCACCATACACACTATGGGCACTGTCTGATCATCTTCGAACGATCTCCACTATTTCCCGCTATACCATAGGGCTCGGAGGGGACCCACCACATCTTCAATGGGATGGAAAGTACCATATAATCTAAATGACTTGATCACAACCTTTGATCAAGTTCATTACTGATAGCCTTGGTTGATGCAATCATTCGTTGCCACCTATCATTGTGATATCACCTTCCACTAACTTCATCTGCCTTCCTATCGGGTCTCACCTGAAACACATCTTGCACAGTCTGATCATAAACACACAATCTCTACTATTTCCCACTATCCCACAAGACTTAGACGGGGACCCACCTTATACACTACAGGTTAGTGAGGAAGCCATCGATCTCCAAGGCTTGATCACAACCGTTAATCAAGTGAATAAAAATATTTCATTTGCGATTTAGGAAACATTAAGAATAAATATTTTTCAGGCCGGTAAGCACAAGGTGATGAGATCGGTCACAAAAAGAGCTCAAAGGCATAATTTATAACTTATGTGACTTGCTACTGTCAATATACATTCAACACACAATAATAAATTTTTCTTATCACCATGACTGTAAACCTAGGGTTTAACCAGTAAACCCTAAACCTATTAGAGAGCACAAGTAAATCATTCTTGAGCATATTTGACACCATCTAATCTTGCAAACTGGACTAATTGACTCCTCTCGAAAAACCCATGTCAAATTTGTAGTCAAATTCCTTTGAAAACCTCTGGAAGTGACCTTTGCAATAGCATGAAAACATTTCATTGCACTATTGTAACATTTTCAAATACATGCTCTTGTCTTCATCATTCTACACCAACTCTTCCAAACATTGATCCTCTGATCTCCATGACATCCAAGCACACCACTGAATCACACTTTGGCATCAAAGAAACCATTTGACATCAATGCCAACAATCTCCCTTGTAGGATTAGTTCCATCTCAATTCTAATATCTCCTTAGACATCAATGGAACTTTTGACATTAATGACAACATTATGCCAACAATTTCCCCCTTTGTCATTGATGGCAAAACCAAATGCTCCAAATGCTTAGAATCAATTAATGAGCATTTGCACAACTCTCTCCTAGCATAGCTCTCTCCATAATCATAGAATTTGAAGAATTATCTCCCCCTTTGACATCAATGGAAAAGGGACACTCCTAAACATCTTTCTACAAGACACCATACTTCTGCAACTTCTACTTCTCCTTAGCAACGGCAAAGGGATTTTTCTCCCCCTTTGACTAATACCAACTGGCTTCAATTTTTACTCTCCTCCTCTAACCTCAATGGAAAAATCATATGCTCCAACCACTTTGTACCAATTAACACTATCTGATGCCAGTTGAAGTGCCATTTCATGCTCTTGACCAATTAGGTTTGATACCAATTGGAGCCACTCTATGCTAATTATAAAAAAATAAATTGTGAGTGCATATACAAAACAGCTCCCCTTCGGACATGTCTCCTCTTCTTTTGCAATCTATCCCAGTAGAGGATTTTCACAACCACTCTCCCTAAACTACAAATATTCTCCTCCTCTGACAAGCCATACAAAGAGAAAGAATAGGATCTTTGAATTTGCAACCATCAATTCACTAGAAATTTGTAAAACAATTTTTTCTTGACTTGATGTATCCTTTCATTCCTAGGGATGATTGAGATACCAATTGAGCTTCTGCTAGACTCATGCCCTATCACTAAGATTTAGTGATATAAGGTTGGAGAAAACACATTGAGTGTTGTCTATTGACCTTTCACTCTCCAAACCTTCTTTGGCTTCTTCTATGTCTAGTTAGCCTTCTTCTCAACATGTGAACTTTTGTTCACACTAGAGGATGTATTCTTCTTTCCTTTATTCTATGCTATAGGTCTTACATAATTTTTTCTACTACTCTTAGCTATGTGACCAAAATTATTACAATTGTAGCACATTGCATTCATTTTCATTACAGGAGAAAATGAATTCCTATTCATATGTTGTGTGCTCCTTTTAGGTGCAACTCTACACTCACAAGCCTTATGACCAAACTAATTACATGAATAACAGTAATTGTAGACATTAAAAAATGTCCTAGATGATATCATACACTCGAATCAGGTTTACTAACATCATTTCCTCTTGAAACCCATCCTCTTTTTTCTTAATTAATTAAATTAGCCTAGCTATTTAATTAATTTCCTCATTTTTTTCCATTAATCTAATTCATCAAATTGGGTTAATTCACCCCTTTCATGCTAACATTTCATCTCATTAAATTAAATAGATCAAAATATGTAATTTAATTCCATAAGTCTTCTAATTTAATTAAATAACCCTAAGTTATTTAATTAAATATCATTTCATCTCCCCCCATTCATTAAATCATTTAATTTAATGAATATCACTTTAATTCTTCAAATCCCCTAATTTCATGATTAAACCTTGTTTAATTAGCAATTAAACTAATTTTCCTCCAAATGGGAATATTCCTTATCCCTTTTTTGTGCAATTAAAAAATTCTTTTAATTTGAAAAATATCTTTAGCCTCACCCATGAGAATATTCCAAAGAATATTCTCTCTCCTCCAACCATCTCACTTGGCTTCTTGAACAAGCTAAACTTGTGACCTCTTGAGCAAATCGCATAGTGACCTATGTGTGCAAGTCAAAAGTGTGTTTTCTTGGAACAAATGTGATCCCTTGATTAATTCTCATCTTGTACTCTCATCCATTGATGCTAATCCATGATCCATGCCTCCCATTTCCTCCATTCTTGACCATTGATTAATCTTTTCAATCTCAACCCTCTTTTTCTCATTTTCTCTCTTATAAGTAGAACACTATTTGGAGAACAAATGAATCCATCTTTCAATTTCAAACTTATGTTGTTTAATTCACTCTCACTTACACTCACTTTTTACTCACTTTTAGCTTATTTCAGTTCATTTTTAGTTGCATAATAGCTTAAGAC
The DNA here is from genome assembly GCA_007258455.2 of Sequoia sempervirens. Lineage (NCBI taxonomy): Eukaryota > Viridiplantae > Streptophyta > Pinopsida > Cupressales > Cupressaceae > Sequoia > Sequoia sempervirens. The sequence continues at coordinate 206,232,191 of VDFB02000008.1, forward strand.
ATCCATTAATGGCTTCCATGCATCCATCTTAGCTTGTTTATAAATTAGGGTTTCCATCTTTTAGCTTAGAATTATATTGGATTAGCTTAGAAATTGCATAGTTAGATCAATTTTAGCATAAAATCATGTTAATTTAGTTTGCATCATGTTTAATTTAGCATAAATCAAGTTTTCATCCATTTATCACAATGGTTTCATCGATTCTCTTCCATAGAATCGATTGAAACAGGCTCACAAATCAGGGGATTGGGAAAGGGTTGTTGTTCCACATCAACACAACACCAATTCCAAAATGGGATAAATTTCAAATGGGTTAGAGTAGACATTTAACTAATTTTGTAGTTTGCAATTTTTTAGTTTCAATAAATGCTTAGTTTAACTTTGAATTTGAATGATCTTGTTTGAGATTAAGGTTTAGTGGCTAAATTATGCTTCGATTCATGATGGATCAATTGTAATTGACCCACACTGACAATCCTCAATTCACATTCTAGCACTAGAATGATGGAAAATTGTTAATTTAATCAATTTTTAGCTTGAATTCCATTCGTTTTATTTTTTGTAGGATACAACGACGCCCAAATCAAATACAACGCCTTTGAAGTGTGTCACCATATAGTGATGCTATCACTATTTAAAACTATGATGCTGATTAAATAAATAGTGACACTAATTTAATATTGAGGTATCAAAGACTTCAAATGGAGACACCCCCAAGTTCACTAGAGCGACTCCTGAAAAAATTGTGATGCTATCATGCTCTCTATTTCTGTTGTAGAGCAACACCCAAATTGACCAGAGCAACACCCAAATTTCAAATCACAATGCTATCATGTTCAACGATGGCCAACCAAGACTAATAGGGTTTTGTAGGTTGGATGACATGGAGCTAAAGTGAAGAAATCCTTCTTATCTTGAAATTTCATGATTGTAACAAGTGTTTGATGCTTTTGGGGCAATTGTAACCCAATTTCTAATGCTTTCTACTTTATGCTTTATAACCTCACTAAATTTCAATCGGGTTTAAAACGAATGCTCAAACAGGACTAAAATTGAACCCTCATCTCATCATTGTCTTTGGGATTAAAATTGACCAAGGAAACTTCACATTTAGTTTGGTGTATAAAATGAAGTCATCTTAGCTTACAGGTTAAAATTTACAACTATTTGCTATGTTTTGTGATTTACACTTCTGTTATTGAATGTGTATGCAATTCTCTCTCACCATTTGGTGACCTTGAGAAATAAAAACATGCCTTAACACTTGGTGTAATCACCTACATCTTTCAATTTGGATTAAAATTGAACCCCTTGCGAGTGTGAGAAAAAGGCATAGCGTGTGTTCTCTCTTTGTTCATACAAATGGAGATGATCAGACTATGGATGTACTTCCTCACTATTGTTTATCCTTGGAGGGCCTTCCTCCCCACTTCAAAAGGAGGGAACAAACCAAGTGGTAACAAACTAAAGCCAAGTTCTTCCAAACCGCTATATAAATGTGTGGTTGCAATGAAAATTGTGATCAATGTGATGTAGTATATGATAGCTCTCTCCTAGTATCTTTATGATGCATAAATCCCTTGTTCTAAGGGTTGGGATACCTCTTGATGGATTTTATCATCGTATCCCCTAAACTGGAAGCCCTTACTACAAACCCTTGTTTAGAAGCCAAAAATCCTTAATACTTGGTGTAAGAAGGCTCATTCTGAAGCTGCCCCACATTTGTACTATTCATTGTTGAAATAAAAAAATCCTTTTGATCTCTGAATTTTAAGGTTTTTGAGATTTGGTGGTCCTGAGAAGTGTGTGCTATGGAGGGGAGCTAGTGTCGTGAAATCTCTAATTGTTCACATTGTTTAGTGTTTGGAGAAATCCAAGTGGAGAATCAACAAGCATAGCCATTTCAAACCTAGGGTTGTAAATGATTGTGAGTGAGCTTAATACATTGCTTGGTTTCAAAACGTTACAAAACAAACATCCACTATCTTCGTGAAAATTTCAAACACTTTGGCTTAAATATGGATATCTTTTGAAATTATCCTTGATATTACTGCTTGTCCTAAGGATTTCTATCCTTAGAGATTTTTAAATATCTTGACTTCTATCTCAAATCCATATTTTCCAAAGACAACATAAACAATTATGGCTTCAACCTCATGATTTTCACAAAATGGACATTGTGAAAGTTATGATGTTTTTGACATAAAAATTTAGTTTGAAAACTTAATCAAGATGAATGATTGTGGTAAAATAAATTCACTTAAGCAAGAAAAATTGACAAATGAACCCCCCATGACTATTTGGAGACCGATTGCTCCCATTGAAAAACCTGATCTTCTAGGTGTTATCATTCAACCAAACTTTGAACTCATTAATAGAGAACAAATTGATCTCATTAGCAATTTGAGAAACTTCACTTTTGAAACCAAAGAAACACCTACCTAGTGGAGAAACATAACAACCATTTTAGATAAAGAAGAGGAACAATATGATATTGAGGCTGGAAGGCCCATATTACCACCACCTGCATGGAAATAAATATCTCCCTTTCTTCCATAGACTTAGAATTTCCTAAATGATACCACGTAAAATTAGAATCCCCAAAAGAAGGTCTATAGGTTGTCATTTTAAATTCAGGCACCTTAGTTCAAAGGCAATCCAAAACTGCATTTCAACACTCTACCTCAATAGAAACAAGTTGTTAGTAAACTTTTATGAACACACATTGATGAAACATCCACACATGTACATATTCTTTATGAGTCAAAACCCAGGTCTTTTTCATGATAATCCGCCTATCTAGAACATTGGGTTCTTTTCATGGTCTTGAAATCCCTTAAATGATCTATCACAAAATCAAAATCCGTAGGGGAAGATCTACAAATTGCCATTACAAATGTAGGTATCGTAATTCCAAGTTTAGTAGGAAGTGGGCCTTAATACTTTATTGTAATCACAACCTCTTGTTAAAGAACCATTATGCTTGATCTAGGAGGAACCAAAAAGCTTTACATACCCATCCATACTCTTTAGGATTTGAAAACTTTAGAGGTCTAGCATAATTCTCACTACCTTGGTCTTTTCAAAACAAAGGTTCACTTTAAGTCAAGATTGGGTCAAACGTCTCATCCACCCCTTCATCAAAATTTCATCCTCCACTTCACCTATCTTTGACAAAAAAATTGAATACACTAACACTTTGTGACTTAAACATCTATCAAACCAACCCCCTAACTTGGCTATTTTTTATGTGAAATGTATCCTTTTCCATGCATTTAGTGGATTTAATTATCATCTTTGAACTAGTTTATCTTGAAGGTCATGAGTCTACCCTAAATATTTACAAGTTCATCAACATCCTTTATCCCAACATCAAAACATCAAATTTAAGCCAAAAGTATTGTCCCAAAACATTTACAAAGATCACTTCCCACATCACCCATATTTTCATTCCCCATTATCACCATTAATCTAAAAAGACTTAGAGCATCCATTTTACCTAGATTTGAGTCAACTAGAGAGTTCAAACATCATAAATCACAACACAACTCTCCCGAAGGTGACACAAATTTTATGGTAAAGACAAGATCACAACACAAGAGAATGATGGAGAAAACAAAAGTTACATTTACCTCAAGTGATACAAATCCTTTAGAATTTGATCTGAGAAGTAAAGTTACCCCCATCACAACAACCTTCATCCCATCAGGGCCATATGAGATAGAAGATATCACAAACAATCCATTTGAACTCACTAGGCAAGAACTCATGGAACATTAAGCCTTTGAAAATGTAGCTCCTATCTCCCCAACATTTGTGGCACAAAAATTAACACAAGGTTTCACAACCCCATCACTAGGGCTATATCAAACCTATATTCGCAATATTGTAACAAGCCTTGCTCAAGACTTTGGTCATGCTCTTTCATTTGAAATCAACACACTTGTGGGTACACTTGAAACCAATCCTCCATCTCACACAACCACTTGGACACCTACCTTTGGTGCTCCTCCTGTTCCCAAAGATCCTAAACAGCCATACACACTTTTCAACCTTCATTACTCCACCATGACTTCCACATATCGGGGACATACTTCTTTATCAATACCCATAAGTACCACAAGTAAGCCTACCATCATGCAAAGCAATTTGGATCAAGTATCTCAAAACAACACGCAAGGGTATATCAATACCATACCACAGAGTCAACCCTTAAAGAAAATAGGGGCATCCTTACCCAATCCTCCAATTGGTTCATCCATACCATTGGTTTTACTAAACACATCCATCCCATTCATTATCAACTCATGCCAAAGCAATCCCTTGGTAAAAAATCTTGTCAACACAGGTAATACATCATCTATATCCCTAACACAAGGAAATCCTCAAGGCATGGGAAAATTAAACCTTTTTAATCAATGGACTCAAGGTCCTAGTGTTTCATTTCCATCACATAATCTAATGGCACCATCCTCATCTTTTCCCATAGTACCTTTTACTATGCCAAATCAAATAGGATCTCAAACCTACATTCCTCCACCACAATCTACTATCTTACAAGAAATGTTGAACCAAGGGAATCCCCAACATCTCATCACCAATCCATTAACCAGTCAAAACATCAATATCCATAATCCTTCACCGATGTCTTAACAACCACTTGATCCCTCATTGCAAGTGCACGCCTTAGCCTTACAACAAGCACAACAATCCTATCAACAAGCCCTAGTAGTACAACAACAACAAAAAGAAGTAGCCTTAGCACAAAAACATAAGAAACAACAACAAGCATCCCTAGCAGCACAAACAAGCAGCCTTAGCACATCAACAACAACAACAAAAACAAGCAGCATTAGCAGCACAACAAAAAAATCAATCCTATCAAGCAGATTTAGCAGCACAACAACAACAACAAGCCCAACAACAAGCCCTAGTGGTGCAACAACAGCAACAAGCTCAACAAAAATCCTTACTAGCTCAATAGTATGCCCAACAAAAACAACAAAGTTCCTAATATAATCCTCAATCAAACATCGTCAATCCAAACACATTAGGAACATATACATCAATACCCCAATCAACTTCACCAAATCTTACACCACCATACACCCCATACAATTCGTCCATCATCTCGCCATGTGTTCCTCCACCCAACCTGCAAGGTGATCTAGCATCACAATTTAAGGCACTCACACAAGAAATTCAGGACCTTCACATGGGCAAGGCAAAGAAGCCCCATACATAGAACTTGTGTCCATATCCATTTGATTGAAACATCGCAATGGTACCATTCTCTCCTGGTTTTGAAATACCCAAATTCAACAAATACAAAGGGAGAGGAAGTCCTATGGACCATATTAAAGAATTTAATTTCATGTGCATGGAGGTGGCTTACAATGATTCATATTTGATGCACCTCTTCCCTTGAAGTTTAACAAGTCCTGCTATGCATTGGTTTTCTCATCTACCTCCTAGTATCAAAAAATTTCAAAAAAATAATGATAAATTTATTGATCATTGCTCCTTCAATATTGACATGGATTCCAATATAGAAGAATTATACACTCTTAGGCAAAATAAAGGAGAAACTTATGCTAATTTCTTACAATGGTGGAGACAGAGAGCTAGTAAGAGCAAATGGCCTCTTCCTGATGGACAAGTGGGAATCATCATCCCCAATCTAGATCCAGATCTATCCTTCCACTTGAAAATGCAGTGCATCACATCATATGATGAGCTTTTCCCTAGAGCCCTTAACATTGAGAGAGATCTAATCTCACAAGGAAATAGTCAAGCTTACAAAGACAATCACCCATCAACTAGTTCAAATAACAAGCCTCATGTCTGGGCTAAAAAACATAAACATAACAAATGATGGTGTGGTAGACGCTAAGGTAATCCTAAGTGCTCTAAGGCCAAACAACAATCAAGTTTCTAACATTCAACCAATGGTGCACCAAACAACACCTTCTTAGAACAATTGGATCAACAACACCGAAATGCAAAGGTGAACCAATAACAAGAACAACTATCCCAAACAAAAGTACACATAGTTATCTAAACCCATTGAAACTATCATGAAGAAGTTGGTAGAGTCAAATCTGATCACACTTCCTAACTTTGAAAACTACCAAGAACCACAAGAAAAACCATCCTGGTACAACAAGGACCTTTGTGATTTTCACAAAATCAAAGGACACAAAACAAAAAACTACATGAGACTCAAAAAAATTATCCAAGACCTCATAGAGAATGATACCATATCTATTGAGGTACCATCTAGTCACTAGGATCTTAATATATACAAGAATCCAATACTAGATCATAACAAAACAAACAACACTAGAAAAGCTAAGGATTACACGAACGTACAACATACCTATTCCAATGTAGTTGCTTCCTATGATAGCGTCATCACTATCGTCACCATCAAAGGGCATAGTGAAAAGTGTGAAGTCACCACATGACGTGGTAAATTCACCATCCAAGGAGTCCCACCCAAATCTAGGGCACAACCTACTCTACCAACATCAAGTACCATCAAGTAAAATCTCTTAGAACAACTCAAAAAGACCCTCACATAGATATCAATCCTAGAACTATTGAGGCTATCACCTACACATAGGGAAATATTGGAGAAAGCTTTATCAGAGTCATCTATTCCCAAGGATATTGGCACCAATTAGTTTCAAGCTATGGTAGGCCATATCGCTAATCATCTTCTCACCTTCTCCGAGCAAGACCTACCGTCACAACCATCTCATAACCGTGCTTTACAGCTTGAGGTTATCATCTATAAGAACAAGTTCAAAAGAGTCTTAGTATATGGAGGTATTGGATTGAACATTTGCTCCCTTTAGTTGATCAAAAATATGGGCTTTCAGAGGATACTATTGAGAGGACAAAGAATACCACGATTAGGGCATATGATGACCAAGAACAAGTATCACAAGGAATCATTGCACTTCCCATCCAAGTAGGCCCTCTCATTGCAAAGACTACATGTTAGACCTTGATCTTCCTTATAGAATCTTTTTTGGTTGACCATGGATCCATGCTTTAAAATTTGTAGCCTTAACTTATCATCAATGTGTGAAGTTTCCTTTTGAGGGCAGAGAAATTACTATCCATGGAGAGCCTCAGCCTTTTTACTATACAAAAATCTTGAGGAAAAATTATATAAGATACCCCAAATACCCAAGAATGATGAAGGGCCTACACCTTCTACCTCATTTGTTGACCCATCACCCCTTGCATCTACCTCATAAGAAAAAACATCCATTGTGTAGAGTATGCCCAATCTCAAAGCAGTAATTCAAAATGATGGTTGTGGGAACTACAAGCTAATGAAGAACACCTTTGTCTTAGGAGAAATATTGAATTTTCCACAATCTCATGGGAAACCCACATCTAGCACCAAAGAACTCGAAACAATCAAGATGACAGCCACTACCTTCACCAAGTGGGGGCATTTGAACCAGGAAGATATCAATGAAGAAGATATCTCTAAACTCCTCTATCAGGATGAACGACCTATCCCTGTTCTTCCCATGGAAGATGACAACAAAGGCTTGTAGCTAATGAGGGGATGGGGATACAACATGAATGAGAAGCTAGGACAAAATGATAATGGTTTCCTAGAACCTATCATTCCTGAGAAACGATAAAGAATCTTGGTCTAGGTTGTATCACTAGCAAGGTCACCCTTATTGGCAAAGGTACTTCTGCTAAATGGGTTGAGGCTTCTTCTTGGTTACCTACATAGCATGATACAACCTTAGATGACTTCCCCCTTGATGTTGCATACCTATTTGATAACAACATCCTCTTTATGACATTTGTTACATCCTTTACTCAAAACAATCAACCAACTAAAATACGCCTAGTCTACCCACAACTAATTGACATGGACCAACAAGGACCACCAATTCTAGATTTATTCAAAAATGATGAAGCGATCTCAGAATTTATGGGACTTCATGACAACTTACCATGTGTAGACCACAAAGTAGGGTTTGAAATAGAGCTAGACACATGCACATACTATGGGTTGACAATTGAATCCTTCAGTCACAAAATTAATGAAATACAACTAACATGCATATCCTTGAGTGAAAACCACATGGTGGCGCTCTTTGATCCTAAAATAGTAAAAACAAAGGATGCATCCAATAGTTAAAACCTCTCTGAGGCACCTAAGGATGAGGGATTCAATCTCCCCCTTAGTGCAATGCATCCAGAAAAGTCAGTAGTGCTAGCAAAAAAGGCCACACCAGTCAACGTGGGAATAGAAGAAGCACCTAAGATCACCTTTTATGTCGAATCCCTGTTGGATGAAGAACAAAAGAGCCTAGCAACATTCCTAAAAGAGAAAAGAGCTAACTTTGCATGGTCATACGCAGATATGCCAGGCCTTGATCCTGAAGTAGTTTTGCATCACTTAGTAGTCTATCCTGAAGCCAAGCCAGTTAAGTAGAAATTAAGGAAGATGCACCCTTGGATAGAACTATTGGTGAGACTAGAGTTACAAAAGCTTCTTAATGTTGGATTCATCTGACCGATAGATTATCCTGAGTGGGTTTCAAACTTGGTACTAGTCTCAAAACCCATTGGGGGCATTAGAATCTGCACTGATTTTAGAGACATAAGCAAGGCATTCCCAAAGGATGATTTCCATCTTCCTAACATTGATCTCATTGTGGACTTAACAACAGGGCATGAAATGCTCTCACTTATGGATGGTTTTTCAGGCTACAATCAATCATGATTGCCAAGGAGGATCAACACAAAACCACATTCACTTTTTTGTGGGGAACCTATTGCTGGAACGTAATACCATTTAGGTTAAAGAATGCAGGAGAAACCTATAAAAGAAAAATGATCCTCATCTTCCATGACATGATCTATAAAATAGTCAAAGATTATGTGGATGATATTTTGGAAAATCAAAGAAAAGAAGTGAGCACATACAAGTCTTCGGACCCATCTTTGACGGGTTAGAAGAATACAAAGGCTAAATTCAAAAAAGTGTGTCTTTGGGGTCACATTAGGAAAACTTTTGGGCTTCATCTTCTCACAAAGAGGGATAAAAATTGATCTAGAAAAGGTAAAATCCATCCTAGACATGGAACCACCATAAACACTGAAGTAGGTGAGAGGATTATAAGGAAGATTGTAGTCCATCTTGTTGGAACTATAAAAATATGATGATTTTACATATTGATTTCACTCATAAATTTCCAAATTGGTCCTACCATGTGCATATTTCACCCATTTTTTTCCATATTGCCCCATTGAATCCATCGGGTCATGCATTTTCCATATTGCAGTTCCCGTCGACATAGGTCTATGACTGTCTCCCCGACCCATGTTGCTTGTGCGTTAACATACATTTGTTGCAAGTGTTTCGGAAAGACTTGTCCATTGTTACAGCAACCGACATTCACCTGTGGGTGGCTATCGGCATAACATTCATGTTCTTTTGGTAACCGGGGATGCACTTATCGGCATGGGTTTTTTCGTCGAGGTAATGTCTCATCGAACTTGAAGTGTCTCCCCAACTTGTGCATATGGAGGTCTATCAGCGAGAGCTAGGCGGTATCGGTATTGTGTCTTGGTGAATATCTTCTATCTTACCGATCGGTGGCAGGAGGATTCATATCGGTATAAGTTGGAGCTATTGATGTGAGGTCTTGGCGAGTGACCTTCGGTCTCGCTGACACTTCGTATGAATTTTTGCTTCAGCCAAACATAAGGTCTTCGGTGAAGGGTCATAGCAATGTGCACATGTCTCACCGAAGGAGCATAAGGGTTTCTTTAATATGGCTTTCGGTGAAAGGTTGGCATTCTCTTGGGGATCATGTGTGCTCGGGGGCTTTCGGTATGACTAAGTGAACTCTTTGGGACCTCTCCCCGATTTTGAAATGTCTTGGAAAAAGTGAGTGGGAGTTGCTTCTCGGCGAGAGTTTTCTCTTGTCTCAGCAACTCAGGATGGATGAACATTTTGGCAAAGGTTTGATCTTCGGTGAGTGGTCACATCAAACTCTTGTGGTCTCACCGACGGGCACAGTATGGATTCACTTCGGCCAGACATGTTGCTTTTGGTGCAAAGTCATAGCAATTTCATTTTGTTACACCGACCGGCAACTAAATGAATAGCTCGATGAGAGATAAGGTTCTCGATAAGAGGTCTCGGTGAGTGACCTTCAGTCTCGCCGATGGAAAACAAAGGGGTCTCTATCGGTGTGTGTTTTGAATTCTCTTGGCGATCTTAGGTGTGTTCGGGATGCTTCGGTATGACATAATGTAATCTCCAAGAGGTCTTCTTGACATTGATGTGTCTCGCTGATACACAGGATGAAAAGGTTACATCGGTAAGAATTGAAGTTTGTGGCATATGGTCTTGGTGAGTGTGAATTTCTTCCTGACTATGCAAACAAATGTTGTTTCGGCCAGACTAAGCGATATCGGTATGAGGTCTCGGCGAGTTACCTCTGGTCTTGCCGATGGAACACAAAAAGACTTGTTGGTATGAGAATTGTTTGGTCACAGCGACACAGGATGGATGAAGACTTTCGGAAAAACATAATATGTCTACAAGAGATCTCCCCGACATCATTGAGCTATGGTGAAGGCTAGTAAGATAAGGGGCACGTCTAAGTGAGAGACTTTCTCGTGTCACAGCGATTGGAACAGATATAACAAAGGAGCATCTAGGTAAGGCAGGATGATCTACGGGACATCTCCCCGACTCTGAGGGGTCACGACGACACATGAAGACAAAGGAACGCACATTAATGAGACACAGGGTGATTTCTGAAAACGTCTCTTTGATTCCTTGTGTCACAGTGTAACGCATGGGTGCATGAATTCTTTTGGCAATGTGTTTCTTGCAGAGTGTTTCAATGGGTGTTTTGCAAAGCCTGAATACAGTTGGTCACCGACATGGAGGATGAAGCGTTATGTCTCTTCATTTACCTGGATATAAATTTTCATTCTCAATTTGTAAAAGGGGGAACCAAGGAGAATTAGATGACTTGAGGGAGATGAGGAATGGATACGGTAGAATAAATTTCTTAGAACAGAGACTATGGTGCATGTTTTCAAATGGCTATTTCAATGAAATTCAGCTGGTGTGGTAGTTCATTTCTGGTGTCAATTTTCTGTTGAATTTGTTGAAAAAGTATTGCTATTGTCTCCATGTTGATTCTTTTTGGTTGTTTAAATTGATATAACAAGCTTATTTTTAGTTTATCAGTGCACATTTGTTGTATCTATGTGGTTAATTAACTGGTTCTCTCAAGAAGAGATTAAGTCCTTTTAGTTAATCACAATAATCAGGGAGATTCATCTGGATTATTAAAGTAGAGCTTAGTAGTCATAATTTTGCATGTTTGTACAAGTTACAAAAGAAATATATGCCAGCAATTTGAGTTTCTACCTGAATAGGTTGCCCACTTCTGTTTCATTTGACTCTACATACCCAATAAGGCACTGGTCTTTGCAACTTCATCATTTTAAATTCATTCAGTTTCTTTATATCTATTAATTGAGCATTTTAGGATTTAGATCAAAAGATTGCTATTGCTATACATTTTGTACCAAGCTTGATTTCATTTGTTCAATCCCATCTGCCATTGTGGACAAATCATTGCAAGAAGGATAATCATAAGTCAAGTCTGCTCCATTCAGATAGGAACACCTGCCTAGGTTTAGCAGCACATGAAGAGTAGAAGATTAAATTCATTTGACCTTGTCTGTTACCCTAAAATGTATCAAGAGATTGGCAGCCTCTTGAGGAATCCCACCTGCGTTTTTGAGAGCTAACACATCTGAAGGTTCATAATAGAACTATCAGATAAAATCCATCCTTTTTCACATCTTGTCCATAAAGTAATAACTTACAAGTGGGATGAGAAGTGTGATAAAGCTTTCCAATAGATCAAAGACTATCTACTAATACCTCCAGTGCTCATGCCACCAATACCGAACAAACCACTAATCTTGTATATCTCAACAACATTAGCAACACTAGGAGCTCTTCTAGCACAACATGATGAAAACGAAAAGGAAAGAGCTATTTACTACATTAGTAGAAATTTGGTGGGATATGAAATGAACTATTCACCCATTGAGAAGGCATGCCTAGTAGTAGCTTTTGCTTCAAAAAAATTCAAACACTACATGCTGTCATGTCAAATCAAGCTCATTGCAAAGATTGACCCATTAAAATACCTGTTATCTAAAGCAACTCTCATAGGACGAATGACCAAATGGGTGGTGATCTTAATGGAGTTTGACATAGAGTATGTGGAGCACAAGGAAATCAAAGGAAAAGTAATTGTAGACCAACTAGCAGAAGCACCTATCTATGTCGAGAACCCTCTGATATCTAAGTTCCCTGATGAATGAATGTTGCTTATCAATCTCACAAGTCAGTGGAAGATGTACTTGGAGTTAAAATGACACTGAGAGGGGGGAGGTGAATCAGTGTCTTAACAGATTTGACCAATTTTCAAAAATTCAAAAACATAGCTCAGATTTGATCTCAATATTACTTTGATTAATGCATTCATGAGTTGAATGTAATCATTCATAAACATAATTGAGAAAAGTAATAATCCCAACAGTGAACATACACAACAGACACAGTAAAGCAGTGAGCACACAAAAGAACAAAGAGACACAAGTTTTTGCCGAGTGGAAAACCCTCCTAGGGTATAAAAACCACTCCCGAAATGCCTTGCAAGCTTAACATTTTTAATCAACTTTTCACAATGCCTTATAGGCTGATTTTTGAGCACCCACTCAAGGAGCACCAACCCCTCATTTAGAGATATCTATCTCAAGGAGCACCAACCCCTCAAATTATATTTCAAAACAATAATCATTTCTCAGAGGATCTCTTTGTTTTCAGTTAAGCTCATAACTCTGTATTTTATCGTCTACAAAATACCTTAAAGATTCAATAATTGAATCCCTAAAATACTATATAGAGAAGAAATTTACAATATCTCTGCATCTTGTTATTCAGATTTTATTGCAGAGTTTATCCATACATTTTCATACAGCCAAGGAATGATAATCTCAGAATTACAACCGAACAGAAAACATAGTTTTCTAATTCTATTTATACATCTTTTTGATTTAAATGCCAGAAAAGTAACTGTCTTCAGAAGTAACGGTTGAACAACCAACCTGAGAATATTCAGATTGAAGTTAACAAAGTTGTTTATAATAGAAATCTTCATCTTGTACCTAGCAAGATTATTAGTCGAGGTGAAATTGATTTCCCAATACAAGAGTCGTTTCATCCAGCTAAGAGCCGACCTCAACAAATCTGAAACATATGTGATCATTTCACTGATTAAAAAGCACAACTGCCCACCACAGACAAATTTGCAACTCCCATGGCTCCATCAACCACTGTTGAGCTTTCAGCCAGAAATGCACCAAATAAAGCTTCCATATACCACTGATAAAGTCGTTACAGCCAGCAACAACAGAAACTAAAACTCTCATGATGGCAGCCAGGCTAGGGTTCCATACCCAGCCAAAAAGAATAATCATGAAATTTTTCCCTAAACTCTCATTTCCGTCGATGTAACGTTATGCCGAAGGAAACTTTATTGCCATCAAACATCCCCATGTTTGTCACTGACACAATTCATAATCGGGGAGACCTTATATAGAATACCTTATGTTTTACCGAAAGCCCACTTGATACACATTGGCCACCATGACATATCGCTCTTGAGGAGACCTACTCTGAAGAGAACATCTCACACTGACGAGCCTTTTGATAGAAGTCATTCGTAATGTCGGCGAGACCAGAGGTCACTCGCCAAGACCTCACCTTGATATCACATAGTCTGGCCGAAGTAACCCTTTGCATAAGTCGGTGAGACACTACAGAGTCGTTATAACATTTCATCGAATCAGTAACCTTATGCCGATAAGAAATTCAGTGCATCAGTCGGTGAGACAAAAAATCTTTGGTGAGACTATATACCGAAAACATTATGTTTGGTCGAAGCGAAACCCTAGATGTGATGTTCGGTAAGACACTCCCCAAGAACCCATTGATGAAGAGCCCCTGTCGGCAAGACAAAACCACTTCGCTAAGATCACATTTCGATATCGCCAAGCTCTCGCCGATAGACTTCCACATGCATTAGTCGATGAGACATAACCCTTTTTTCTAAGACCCTTCATCGAAGCCTTAAACTCTTGCCGATATGTTCCCATTCAACCTCCGATCGGTGAGACAAAGCAATTTCCCTGTGACCACATACCGATGGTATAACTTATGCCGATATGATCCTTTTCTATCGCCAAAACAAAAGAGAAGTCCTACCGAAAGCTGCCTGAAAGTAAAGTCCAATCGTCATGACATTAGAAATGTCTTTCCAATAGGCAACAAAGACATTTCAAAATGGATCGGGGAGACCCTTCCATTCTCACGCCGATATGTGTAAGCCCGAATGAGAAACAACCAAAACCATTAGACAAATGAGATGTTAGAACCAAGGTAAATGTAATGCCTTCAAAACTGTGAGTTCAAAGAATGTAATCAAATGGCTTGAAAACATGTGAAATACACTTGTGGTATGCAAAGAGAACCATCCTGACAAAGAAACCATCTGTCAAGCTCTGTCAGTCAAAGAAGCAGCATTCATAACATGAACCAGAAATCTCATCACCATGAATTTGAATCATAACAAATATCTTTCTGTAATAGCCAAGAGGCATAAAAGAAGTGTCAAAATAAAGCATAAGGATCCAAACTGAGACAGATTATCAAAGAGAACTAACTGAAAGGGATTTTGTCATCAAGGACAAACTATAAACACAATTGAGATCCAACAGTACTTTGATGGATCGTTCACCCAACTTGGATCATGAGCAAGCATTATTTTTATCACCCCTCAAGGTGATTGCATTCCAAAGTCATACCGACTGTCATTCCCGTGTACTAACAACATTGTTGAGTACAAATCCCTAATCACAGATCTAAGGATAATAGTTCAGTGGTAGATACAAGAAATGAAAGTCTATGGAGACTCACAACTGGTTATCAACCAAGTCAACAATGGCTATCAAACTGAGGATGATAAGCTCACTCCTTACAAATAGATGGTGGAAAATCTAAAGTATTTTTTTATAGACAACTTTTGAGCAGATTTCTTGCATAAACAAAAGAGTAGCAGACGCCATGGCAACGATCAGATCACTACTAAAAATGCTAAACAACATCCTCCAATGCGAATTCTTGGTAGAAAAATTTCTCATACCAACTTTTGAGATCCCTAAATTAGAATTTGCGTCTGTCATTGTTGGTCTTGGATCCCCATGGTACCATGAAATTTTTACCTACCTAAGTAGAGGAACCCTCCCATCCGATATCACCTCAAACCTTAAAAATACCTTTGTTAAAAAGGAATCCCGATTCGAGATCTTAGGTGATACCCCTTATTGCCAAAGTATCAAAGGGGCATTGCTACAATGCCTTAACCAAGAGGAAGCCTTGAATGATTTAACAAAGGTACACAATGGCATATGTGGGTCCCATTCTAACAGTATGATGTTAGCTAAGAAACTATTGAGGACGGGGTACTATTGGCCAAACATGGAAAAGGAAGCTCATTAGTAAGTGTAGAAGTGTGTCCAATGTCAACAACATGGAGATTTGATTCATGCGCTGGCTTAAGAATTGCAACCCATGATCACACCCTGGCCTTTCTCGTAGTGGGGGCTTGACCTCATAGGAAAAATTTCTCCCCCCTCAACTAATGGCCACAAATTTATCATAACTGCCACTGAGTACTTTACCAAATGGGTTGAAGCCATTCTCGTGACCTACATAACATGGAAGCAAATTGCTAAATTTATTCTAGACTATCTAATCTACCATTATGGTGTTCCACAAACCCTCATCTCAGACAATGGAACACCCTTTAAGAATTAGGATGTGAAAGAGCTATGCCAATGATTGAACATCCAACACCCATTCTCTACCCCATATTATCCCCAAGGAAATGGCCAAGATGAGGCTACAAACAAAACTATCTTGAAAATCCTAAAGAAAATAGTCAATGAAGTTGGTCGTGATTGGCATTTGTAGCTAAATCTCGCTCTCTAGGCCTATCGAACCAGTATTTGCATGTCTACAAGTGCAACCCCTTTCTCCTTGGTCTACGGATCAAAATCCATCTTTCCTATTGAGGTTGAGCTCCCATTATTGCGAGTGTCATTACAAACCCTGATCACAAATGAAGAATACAAAGTATCTCGGCTGAATGAGTTAGAATGAGCATTGTCTTGATGCCCTCAATCACTTGCAAGTATATCAAAATCGACTAAAATGGAGCTATAACAAAAAAATAAAGTATCAGTCTTTCCAAGTAGGGGATCTTGTCCTAAAGCAAAATTAGAAGAACCTTTCAAATCAAGATAGTAAATGCAAGTTTGAGCCTAATTGGAGAATATCAATTATCAATGCCTGAAGGTGAACCCTTGTAGGAGCCAACTAAGAACTTGCATGTCAAAAAAAGTTATTCCTAGTCTTGAAGGGTGTAAATCTAAAAATACAAAAAAATCAAAAAATAATCAAAATCCAAAAAATGAGAAAAGGGATTGAAAAAGTAAAGAAAACAATCGTCCTCTAGTGAAAACCACTTCGGTGGCGCTTTGGGCAAGTACCTTGGTGAAAACCTAGAAAATAGGCACCTTACATAAATAAAGCACCTCCATCTATTCTTTGACTCTTTTATCCTATCATTCTTTGCACCACCATTTATCCATCACCTATCCACATCCTTATCAAAGCTTGAGGTGGTGAAGTATCGTGATCCCTTTAGTACTACTTGGCATAGCCCAAAGGTTAGTTTGTCCTGCCTTTATCAAAGTAGTCTAACATGTCACACTGGGGGCACTTTTTTATGGATCACATCGAGTTCTTGTATATCTTAAGGTCATCGAAAATACAAAAAAAATCCATAAAATCTCATCAAAAATACCAAAAACATTCATAAAACGTTCATCATAAAATACAAAAAAAATTGCAAAATCCTATACAGCTAAAATCCAAAAACATTTGGAAAATCATAAAGTCAAAATCCAAAACATCCAAAACACATCAAAATCCTCAAAAGGTCGAACATTGAAAATCCAAAAATAGTACCTTGTCTCTGAGCTTGAATGTAGGCAAGGCCATTATTGATGTGCCCCCGAGACACCCTAGGTCAGTCTTTTAGGATTCCTCCATAATAAACTGTCATTCTGTCACTTGTGCATTTCTCATCTTGTCAATAAGTTGGGTCAGTCGAACTACGTCATCTCTACGTGTATAACATAGGAAAGGATTATCTTTGATTAGCCCTCGAGACCCCTAGGATAGGTCTTTAGGTTAGGTTCTTGGTCGGAAAACTTTCAAAAACACAAAAACATCCAAATATTCAGAAAACCCAAAAACATCTAAATATTCAGAAAACACAAAAACATTAGAAAACACTCAAAAGCCCTAAATAGCCCCAAAAAATTAAAAAACCTAAAACATTCGCATAAAATTTTAAAAAGACCAAAAACAA
>VDFB02000008.1:206256918-206370332 GCA_007258455.2 Sequoia sempervirens
CAAGTCCCACTATAGAAAAAAGACCATGGTGTGATCGTGGTTGCATCTCTTGAGCTAGAGCATGAATGAAGTCCCATGTTGGTACATTGGATGCATTTTCGCACATACTAATGAGCTTCTTTTTCCATGGTTGGCCAATAGTACCCCATCCTCAACAAATTCTTAGCTAACATCATACCACAAGAATGGGACCCACATATGCCATCGTGTACTTCTGTTAAGGAAGTTAAGGCTTCCTCTTGGTTAAGACATTGTAATAATGTCTGTTCAATGCTTTGACGATAAAGGGTATCACCTAGGATACAAATGTGATGCCTTTTTTGATAAAGGTCTTTTTAAAGTTTGGGGTGATATCCAATGGAAGGGTTCCTCTATTAAGATAAATAAAGATTTCATGGTACCACGAGGATACAAGACCAATAATGACACATGCAAATTTAGATTCAGGAATTTTGAAAGTTGGTATGAGAAGTTTTTCTACCAAGAATTCACGTTAGAGGATGTTGTTCAACATGTCTAGTAGTGATCCGATTGTTGCCATGGCATCTGCTGCTCTATTGTTCATGTAAGGAATTTTTTCAAAAGTTATTTCTATAAAAATATCTTTGAGATTCTCCACCATCTTCAGCTTGTCATCTTTAGTTTGATAGTCATCATTTACTTGATTGACAACCAGTTGTGAGTCTCCATAGACTTTCATCTCTTGTATCTGCCATTGAACCACTATCCTTAGACTTGTGATCAAGGCTTCATACTCAACAATGTTATTGGTACATGGGAATGATAGCCTGTATGAATTTAGGATGCAATCACCTTGGGGGTGATGAAAAGAATGCCTGCTCCTGATCCATGTTGGGTGAATGATCCATCAAAGTATATTTTCCACTGAGCTATGAGATTAATAAGGAACACTGATTCGTCGGGGAACTCAAATATTAAAGGTTTCTCATCATAGATGGGTGCTTCTACTAGCTGGTCTACAATCACTTGTCCTTTGATTGCCTTGCACCCCACATACTCTATGTCAAACTCTGTCAAGATCATTACCCATTTAGCCATTTGTCCTGTGAGGGTTGCTTTTTTATAACAAATATTTTAATGGATCAATCTTTGCAATGAGCTTGATTTGGTGTGACAACATGTAATGGCTAAACTTTTGTGAAGTGAAAACTACTACTATGCATGCTTTCTCAATGGGTGAATAGTTCATCTCATAGCCTACCAAGGTTTTGTTGATGTAGTATATGGCTCTTTCCTTTCTGTTCTCATCATGTTGTGCTAAAAGACCTCTTAGTGTTGCTGGTGTTACAGGATCAATGGATTGTTTGGTATTGGCGGCATGAGCACTGGAGGTGTTAGTAGATAATCCTTAATCTACTGGAAAGCTTTATCACATTTGTCATCCCATTTGTAGGTTATCCCTTTATGGAGAAGATGTGAAAAGGGATGAATCTTATCTGATAGCTAGGCTATGAATCTTCTGATAGACTATAATCTTCTTGCAATCCTCTCATCTGTTTCAATGTCTACGGTGGTTCCATGGATAGGATGGATTTTACCTTTGTTGGATCAATTTCTATCCCTCTTTGTGAAACAATAAAGCCAAGAAGTTTCCCTAATGTAACCCCGAACACACACTTTTTTGGATTAAGTCTTACCTTGTATTCTTCAAGCCTGTCAAAGATAGGTCCTAAGACTTGTATGTGCTCATTTCTTTTCTTTGATTTTTCCAAAATATCATCTACATATTCTTCAACTGTTTTATGGATCATGTCGTGAAAGATGAGGGTCATTTATCTTTGATAGGTAGCTCCTGCATTCTTTAACCCAAATGGCATTACATTCCAGCAGTAGGTTCCCCAAGGACAAGTAAAGGCAGTTTTATGTTGATCCTTTTTGGAAATTATGATTTGATTGAAGCCTAAAAATCCATCCATGAGCGACAACATTTCATGTCCAGTTGTTAAATCCACAATGAGATTGATGTTAGGAAGAGCGAAATCATCCTTCAAACATGCCTTGTTCAAATCTCTGAAATCAGTGCATATTATTACGCCCCCAATGGGTTTTGAGACTAGTACCAAGTTTGAAACCCACTCAAGATAATCTATCGGTCGGATGAATCCAACATCAAGAAGCTTTCGTAGTTCCAGTTTAACCAAAAGTGTTATCTGAGGATGCATCTTCCTTAATTTTTTCTTGACTAGTTTGGCATCGGGATAAATTGCTAAGTGATGTACGGCCACTTCTGGATCAAGGCCTGGCATATCTGTATATGACCATGAAAAGTTGGCTCTTCTCTCTTTAAGGAATGTTGCTAGGTTATTTTGTTCTTCATCTAACAAAGATTCAACATAAAAAGTGATTTTAGGTGCTTCTTTTGTTCCCACATTGACTGGAGTGCGTTTTCTTCTAGTACTGCTGACTTTTCTGGATGCATTGCACTAAGGGGGAGATTGAATCCTTCATCCTTGGGCGCCTCAGAGAGGTTTTCACCATTAGATGCATCCTTTGTTTTTACTATTTTGGGACCAGAGAGTGCCACTAAGTGGTTTTCACTCAAGGATCTGCATGTTAATTGCATTTCATTTATTTTGTGACTGAAGGATTCAATCATCTCCCCATAATATGCCCCTGTATCGAGCTTTATTTTGAAGCTTGCTTTGTGATCTGCCCATGATAAGTTGTCTTAGAGTCCCATGAATTCTGAGATCGCTTCATCATTTTCAAATAAATCTATAACCGGTGGTCCTTGTTGGTCCATGTCAATGAGTTGTAGGTATACTAGGCGTATTTCAATTGGTTGGTCATTTGAGACAAAGGATGTTATGGATATCATGAAGAGGGTGTTGTTCTCAAATAGGTCAGCAATATCAAGGGGAAAGCCATCTAAGGTTGTATCACATGATGTAGGTGACCAATAGGAAGCCTCAACTCATTTAGCAGCAACACCTTTTCCAATAAGTGTGACCTTGCTAGTAGTACAACCTAAGCCAAGATTTTTTAGTCGTTTCTCAGGCACGATGGGTTCTAGTAAACCATTGTCATTCTGTCCTAGCTTCTCATTCTTGTTATACGCCATATTTTGCATTAGTTGTAGACCTTTGTTGTCATCTTCCATAGGAAGAACAAGAATAGGTTGTCCATCTTGATAGAGGAGTTTAGAGATATCTTGCTCATTGGCGTCTTCTTGATTCAGGTCTCCCCACTTGGTGAAGGTAGTGGCTACCATCTTGATTGTCTCTGGTTCTTTGGTGCTAGTTGTAGGTTTCCTATGAGATTGAGGAGAAATAGGTAAGTCTCCAAAGATAGAGGTGTCTTTCAATAGTTTGTAGCTTCCACAACCATCATCTTGGATCACTGCTTTGATGTCAAGTATGTTTTTCACAATGGATATCTTTGATGTTGAGGTAGAGGCTAGGGATGATGATTCAATAAATGAGCTTGATGGTGTAGGTCCTTCATCATTTTTGGGTATTTATGGGATCTTATAGAACTTGGCCTCAAGACTCTTGCAATAGTAGAAAGGCTCAGGATCTCCATGGATAGTAATTTCTATGCCTTCAAAACGAAATTGCACACACTGATGATAGGTTGAAGCTATAGCTTTCAAAGAATGGATCCAAGGTCGGTCAAGTAATATGTTATAGGCAAGATCAAGATCAAGTACTTGGCATATAGTTTCTACAATAAGAGGTCCCACTTGGATTGGAAGTGCAATGATTCCTTGTGATATCCATTCTTGGTTGTCATATGCTCTGATGGTAGTACTCTTTGTCTTCTCAATAGTATCTTCTAAATAGCCTAGATTCTTGATCAACTATAGGGTACAAATGTTTAGACCAGCACCTCCATCTACCAAGACTCTTTTGACCTTGTTCTTATGAGTGAAAACCTCAAGGTGTAAAGAATGATTATGAGATGGTTGTGATGGTAAATCTTGCTCGAAGAAGGTGAGAAGATGGTTGGCGATATGCCCTACCATAGCTTAAAACTGATCGGTATCAATGTTCTTAGGAACAAATGACTCAAACAAGGTTTTTTCCAGTATTTCCCTATGTGCAAGGGATAACCTTAAGATTTCTAAGATTGATATTTGAGCAGGGGTCTGTTTAAGTTGGTCTACAAGATTGTACTTGCTAGGATTAGATGCAGGCAAAGTAGGTTGTGTCCTAGATTGAGCTGGGTTAGCTCCTTGAACAGTTATTTTCCACATTGTGTGGTGACTCCACATTTCGTACTAGCTCCTTTGATGGTGACAACAGTGATAACACTATCATAGGAGGAAACTACATTGGAATAAGTATGTTGTACATTGGTATAATCCTTAGCTTTTCCATTGTTATTTGCTTTGTTATGATCGGGCATAGGGGTCTTGTATATCTTGAGATCCTGGTTTCCAACTAGTACCTCAACAGATATGGTATCGTTCTCTATGAGATCTTGGATGACATTCTTGAGTTTCATGCAATTTTTTGTTTTATGTCCTTTGATTTTATGAAAGTCATAGAGATCATGCTCATTGTACCCAGATGGCTTCTCTTGTGGTTCTTGGTAGTTTTCAAAGTTAGGAAGTGTTATCAGATTTGACTCTACAGTTTCTTCATGATTGTCTCAATGGGTTTTGATAACTATGTGTATTTTTGTTTGGGGTAGTTGTTCTTGTTACCGGTTTGCCTTTGTTGCATGTTGGTGTTACTAATCTGATTGTTCTGTGGTGGTACCATTTGTTGCACAGTTGGTTGGATGTTAGCAACTTGATTGTTATTGGGTCTAGGAGCACTTAGTATGACCTTAGTGTCTACCACACTGTCGTTTGTTACATTTTTTTTCTTAGCCCATACATGAGGTTTCTCATTTGAACTGGTTGAAGGATGATTGTCTTTGTAAACCTGAGTATTTCCTTGTAATATTAGGGCTCTTTCAATGTTAAGGGCTCTCAAAAAAAACTCGTAATATGATGTGATACATTGCATTTTCAAGTGGAATGATAGATTTGGATCAAGGTTGGCTATAATGATTCCTACTTGTTGTTCATCAGGAAGAGGCCACTTGCTTTTACTAGCTCTTTGTCTCCATCGTTGTAAGAAATTAGCAAAATTTTCTCCTGTTTTTGTTTAGGAGTGTACAACTCTTCTAGACTAACGTCCATGTCAAGATTGAAGGAGAAGTGATCGATGTATTTATATGTGATTTCTTGAAAAGTTTTGATACCAGGAGGAAAATGACAAAACCAATCCATAGCAGTACCTATTAAACTTCAAGGGAAGAGGTGCATTAGATATGAATTATTGTAAGCCACTTCCATGCACATGACGTTAAATTCTTTGATATGGTCAATAGGACTTCCTCTCCCTTTGTATTTTTCAAATTTTGGGGATTTCAAAACCAGGAGGGAATGGTATCATTGCTATGTTTCGATCAAATGGGTAAGGACACAAGTTCTGTGTATGAGGTTTCTTTATCTTTCCCATCCGAAGGTCCTGCATTTCTTGTGAGAGTGCTTTCAATTATGATGCTAGATCGTCTTGTGGATTGGGTGGAGGAACATATGGTGGGATGAGAGATGAGTTATATGTGTGAGATTTTGTGAAAGTGGTGAATATGTTCCTAATGCGTTTGGATTGACGATGTTCATATGAGGATAATAGGATCCTTGTTGCTATTATTGTGCATATTGTTGAGCTCGTAAGGCTTGTTGTTGAGATTGATATTATTGTTGCGCCACTAGGGCTTATTGTTGGGCTTGCTATTGTTGTTGTGCTAATAAAGTTGCTTGTGCTTGTTGTTGTTGTGCGGCTTGTTGTGCTACTAAAGCTTCTTGTTGTGCTTGTTGTGCAATGGTCGCTTATTGTTGTCGTTGTTGTTGTGCTAAGGCTACTTTCTAAGCTTGATTTTGTTGTTGTGCTAGGGCTGCTTGTTGAGTTGCTAAGGCTACTTGTTGTGCTTCTTGTTGTTGTTGTGCTAAAGCTACTTCTTGTTGTTATACAACTTGTTGATAAGTTTGTTGTGCTTGCAAGGTGGGATCAGGTGGTTGTTGAGACATCTATGAAGGATTAGGGATATTGATGTTTTGAGTGGGTAGTGGATTGATGGTGAAAGGTGGAGGGTTCCCTTGGTTTAACATTCCTTGCAATATGGTAGAATGAGGTGGAGGAATGTATGTTTGAGGTCCTAATTGATTTGGCATAGAAAAGGGAACTGTTGGAAATGATGATGTTAAATTTTGCAATGGAAATGACACACTAGGACCTTGATTCCACTGATTGAAAAGATTCCCTTGTCCTATTTTTTGAGAATTTCCTTGCGCAAAAGATGTAAACAAAGGATTTGTGATGAAGGTACTCCCGAGATTGATAGAACTTGTAACCAAGGGATTGTTTTGAGGTGGATTGATAGTGGATGATGAGGTAATGGTAGATGGAATGGATGAACCCACCAAAGGGTTGGATAAGGATGTCCCTATTTGTGTTGAGGGTTGATTCTATGATACGGTGTTGACATGCCAGGTTGTGTGTTGTTTTGAGATATTTGGTCTATACTCCTTTGTGTGATGGTAGGCATACTTGTGGTACTCATAGGTGTGCATGAAGAAGGGTGTCCCCAAAATTTCAAAGTGGTGGTGGAATAGTGAAGTTCAAGTGGAGTGTGTAGCTATTTTAGATCTTTGAGAACAGGAGGAGAACCAAAGGTGGGTGTCCAAACGGTGGTGGGAAGTGGAGGATTAGTTTCAAGAGTACCCACAAGTGTACTACTTTAAAATGGTGAGGTGTGACCAAAATCTTTAGTAAGGCTGGTTGCAAGAGTAGGTATGTAAGTTTGACCTAGCCCTTGTGATGGAGTTGTGAAATCCTATGTTAAAATATGTGCTACAAACGTTGGGGAGATAGGAGCTACACTTTCAAAGAATCAATGTTCCAAAAGTTCTTCTCTAGTGATATCAAATGGGTTATTGGTGATGTCTTCAATTTCATATGGTATTGAAGGAGATGATGGTTGTTGTGATGGTGTAACATGGCTCCTAGGATCAAATTCTAAAGGATTTGGATCACTTGAGGTAAATGTAACTTTGTCTTTCTCCATGATTTTCTTGTGTTGTGATCTCGTCTTTACCATAAATTTTTTGTCAGCTATGGGAGAGTTGTGTTAAGTTTTGTAATGTTTGAACTCTCTAGTTGACTCAAACCTAGGTAAAAGGGATGCTCTAATTATTTTAGGAGCAATGATGATAATGTGGGATGAAAATATGGGTGATGCAGGAAGTGATCTTTGCAAGCATTTTAGGACAACACTTTTGATTTGAGTTTGATTTTTTGATGTTGGGATAAAGGATGCTAATGAACTTAGAAATATTTAGGGTAGACTTGTGACCTTCAAGATAAACTAGTTCAAAGATGATAACTATCTTAACTAAGTGCATGGAAAAGGATACATTTCACATACAAAATAGCTAAGGTAGTAGTTGGTTTGATGTTTAAGTCCCAAAGTGTTGGTGTATTTGAAATTTTACAAAGATAGATGAGGTGAAGGATGAAATTTCATGAAGGGGTCAATGAAATGTTTGACCCAATGTTGACCAAAAGTGAACCTTTTGTTTTGACAAGACCAAGGTAGTGAGAATGATGCTAGACCTCTAAAATTTTCAAATCCTAAAGACTCAATGATTTAGAAAATTTTTTGATCTTCAAAAAGGTGAGGGTTCTGGCTCATAAAGAGCATGTACATGTCAGGATATTTTCTTAGTGTGTGTTCATAAAAGTGTATCAACAACTTATTTATGTTTTTGTAGAGTGCCTCAATGTGGTCGTTGATTACTTTTGCACTAAAATGTCTAAGTTTAAAGTGACAACCAATTGACCTTCGTTTAGGGATCCTTACTTTGCATGAGATCATCTAGTAAAGTGAACCTTTGTTTCAACAAGATCAAGGTAGTGAGGATGATGCTATACTTCCAAAATGTTCTAGTTCTAGAAAATGAGAGGATGGATGGGAATGTTCAAACCTGTTAGGGCTCTCCTAGCTCGGGCACAAAAGTTTCTCAGCAAAGTGTAACAGTTGCGGTAAAATATTGAAGCCCACTTTTGACTATACCTTGTTATATGATTCCTATGTCTGAAATGGAGTGCTAGATATTTTCCCCTATGGATTTTGATTGTTTGATGAACCATTTAGAGGAGTTGAGTATCATGAAAAAGACCAAGATTTTGACTCCAAAAGAATGCATACAATTCCATACTATACCTTGAAGCGTGTCTATAAAAGTTTGCTACTAATCTATTTTTGTTTTTGTGAACTGCTTGAAGGTGTTTCTTAAGAGCTTTTGGAGTGAGATGCCTAAGTCTAAAATGAGGACCTGTAGACTTTGGCTTAGGAATCCTGATTTTTCATGAGATCATGTGAAAACAATTTAAGTCTATGGAAGAAAGAAAGATATTTATTGCCACACAGGTGGTGGTAATAGGGGCCTTCTACCCTCAATATTGGTGTGTTCCTCTTCTTCGTCTAGAATGGTTGTTGCGTTTCTCCACTATGTGTTTGTTTCCTTGTTTTCAAAAGTGAAGTTTCTCAAACTGCTAATGAGATATGTTTGTTCACCGTTTATGATTTCAAATTTTGGTTGAATTATAGCACCTGGAAGATGAGGTTGTTCAACGGGAGCAATCGGTCTCCAAATAGTCATGTGGGGTTCATTTGTCAATTTATCTTTGCTTAAGTGAATTGATTTTACCACAAACACTTGTCTTTGATTATGTTTCCAAACTAGATGTTTATGTCAAAAAAATATCATAACTTTCACAATGTCCATTTTGTGAAAATCATGAGGTTAAAGCCATAATTTCCTATGTTGTCTTTGGAATAAATATGGGTTTGAGATTAATGTTAAGATATTTATAAATCGCTAAGGATAAATCCTTAGGATAGGTAATAATTTCAAGGGTAACTCAAGAAGTCCATATTTGAGCCAAAGTGTTTGAAATTTGGATAGTGAATGTTTGTTTTTGGATCATTTTGAAGCCAAGCAAAGTGTTAAATTGATTCACAATCATTTACAACCCTATGATAGAAATGGCTATATTTGTTGAGTCCCCACTAAGATTTCTCCAAACACTAGACAATGCGAACAGTTAGAGATTTGGTGACATTGGCTCCCCTCCACGACACACACTTCTTGGGACCACCAAATCTCAAAATCCTTAAAATTCAAAGATTAAAAGGAATTTTCCTATTTCTACAATTGAATAGTACAGATGTGGGGCCACTTTAGAACGACCATTCTTGCACCAACAAATATTTTTAGGATTTTGGCATGCTAAACAAATGGGTTGTAGTAAGGGTAATCGGGGACATGGCACCTTGTGAGCGTCCAACAAGCCACTAAAGGCTTTGATCAATCCTACTAGGGGCTCTTATACTTTTTATGGTAGTACCCCATTCTGAAAGACATTGTACGGCTAAGGCCTACATACTATGAGGACTTGACAATTTAGTCTTATCCATTTATATACTGGCCCGAGTGAAAAACCGATTGGAGTCGCCTTTGAATTGGTCTTAGGTAGGCCCCTCTAAAGATAACAAAAGCGAGAGAGTACACTTGTAGTTCGACTACCTAGTTCGTGTAAAGTGCAAGGAGGGAGCACACACAATGTACTTTTCTCACACTAGCATGGTTGTTCAATTTTAAACCCAATTGAAAGATGTGGGTGATTTTGCAAAGCATTAGAGAATTTTTATGTTTCTCAAGATCACCAAACGGTGTGAGAGAATTGCATACGCATTCACCAACAATGAATTGAAAATCACAAAACATAGCAAACAGTTGTCAATTTTAACCTTTCAAAGCAATGATGAATTCATTTTAAGCACCAATTGAAAGATGAAATTTTCCTTGTTCAATTTTAAGCCCAATTGAAAGATGTGATGTAAGGGTTCAATTTTATCCAACTTTGAGTGTTCATTTTAAACCAAATTGAACTCTAGTGTGTTTCCTAAATCAAAAAGTAGAAAGCATGAAAATGGGTTATAATTGCCCCAAAGTGTCAAACACTTGTTACAATCATAGAATTTGAGAGAGAAGAGAATTTCTTTCACTTTCGCTCCATGTCCTTAAAGCCTGCAAAACCCTATTAGTCTAACAACCAAAACACAGTTAGGCATGCATTAGTGATCAGATAAGCTAAAGAAATTAAGTCACATGTCAAAAAAACAAACATAAAATTTCTTGCCCTGGTTGGGCATTGTTGAACACGATAGTATCGTAGTTTGAGATTTGGGTGTCGCTCTGGTGAAAATGGGAGTCACTCTACAACAAGACCAGTGAGCACGATCACGTCGCTATTTTGATGGGCATCGCTTCTAACGATGGCATCACTGTTTGGAATTTAAATGTGTCAAACTGGTGAGTTTGAGCGTCGTCATTTGCATTTGTCAATATCTTCAAATTAAATATGCATCGCCATATTTAAATCAGGGTTGGAAGATTAAATGTGCGTCATTGTTTCAAATTGACAAAGCGTCGCTATATGGCGACACTATTGAAATATTGTCATTGTTTGTGATTTGAGTGTCACTGCAACTTGCAAAACAACATGAACATGGAATTCAAGCTAAAAAGTAGTCAAATGATTGGTTTTCCCTCCTTTTAGAACCAAAATGTGATGTGAAAATACCAGTATTGGCTGAATTATGCTTGATCCATGAATAATCGAAGCATAGTGGAGCCACCAATACTCAAATCTCAACAAGATCAATCAAATAAAATTAAAACTAAATATTTCATCAAAACCTAGCATACTAAATCATGAAAGCTTTCAAAACATCTACTCTAATCCATCTAAAACTTATCTTGTTGTGGAATTGGTGTCGTGTTGATGTGGAATGATGACCCTTTCCCAATATCATGATTAGTGAGCCTATTTCGGTCAATTTTATGGAAGAGAATCGATGAAACCATAGTGATTGATGTATGAAAACCTAGATTATGCTAAAAATGAACATGATGCAAGCTAAGTTACCATGATTTTATGCTACAAATGATCTAATTATGCTATTGCTAAGCTAATCTAAGCTAAAATTATGCTAAAAGATGAAAACCCTAATTCATATACAAACTAAGATGGATGCATGGAAGCCATTAATGGATGATCGAAGCTATTATGCAATTAAAACTAACTAAAATAAGCTAACAAGTAAGTAAAATATGAGTGTGTATGTGAGTGAATTCAACAACGTAAGTTTGCAATTGAAAGATGGATCCATTCGTCTCCAAATAGTGATCTATTTATAGGATAGCAAATTAGGAATGAATGATTGAGATCAAAAAGCTTAATCAACAGTACAAGATGAAGGGCATGAGAGGCATGGATCATGGATTCTCATCAACGGATGAGAATGCATGATGAAAGTTAATCAAGGGCTCACCCTTGCCTCAAACAAACACACTTTTGACTTGCTCACACAGATCAAAGGTAACTTGCTAAAGAGGTTATTAGGTTTACTTGCATTTGAAGCTAAGTGAGTTGATTGGAGCAGAAAGAATATTCCTTAGGGTGAGGAAAAAAGTAATTTACAAATTAAAACAAAGTTTTAATTGTGCAAAAAGGAGGATAAGGAATATTCCCTTTGCTTAGAAGAAAATTAGTTTAAGTGCTAATTAAACAAGGTTTAATTATGCAATTAGGGAATTAGAAGAATTAAGAGACATTTATTAAATTAGATGATTTAATAAATAGGGGAGCGGTGAAATGATATTTAATTAAATAACTTAGGGTTATTTAATTAAATAAGATGACTTAGGGAATTAAATTAAATATTTTGATTTATTTAATTTAATGAGATGAAGTGTTAGTGTGAAAAGAGATGAATTAACCCGATTAAATTAATTAGATGAATTAACCTGATTAAATTAATTAGGCCAATAGATGAAAATGATGTAATTAATTAATTAGCTAGGCTAATTAAATCAATTAAGTGAAAAGAGGATGGATTAAAGAGGAAATGATCTTAGTAAATATATTTTAAATGTATGATATCGATTAGGACATTTTTCAGTGTCTACGATCAAAATATAGTAGTGAGATATAGTGTCTAAGGATCCTAATTTGCAAAGGTTCAGGGCTGGAAACAAGCATATTTCTAGAAATGCATAAAATCCCAAAAAAAAATTGTAATACACAATTATGCATGTAATTTTAGATTTTTAAAATAATGCAGTGCTCAAAAGACAATTTTGAGATTGTAAAATAAAATAATTAATTGAACCTAATTTGATAAATCTAGAAATTGAAACTTCTATATCTTTTGATATGATAAAGACTATGCAAATATTTACTCTTTTAATGCTTTTTACCAAATATGCTTGCATAAATGATAAATTCAAACACTCTCAAATTGTATTCAAACCTTAACATGACCTAATTAAGATTTTAGAAGGATTTTAACATGTAACAAGTGTCAGGCTCACCAAAATGTGATGTAAGAAAATGAGATGTAGGGTCTAAATCACACCTTATCTTACATAATAATGGAAGGAATAAAAAATGATCACAAACACCCACTTGGTTGCTAACCTCAATGGAAGAGCTAGAATGGTGGATCATGGTTTTGGTTCTCTCTTCGAGGGATAGATTAGTTGATTGTTAATTGACTAAATTTGAAGATGCAAATGTAGATCTAGGTTAACTATGCAACTACATCAAACTATTATGATTTCAAGAAAACATTAAAAAAAACACAAAAATGAAGTACAAAGCAATAAAGTGCAGACATAAAGGAACCTGACATATAAATATGAGCTTGAGTTGGTTGGACAGGCGCCCTTGATACCAAGAATTGAGAATGTAAAACTTTAGAAATAGAATTTAGATCTCAATTAGTCCCTGTCTTTAGGCTCTTCCTTTCTACACTCAATGTTTGAAATGCATCTATCGTTAGTTAATTCCACTTTCCCTAATTCATTGACATATGAGGCTTAAATATTTTATTGAGTAATTAGGTCTTTAATCCTTTCCCAATTTTGATTTAGATCTGTAACCTGCACATAAGGAAGGGGAAAGGTTGTGTTGTACAGGGGCTTACCTATGTCAAACCTCGCTTTGGTATTTCTACCTCCTTAATGACTATGATGATGTAAGGAGAGTGCTTACCCTAGGTCGGGTAGAAGCAAATGGATAAAGGGATGATAAATTGACAATTTTTGCAATATACCACTCAGATCTGCATTCCTTGATGGACTGAAGTCATTATATACTCATCTCCTTCAAGGAGAATTAAATCGTTGATTTGAAGTTCTGCAAGTGTTAGTGTTCACAAAAAAATTGGTCATGAAACATGAATAGACTCACATGAAAACTTGATGCATTGCTAACATGATGCTTGACTGAAATAATGTTGCAATAATCCCACTAATTCTGCTCTAGACTACTCTTTAAGATACTCAATAATTATCTCAATTGCCTTAAAATTGCTTAGTATTTCAAATGGTGAAAAAGACTTGTATTTATATATATTTCTTTAATTTCTCCTAAATTAATTACCGATAACTGACAAGCAAATTCAAATTTCCAAATGTTAAAATATTGACTCCGACATATTTAAATTGGGGCCAAACTAGAATGAATAGCAACACTAGTGCCCTAGTCTATACCTATTTTGGGGCTTTGAGTGTCATTAACTAAATATTAATTAATATTCCTAATTAAATTCTCATTTTCTAGATATGGTCATAAAACATGCAAATTAAAAGCACAATTAGGACCAAGCACATAAGGGGGAGCTAAACCTAGTGTGAAATTGTCGAGGGTGACAATTTACAATACTACAAAGAGAAGTAGAGAGGTAAGTCAAGGGAGAGGTAGAGAGAAGAGAGATATCTAAAGGGAGAGAGAGGGGGAATGAGGGAGGGATGGAGTGAGAGGTGATAGAAAGAGAGATGTAGAGGGGAGATAGAGAGAAGTAGAGAGGGAGGGAGGGGTGGAGTGAGAGGTAAGTAGATAAATAAATGGGTAGGAGAGAGAGGGGAGAGGTAGGTGTAGCATCATAAATTGTCACCCCTAAAAATTTCACACTACTTTGACACTTTATTTTACTTACAACATTAATTATAATAATAATTTATTCATTTTAGGGCCAGATCATAAAATAATATTAAATTCCTTGACTTATCGATATGTTTGGGGAAAAATCACCCGATTAGGGGTGGGGTGTGCTCTTGACCTTAAGGGTGTCCTATCTCAAAAATTAAATTTGGTGTTAGCCTTTGATGGTTTAAAAAATATCCCAAGTCGACCTATGTTGAAAAAATATCAATTAGAATGCATATATAAACAAGTTTTATTTCTCATTTGAATATTAGAGAATGCAATTATAAATGGGAAGCTATTATGATGCAATTATTATGGAGAAATATTGATTTATCCTCTACATGATATCTACAACAAGCTATTGTGTTTCAAAAACTAGCCTTTTACATGTCTATCAAGCAATCAAGGAATCCATCAATAAATATTTGTGGAAATTTGTGGTGTGACATCACTTCATCGAGGATTTCACATCAAGGTAATATTGTCATTTATAATTTATTATTTTAGTCAATTATTGTTGTTTTGGCCTCTGCCAACCTACGGTATGCCCTCTCGATCATCATCATTACTATATGTGGAGGTAAAAATACCAAAAGAGTATTTGACTTAGGAAAGCCCCTATATAGCACAACGTTTCCCCCTCTTTTCATGTGTGCAAGTCAAATTTGAAAGTTTCATCGATTGAAAGTTACATAAAACATGAAGCAGACTATAACTCACATCTTAGAGTTTTCGGATCTAAAAAATCAATTTTTTTTGTTTAGGGTGCCTAGCTACTTAGTCCACCTAATTCAACCCCAAATTTATAGCACATATTTCTCTTTGTTTCTCTTTCTCAAATCTAAAGCTATTATGTGTGAAACATAGAAAAATAGGATGCTAGGGGTTTCCCAAAATGGAAAAGTGGATCCAAAGAGGGAAAAGGGGTCCTACTTCTCTAATTTCATTAGGAAATGAGATCCCCACAAAGAGTTGACTAACTACCCTTAGGAGAATCAATTCTATGGAGGAATCTTCAAATTTCGTTTTTGTGTCAGGACGGGGTCTTGGTCAAACAACACTCTAGGGAGAAAGACTAAAAATAGAAAATCAACTCCAAAATGCAATCTATCACTTGGATTTAGTAGATCAAGCATAAAACTAAAGGAACCAACAAAGTTTCTGGAAAATCTGGAAGGAATAAATGTTGTGCACCTATCACAAAATGATATTTTTAGAAGTTTTTTGAGGACACATTCACCCTATGGAAAATGGGTCCTTTATAGGGCTTTTCAAAATTGGTTTATGGATCCTCTGATTCTATGTCTACACTTTCAGATTCTTGAGTTTCACAGTCAGACAATCAAAAATAAATTTGGGATCTGAGTTTCCGTGAGATGACAACAAAGGTAACAACAAATTAAACTTTTCAATTTTGCAACTTTGGCATCTTCAACTTTTCTTCAACCTACAAGTCTACAACACACAAAGAGAGGGAAAAAATGTTTGTTTTGGGTGAATGGGGGTTTTCCTTCAAGGTTAGACCACATTTTGGTAATTAAACCTTGAAATAAAATGAAATAGCATGAAAGGAATGAAAAATGAACAAGTCAATGGCACAACTCACCAAACCCTTAATTAAACCTTTGAAGGACAGAATGTTGATGTTGACCTTGCATGAAATGGCTTCAATGGATGTGGATCTTAATGCTTGAATCTTGCTTTGAATATTTGACTTGAATGCTTGGATTAGATCTTGAAAACTACATCATAATGTTAGCTCCAAAAGCATGCATGATTCCACATAACTTTGATATGATGAATGGATCTTGATTGTTGCAACAAATGATGAAGAAATTTACTCTTGAATTCTCTTGATCATCAACTTTACTATGTTTTTGCTTACTTGAAAATCTTAGATGAAACTTAGTGAAATAACCTTATATTTATAGATATGTATCCTTAATTTCTCGAAATTTAAATTTCACAAGCTGACATTGAATTAAGGATTTGAAAACATTAAAATATCACCAAAAACATAATTTAAATTTAGGTCCTAGGTCTAAGAGAGGACCCATTCACCCATAGGCGAATGGGTCCTAGGTCCCTAAACCTAGGACACACATTTCTCAATGAGAAGTGTTATGTTAAGGCATTAATGAATGTCGGGTTTCCTCTTTGAAAAATGTAATTAAATAGGCTTGGTAAATGAATTAAGGGTCCAATCAAGGAAAATCAAGCTCAATTAATTAAAGGAGCCCTAAATAAGTGTGAAAGTGTAAAAAAAAACATTTTACAACACTAAATTAAGGCATAATTAAGTTCATTTTAACTAGGAGGGCTCAAACAAGTGAGAAAATGTAAAGGGGTACATTTTTCGTCACTACATTTAGCCCCCACTTTAGTGAGAGGATGAGCACAAGCACAAACTCACACTAAAGTAGACAATTAAGAGAGGTCTAATTGCACAATCATTGGAAGGATAAGATGACAAATACCAAGGAGGATGATCAAGCCCCCAAGATCTATGATCTCACAGAAAAACCAACAAAGACACAAAGAGACACACACAAGATGTATGATATGCAGCAACAAGACAAGATACACAGACATACAATTTTAAAGTTAAAGTGAACATAAAAGAAAGATGGACTAGAAATTTGTATTATGCCACATCCATCCAATACAAAGGCTCCATAGGCAAGCAAATTGTGTTATGCTAGGTGGCCTTTGGAAAAAAAAAAGCTAATAAGGGCTAAAAAAAAGATGGCTAAGTGAGAAAGTCATGCCGAGCTATCTAGGCTATCACCGTACAACGAGAAAGTCATGCTAGGTCTATAGGCTCTCATCGTACTAACCACAACATGATTTATCAATATGCTCTACTAAATAAGAAATGTCAAAATGCTAATGCCAAAATGAAATAATTCCAATTTCAATAATGTTGATGTCAATAAAATAATGTTGGTGTAATAATCACACTTTGTATGCTATCATCACTTAAAAGGGGAATATGCAAACAACGAACGAGGGAAAATATGCCTCCCACTTAAAATTTCAACATAATTTCTATGTTGGTATTTTAAGTACAAAGAGAGGAAGAGGGGATCCTTGAAAACAATGCACACCTTGAAGAACTAGTTATCCTTTCCCCCAATCATAGAGACAAAGACAACCACCGAGAACTATCATGTTGTTGCCAAGAGAGATATGGTTGCACCTAAAATTGTACCACTATGAATGGCAATGAGCAAGACACATAAAGCTACTAATGCCACATAGTGATGATCAACGTGATAGGATGAAAATCAATATCAACTAGAGGAAGGAGGTGCATCAACACAAGGCAGAGTACCACAATGTTTAAGATGTTTAATTTTATCACTCAAAGCCTTACATTCATTAGTAGAATGGCAATGAACTCATGATATGCATAAAATGAGGTCTTGTTGTAAAATTTATTTCATGTTTTTGGAGGAAGAAGAATCAAGCGAGCTTCGAGAAGCCTTGGCAAGATACTTTCTTGATCAACAGTAGGGTATATTTCTTTCTTAACACAAGATGTTATACACATAGTAGATGATAAGGACTTAGATGAAGATGGAGATAAAGGTGGTTAACCTAGATTTTTCTTAAAAAATTGTGGTATAGACTTCACTTGTTCTCTATCATTTTGCTCAATGTTTTCATTATATCCATTCTTATAAAGGAGTTTGTATCCAAGACCATAACATTCTTCCAAATCAGATGAAGAGGTTTTATGCTTTTGAGAAGGATTGGCTTCTTCATGAGAACACAAATCCTTTTTAAGTTTCTTAAAGTTACGCATCATCCTCTCATGAGGGTGGGGAGTTGAAGGACCCCCCATCACCACCATGGGGTGATGTTGTTGATGTAGAACCAAGTTTAGAAAATGAAACACAAGATTCTATAGGTGTAGATTGTGAGATTTTGTCCTCTCCCATAAAGGAGGGCATAAAATCTAATGAACCCCAATCATCACTAAAACATGTGTTTGAAGATGAATCCTTTGTATATGACTCTTTGGACTTTGAGGGTGAGATTTTGGACTCTTCTTTGAAACAAGGTGTAAAATCTAATGACCCCCAATCATCACTAAAGAGTTGTTGTAGGTGAAATAAAATTAGGATTAACATCAACTTGTATAGGTTCTACTTTGGAAGATGGGATCAAAGTATTATGGGAGTTGGAAGTGTTATGATCATGTTGAACTTGTGATTTATAGCTTCATTCATCTGCTTCAACCATGTATATCTTTTTGTTGTATTCAAATTTCATCTCACGGTGAAGAGTAGATGGGACTCCTTTCATAGCATGAATCCATGGTCTCCCTAGGACAAGGTTGTATGAAAGAGGTCTTGGCATGATATGGATAGGAGTAGGAAAAACTATACGTCCAACCTCAATAGGTAATGTGATCATTCCTAATGGTTTCCTATTAACATTGTCAAAGCCACAAATATTAACATCATTAAGTTGAATAAGCCTCTTATCCACACCAATTTTATCTAGGAGATCAATGCTACAAACATTAAGACCTACTCCATTATCTATGAGAGTATGCCTAACTACGGTTTCATTAATGATCACCTTTATCATTAAGGGCTCATACTTTTTTTTATCTCAAGCGAGGGTAATTCATGTTTAGGGAATGTGATTTCTGACTTTGTCACTTGCATACAATCAAAGGAGGATGGTACATCATTCAATTTCATAGAAAATTGGATATTCATTATTTGCAACATTTCTTGGAGTATCTTATTGTATGTAGGTGATGTTTGAACAAGATCCTATAAGGATATCTTGGAGAGAATATTTTAAAGTCTACAACAAAATCATACTCCTTTCCACCATGTAAAGGCAAACGAGGAGCACTAGGAAAAATAGGTTGAGGCAATGGTAATGAAGCAGGAGTGGTTTGTGGTTGCGTAGTGTTCCCTATATTATATGTGTGAGCAACGGAATTGTAACTCAGTTACTGCAAAACATTGTTACTATCAAGTTGCATTGTAAAATTGAAGATATATCATGGATTTAATGGTTTCTTTTTAGGTGGTTCTATGATGGGAGGTGACTTAGGAGGCTCACTAATTGAAAGAGATCCAATTTGTGCAGTCATAACCTCAACTGAGTTACCTAGATGACCTTCTAGTGAGGGGGAATCTAATGTGAACTTAACATCTTCGTCTATGCCATCCATCCAAGTGTTTGTTGAGAGAAATGTAGCATTAAAAGAGGAAGAAACAATATTTTCATGACTCTTGATAATTAGGTCTTCTAACACCAAAATACCTTTGTCACAAGTAGGAGAGGTATTGGGAGAAGAGAAACTATGATTTTCATGATTGTCTATATTTGCATCCTCTTGTACCAAAGATTTAGTCGATGATCTAGGTGAGATGAAGTCCTCAAGGGCTTCATCTAACATGTCAAAGTCATCACAACTAAAGGGTTTAAAGGATATGCTTTCTCCAAGGTTAACCATTTAGTTGTTGTTTATTTTGTTTGATGTTTTTTATTTTGATTTTGTTTTCTAATGATTACAAAATGTAAACTAATATATATAAAATATGAAATGATGTTGAAAGTAAAGGAAAAATTGAAAAATCTAACACTATCCTCAACTAAAATATGCAAGAAATATAGAAGTTCCACGGTGATGACATGTGGCATTCTCCCTTGCTTGTTGATATGGCTTGATCCCTATTTTATAGGAAGTTGGGTGCCCCACTTGGAAGATGTTATTTGATAGGGTTGAATTGTCAAATGTTTCCAATTTGAGAAAAATTGATTTGAAAAGATTTTATGAAGATTTGAAGAGTCTGTTTGAGCAGTTTCCAATTCAGTGTTGAGTTGGAAAAGTAGATTTTTAGTTTTATTATCCTTAGAAACCAAAGATAAGGATTTGCTCCTATCTATGTGGGATGGTACGCCTAGCATAAGGATAAGCTCAAATTTTTATTGGAAGGTTGAATGAGAAGTTGAATGCATGTTGAGTTTTTTCAGTTATAGATTAGCAAGTTGAACTATAAGTTGTGGATTTTCTCCTTTATTGTAGATTTTTAATCTAAGAGGATATGGAGATGGAATATTCCATTCTAGGAGCTTCTATTACTGATCTATATATATGCTTTCCATGTTAGAGTTGATACATGAGATAGACTAAATTCACAGGGGTAATGCAGCCAGATTTTCTCCAAATGGAACAGGATGTAAATCTCCACGTAAAGGCTTGGAGCCTCCAATTGTATTGTAATCATGTATTTTATTGTTGAATAATATAATTGAACTATGCTTTTGGAGTGTGGGGTTTTTTACTTGAAAAGATTTTCTGGGCCACGTAAATCTTTATGTTCATGTCTTATGTGTTTAATCTTTCATGTTTATTGAATCTATTTAATTCATGTTGTTGAAATTGGTTGATCTTGCAAGATCTAAAATTGCATGAACTTTCCTCTAAGGATTAATGATGGGAAATAAACTATGTCTGATTCCACTATATGGCATAGTAGTACGTGATTTTGAGGTTCTCTGAAGAAACATACCTTATCAAAGGCACCTATTGATTTCAGATGTTCATTCTGGGATAAACCAATTTCCCATCATCATATCTCACCTTTTGTTAAACAAAATAATGCAACCTTGTTTGATTGTATGCAGGCAAAAAAGTTGGATATTACATTTCCTCAACATGAATTACCTCCACCTGAGATCCAAAACCTACATGAGGCTCTAATAATAATGGTAGTGTAGTGTAGAAAATTGTACGCCCTTCTTAGAGATGGTACAATTTCAAACTTAATTTGGACCAATTTTAGTACCCTTGCATTAATGACACCTTTAAATCATCACTAATAGGCTCCTAAGACCCTTTATTTCGGATCCCAAGGCTTATTTCAGTTGAAATCCCAACAAAATCAATAAAGGCATTCAATTTTCTAATAACCCAACATTTGCCCACCCCAGAAAACTAGGGTGGGACTCATACACCACCTTGGGCATATGAGTCTCGGGTGGCCCCTTTTTAGGATTGGAGAGGGAAATTAAGGTTTTGAATTCAAATTTTTAGTTGATTTCAGCATTTGGGATCTAATAAATAGTAAATTAGATGAAGTGCCTATATAAACAAGGTTTAAAATCATTATTTCACCTAGAGAGATTGATTCAAGACCTAAGCATTCATAATATCAACTTGAGCACTCAAGCATACTTTCACAAGAGCATTAAAGAGAAAGGAACACATAAAGTTGAAGTATTGGAGCAATATTATAGTGTTTTTTTAGGTCTTCAAGCTCACTTTCAATTCAAGATCTAGCATTGTCAAGGATTTATGATGGTTGCCTATGGAGAATCATGGCGGATTCTAAGTTGGGAAGATGTAACTAGCCATCAAACCAAGCCTAATGACTTGTTTCCTAAGTGATTCCATCCTCCATTATCTCTCTACTTTCTACCTAAAGGAAGTTACATGCATTATTATGGCTTATTATGATGATTAGAGATCTCCCAAAGTGAGTCATCATCTCTATATTTCATTCATGCATCTTATTCTAGCACATTAGAATAGGGTTTCATTGAATTTTACATCTCCTAATCTTATATACACTTAATATTAGGACTTGCACACATATTTACTCTCAAGATCTATTATTTCTATGAAGGTTTAACTACCAAATTAGGGGTTTGACCGAGGCAAATCCCCCATAAGTAAACCAATACAATATTTTGTTTTGTAGATTTTTAGCAGGTTCAGATCTGGAAAGAAAGATTAGAAGGAAGACCAGGGATAGAAGAACATATTCAGATCTTAATTTCCCAAAAAAGCATAATGTGACTAATACACCACTTATGGCATATGAGTCTTGGTATAACACTTTTTTCGAATTTCAAAGGATTCAAACTTGTCACGATGAAATTCTAATTTCTTCCTAGAAACCCTAAACTGGGATTAAATCACCCAACCTAGCATATGAGTCCCAATGTCCATTAAAAGTCATACTTTTAGGATCTCAAACCTTGTTATGAGCTTCTTCAGTTTTCTAGGTGCTCCTCTATTGTCACATGTCTTGTTATTACTGAATTACTTTTACCTTCACGGGTAAATATGATGGTAAATGCAATCATGATTTGATATGTTTGTTAAATAAATGGAATATTGAAATAGGTATTAAGGTATTATTTCTTTGGAAGAATAATTATGTTTACATTGTTGAAGAACATGTACTACTAATATGAACATGCTAAATTTTTATGATGCATATGGATTTATTATGAACATCTAACTACCTTGGTGTTGTACTAAGTTGGTTGCATGACAGGTTCAATACTTCGGAAGGGAGGGGAAGTATCACTCAAGAGAAGTGATTGGTCATGTAACCTTTATGAAACCTATATGAGATTAAACACACACTCACTTATAGAATGATAGAGTCATGTCATATTTTGGGGAAAACTGGTAAGTCATCCTTTAGCATGATGTGTTTGCAATAGAAAGGAGTTTGAATTCTATAAGGAGCATTCTCGGTTTATGTTTGGTGCTTGGTGCATGTGAGTACTTATTTATATTACTATGCCTGATTGATGAGGTGAACATATGTTGAATGTATATATATGTATGCATGTGCATGTCAATTATAGACCATACGCATGGAGGAGCACATACATGAGAGTATATAGGTAGATGTACCTATGCACGATTATGAACGGGTTGCTTATGAGCATGGTGTTATCGAAGGGACAATGTGACATGTATGTATATATGTATATATACATCACACGTATAATTCCTATCAATAAGATAGTAATTGTATATGTGCTTTATTGAATGGTTGAATGAGTATTTGAGATATATGCATATATGTGCATATGTCGATATACACGTATGTCGGATATAATGGGATGTCCAATATGAGTATGTCAACATATGCATAATTATGCATACATGTATATGGGCATTAATATGATATTATATGAGAACATAATCATATGTTCATAATCATTCAAGTATCGAATGGGTATTGTGATTACCGTATTGCTTTAGAATATATATATGATTGTGCATATTTATGTACATATACATATATACACATAAGCATTAAATGCTTATATAGAAGTGTGTGTATATATATACTATATATATAATATATAGTATGCTTTTATATATAAGGACAATTCATTTGATAAATGAAGGTCGATTATTACAAATGCATAATGCTAATACAAAGTGTGGGATGCAAACTTGAAAAGGCTTATGAATACGAGCATGGAACCAATGTGCATGGAAAATAAAGGAGACTCCAATGCATAGTATGCAGGTTTAAAACATTGGATATTCAAAGCGCATAATATGGAGATTATAGCACTACTCTTAATGCATCGCAATCTATGGA
Organism: Sequoia sempervirens; assembly: GCA_007258455.2. Taxonomy (NCBI): domain Eukaryota; kingdom Viridiplantae; phylum Streptophyta; class Pinopsida; order Cupressales; family Cupressaceae; genus Sequoia; species Sequoia sempervirens. The sequence continues at coordinate 206,280,386 of VDFB02000008.1, forward strand.
TAAATATAGTATACACTAAGACAAGGTCCACGCATAATTCTCAAGGATGAGTCAAGACATGGCACAATGGTGCAATCAACTAGAATATTATTTTGAAGCTTGTGTAAGTTTAACCAATCACATAGGAGCAAAAGAATGAATTACTTGATATAAAGATAACATTGTGAACAAACTGTTGCATGCATTATAATGGTGAAGAGTAAGTTGCAACATGTTGTTAATGAATAGAACAACACTTTATGAGGTAAAGTCAATCCATTTGGAAGTGTCAAATGCATTGGCTAAGACCAGGTCAACAAAAAGAGAATGTAGCAACTGTGTACTGGTTGTGCAAACAACAAGCATGATAATAGGGAATGAGGAAAATGCTTGTCATCATATTATGAATAGAAAAATAGGAGACGAAGTCAAAAAGCGATGCAAATCTAGAATGCTTTAAATGAGCTATGAATTAGTCCTTTGAATAGCCACCAAAAGGATAGAGAAAGATGCTAAAACTTGGCACCATTATATGAACTCATTGAATCAATAGAAGTCTATCATGATTCGCAATTCGATTCTCAACTTTTGAGCATGTGCATATTTGAAATAGGCTTGTGTTGCTGTCAAGCAAATGAAGTTGGTTTGTTTGTAATAGAAAGGAGTTTGAATTTTGTAAGGAGCATTATTGGTTTATGTTTGGTGCTTGGTGCATGTGAGTACTTCTTTATATTAATATGATTGATTAATGAGGTGAACATACGTTGAATGTATATATATGTATGCATATGCATGTCAGCGATAGACCATACACATGGAGGAGCACATACATGAGAGTATATAGGTAGATGTACCTATGCACGATTATGAATGGGTTGCTTATGAGCATGGTGTTAACAAAGGGACAATGAGATATGTATGTATATATGTATATATACATCACACGTATATTTCCTATCAATAAGATAGTAATCATATATGTGCTTGATTGTATGGTTGAATGAGTATTTGAGATATATGCATATACATATATGGGTATTAATATGATATTATATGAGAACATAATCATATAATCATATGGTCATAATCATTTGAGTATGGAACAATTAATGTGATTACAGTATTGCTTTAGAATATATATGTATATATTATTGCTTTTGAATATATATATATATGAGTGTGCATATATATGTACATATACATATATACATGTAAGCATTAAATTCTTATATAGAAGTGTGTGTGTGTGTATATGTATACTATATATAATATATAGTATGCTTTTATATATAAGGCCGATTCATTTGATAAATGAAGGTCGATTATTACAAATACATAGCGCTAAAACAAAGCACAGGTTGTAAACTTGCAAAGGCTTATCAAATTCATTCATATGAGCATGGAACCTTAGCACATGGAAAATAAAGGAGACTCCAATGCATAGTATGCAGGTTTAAGACATTGGATATCCAAAGTGTATAATATGGAGATTATAGCGTTGCTTTTAATGCATCACAATCTATGGATAAACATAGTATACACTAAGAAAAGATCCATGCATAATGTTCAAGGCTGATTCAAGACATGGCACAATGGTGCAATCAACTAGAATATTATTTTGGAGCACATGTAAGTTTAACCAATCACATAGGAGCAGAAGAATGAAGCACTTAATATAAAGATAACACTATGAACAAAGTGTTGTGCATGTTATAATGGTGAAGAGTAATTTGCAACGTGTTGTTGATGAATAGTACAATGCTTTATGAGGTAAGGTCGATCCATTTGCAATTGTCAAATGTATTGGCTAAGACCAGGTCAACAAAAAGAGAATGCAACAACTATGTATTGGTTGTGCAAACAACAAGCATGATAATAGGGAATGAGGCAAATGTTTGTCATCATATTATGAAAAGAAAAATAGGAGGCCAAGTTAAAAAGCAATGCAAATTTGGAATGCTTTAAACAAGCTTTGAATTATTCCTTTGAATAGCCACCAAAAGAATAGGGAAAGATGTTGAAACCTGGCACCATTATACAAAATCATTGAATCGATAGAAGTCTATCATGATTTGCAATTTGATTCTCATCTTTTGAGCATGTGCATATTTGGAATAGTCTTGTGTTGCTATCAAGCAAATGAGGTCGATCTGTAGAATACCAAGTTGAGTCTGTACTTAGAATGTTGCCACCTTTATGCTATGTGAGATGAGTCGACCTATATGCTTGAGAGGTGTCGACTAGTTCACCTTTACTTTAGGCATCAGTCTCAATATTTTGTATAAATAGATGAGCCAGCTCTCTCATTTGGGACACACAATTCTATAGTTTTATTCTACTGCTATTATTATGTGAGCATTGAGTTATATTATGAGAGTATTGAGTTAATTTGTGAGCTTAGAGAAAGAGGATATTGTGAAGTATTAGTTGGAGTAGTAAAGTGGAATCTAGAAAGCAGTCATTGGAAGGTTGTGAATCAGATTAGTCTATTGGATCAAGCGTATTACAGGCATGAGGATCCAATCTTCTTTTACTCATCTTTTATTATGAAAGAATGAAAGTATTGTTTTCTTTCATGGGAACCATTTGAGAAATTATTTCTTTCATGAATCATAGTATTTGCTTATGGAAAGGGGAAGTAGCTATTTTATGCTTTTTTATGAAAGTGCTTGTATTTACTCCATAATAGGAGGATTTGTTTATCATTAGTATAAGTATACTAGGAATGATGAAACAAGAATAGCTTAAGGGAGTAATTGATACTCTCGTATACCCTAAATGGGAAATCATATGTTATCTCTATACATAGGTAGCAACACTACATGTATAATATGAAATATGTCAATGTCACGAAGTGACTTGACACTATTAGCTTAAGATGCTATCAGATCTTAGGAATAATAAGGTTTAACAAAATATCAACAAGAGATAGTATGAAATATGATAGGATGAGACTTCATATTACTATTCTATATTTAAATGATCACTTGATCATTACTTGACTATTGAATAAAACCCTAGGTTGGGAGTAACCTATTTGGCTTGAGAAGTATATTGAGACCTAGGTTAAGATTTACCTACTAGGTTGGAATATTTACTTGATTACGCATTGGAACCAATAGGTTAAGAATAACTTGCTTGGATGGGATGTATGTTGTTCTTGTTTGGCACACGTAGGTTTAGGCTAACCTACTTAATTACACTGACTGTTGATTATTGATTATATCCGAGATTAGGGTATACCAAGGTTGAGACTCACCTATGTCGTTAAGTAGATCACTCAAGTTTGTGAGATACTATGTGTTTGGAAACATAGGTGGGATTACTTATTGAGTTAGAGTTTCTACTTGAGTTAGTTGCTTTACACTCTTGAGATGAAGTCATATTGTTGACAAGATTCTACTCTTTTGGATAACGCTTTTTACTAAGGAGATTACATTCTCGAATGGAATCATCTATTGATATGATTATTCTTCAATTGAGGTCATTCATGCATGTGGCTATTATCTTGATGAGAACCACTTATTAATGTGATATATTACTAAATGGAGTTAGGTATTTATGAATATTTAATCTATGATTGGGTGAAACTTATGTAGCTATACTTTAGACTATAAAGTTAATCCTAGGACTAGGTTGTCCATTGAAGGGAATAGCCTGTTAAGATGTTTATACAAAGTTAATTTGTAGACTAGAAAATCCCATATGTTATACCTGGGATAGGAATATCCATTGAAGAGGTAACTTATACTTAGACTTTATTGGTAGAGATACCATTGTATATTGGGAAAAAAGGGAATAGGTTATTTTTGAGGTTAGGATTACCTATGGAAGGAAATTACCTAAGCATAGTATCTGAATGGTCATAATCCAAACCGAGCTATAGAAGTATATGTGAATGGAAGACTGTCACTCGAAGCACTGGGTGAGAATACTTTGGCCAAAGTAGTGTAAGCTGCCACTGGTTACACTGTCAATTCACTATGTTCCTTTCATGCCTTCTAGTTTAGGATTTTCATACTCGTAGGGGAAATGACCGTATGATTAGGTTTCAATTTGTAGGACACAACACTAAGCTCAGATAGGCATTTTTTATGAGTTTTACCAACAATTCACTTCGTCAAAGGGTAGGGTCATCTTGTCATATGTGACAAATGTGCGAGGGACAACATTTGAGTCTATTGTTGGCAAAAAAGCACTTGAGTGATGCTTCTCCTCATTAGTTGGCAGCCGAGGTTTGCAGATGTTTGTGCCAGCATTGGGGATAGCTGGAGTGTATGCACCAGGAAGTAGGGACATCCAAAATCTATGCACCATCACGATGACATCAAGACTAGTTTGTATATCTATTACCAGAAGAAGCTCAGAAGAGCTATGTATGAATTATGTACCCATTTATATGGAAGATTGTAATCTTGAATGATAAACTTGAGTTTATTCAAACTGTGGACATCAAATCTGTAAATGGTTAACAATTTTAACATAATTTCATCATGTTAGTCCTTTGCAAAACATTAGATTTGAAATCCCTATGAAATACTTGACTATAATGAAACATGCAAATTAGATAAACAAAGATAATCAAATGTAAGCATATAAAAGCATAGTCAAAACTCTAATCCATAGTGGATTGGTGTCACATGTGCTAGTGACCCTTTCCCAACCCTTGATCAATAGCTAAATGATGATGCATTGCAATGGAGATGAAGAACAAGATTATTTCTCAAACCAAGAGAGTAACCTTGCATAAAATTGTGGAGGATTTGCTCAAAGATGAAGCTTGTATTTAAAGATTTTCAAATGCTGAATGTTGAAGAGGGACCAATGTGGGACAAAGATCAAGCCAATAAGATAAGGCCACTTGTCAAGTGATGATAGGCCAATGGTTGTGCAAGATTTGGGAAGAGTGCCCATGAGAGGGAATTTTGAATTCTAATTTTGCAATAAATGTTGATTTTGACTTTGGAAGGGGACATGTAAGAGACATGTAAGGCCTCATAAATGCTCTATTGGGTGTACATGTCCACTTGGGGGGAGATTCAAACTTAGAGAATATTCTCCCTTTATGCCAAGTTGAAAATAAAGATTTTGATAAATCAATTAAATGCAATTTCATGTGCAAGTGGCCAAATCTAGAGAATGCAAGTGGGTGAGTATTTAATCAGGGTTAGATTAAATAGATGATGATTATGCTGATTTAATGCTGATTAGATGATTTTGATTTTTAGGACTTTGATATTTGATTTATTTGAATTAGAAAATGATGGAATATGATTTAGGATTTGATTTAAATAAAGTCCTGATTTATTTAATTAAATGGAGATGATGCAAGATGAAGGTTAAAATGATTTATGAGAGATGAAATGATATTATTTGATTAAACCTTTGGATTGACCTGATTTACCTGATAAATGGATTTGTTGCGTTTAATCAATTTACTGAGCGGATGAATATGCATAATGTTAATTTGACGTGTCTACACAAACAAAATCTATGTCATGGAAAGATTTGTGAAATTATAGTGAAATGCAATGGAAGTTTGGAACAGTTTTTGTTTTAAATGTGCATATAATTTACATTATGGAAAGAAAAAAAATTATTGCTATGTTATGGCATCGTGGAGTATTCATTTAACGTGAAAAATTTGGAATTTTACTGAGTAGAACATCGAGGTTGTTACATCTATCCTCTCTTAGTTCATTCCTCTGATTTTCAGTTTCATACCTTGAGTTGCATAGTTATATTTACATAGCATTGCATTTCTTTCTTTCCAAGCCCTTTCTTGGTGGTGAACCCCATTTTAGTCTTTAATCACACCCTAGGACACTTTATTGCAGATATTTTTCCCTCATTTCCATCCCTAGATTGGGATCTATGAGGTTTCCTTGAATGAAACTTGGAGGAAATTAGTGGTTCTATCTCACAAAACATAGAGTGACAATTTTCTACATTTCAAATAGTCATTAATAAAATTGGGGTTAGATTTACTCTTATTGACAATGGATCGGGTCTTAATGGTTGTAGCATTGATCTCCTAGATAAGCTTGGTATGCATAAGAATCTCATACAACTTAATAATATTTATATTAGTGGCTTTGATAATATTGGTAGGCAACCATTGGGAACAATAAGATGACCTATTAAGGTAGGGCTCATGGTTTTACCTACTCTTAATACTTTAATTCCATCTTCAAAAGTGGAACCATTACCTTCCAAGTATAATGATACCATGAATGAACTCTTGTGTGATAATTGGGGATTGTTATATTTTACATCCACTTTCATTAGGTAGTACAAAATCTCACCATCAGAGTCCATAGAGTCAAAGATTGTTTCAATAAAATCTTGTGGTTCCTCTTCTCCAATTGTAAATGATATGACTTCCTCTTCAAATACATTTTTTGATCAGGGTTCATTAGATTTTAAACCCTCCTTTGTGGGAGACCACAAAATCTCACAATCTCAACCTAAGGAGCATTGTGTTTCATTTGCTCAATCTTGTTCTTGTAGTGTCACAAATTGACTACCCTTGCAATTTCACCTATGCTTTTGTATCCACTTTAGTGTCCATTCCCTTAGCATTTGAATAGGCTCACCTTATCCCTTGCATCAACCTTTTTACCCTCAGGATTCTCAAGACCCCTTTTCAATAGCTACCTTCTTATGTCAGCTTTGTGTTAACCTTGTGCTTTCCTTGTCTCTCACCATTTTTTAGCTTAATTTGTCTGAACACTAGCACATCACACGAATTCCCACATGTCGCATTATCATCTCACAACATTTTAACCTTCAAAAGATTGTTCTTAAATCTCTTGCCACTTGTCACCTACCTTGGTTAGTGGAAATGGCTTTGGAAGCTTTGTAACAGCTCAAGAATCTCTATTTCCCTCCTCTTCTCTCTTTAAAGTCTATTTTTAATTCATTTGAACTCTCTTGGTCTCTCTTAGTCTTTTATCTCTTGCTCTCTCATTCTCTCTTCTCTTTCTCTTTTCTCTCAAGCTTGTACAACTCTCTACAACTTGCTACAACGGTTTCAAAGTTCTCACGACATTCTCTACAACTCTCTTGGCTCTCATAACTTTCTATTTCTTTCTCTCTTTGGCTTCCTCAAGCCTTGCAGGTATTTATATTTGTCTTATGTCTTTGAGCATCTTGGGATTTATCACATCTCTTATTTATTCATTTTTCTATCTCGTCTATTTATCTCTTTATTTATTTGTCTATCTAGTTGTTCGTGGAGGTGAAAACATCGAAACGGGGGTTCTACCCAAGGCAAGCCCCTAAACAACCCCAACATTTTCTCTCATTCGTATGTGTGCAAGTGTTGAAGACATCTCTTTGCTAGATGCTTCATTTCTCAGTTTCCTGTGAGAATTTCCTTCTCCTTCTTCTCTTGTTTTATCACTTGCATTTCATTTAGTTTACATTGCTTTAAATTTTGTTATTCTCTATTATTTTGAACCTATATTTCAAGAGTTTCTAGTAAGTCAAAACAGTAGTAGTCATTTTACTATTTTGTGACATTATCAATTTTTAGTCTATATGAGATGCCAGCACACCATTGGGACGTGCATGCGTCGTGTTGTCGTCCTTAGTCAAGAGCTTATCAATCTATCTAGAAGACCTCTATGACCTACTCTTTTAGTTTTTGGAACTCTCGTCATTTTATCACATCACCTGAGCTTTGTTCCTTGGGGTAGTTGAGGACCACTTGCTCCTTGAAGACTCTGCTTGTCTTGAGACTTGAGGGTAGCAAATTTCTTCTACAGTTCTAAATCAACAAGTCCAAAAACATCATCCTATGATGAACTAATGGGGGCTCTTTAGCTTTCGTCCCTCATGTATTGGTGATATCTAACATTCACACTTAAACACCTAAAAATGATTGGCATTATTGCAAAAGAATCAATTCTTCTCATAAGCATGTAGATCAAACTTCTCCATCGAAGTGTTATGGGCTTGGATTTAAAATTCTTTCCAAAAGTGGAAATAATGAAAACATAAAACAAGGAGTTAAGGATCATATGAAATCTACACCGTACTTTTCTAAAATGGGGTTAGGTTTCCAACCTTCTTCTTCGTCTACATCTCATACTCCATCATCTACTATATTTAAAACATCATATAAGAAGTGAGCAAACTTTGTATCCTACACCTTTATTAGAGCAAGATCATATTTTTTCAAGGCTTCTAAAAGCTCATTTGATTACTCTTCGTCCTCCAACGCATAATAAATTTTATGAAAATAACTCTTTTTGTGCATATCATCAAGTGCATGGTCATTCCACCAATGAATGCTAGGCCTTATATAATAAAATACAACTTAATGATTGTGGTTCTCTCCCATGTGTTGATGAACCTAATCATTCTAGATAATAAAAATCTCTTCTATGGTGTTGCTCCTCCCTATGTGGCATTTGTAGCTTCATGTGTCTACTCATTGCCATTCATGGTGTAAAATATTGTGTGCAACCATATTCCTTTTATGGTAGCAACACGATAGTATCTAGCATGGTTGTCTTTGCCTTTATACTTGTGGGGAAATTATAACTATTTTTGGGAGGTGTGTATTCTTTTCAAGGATCTCCTCTTTCCCTTATTTTTCTTAAAATATCAATATAGCAAGTATATTGATATTTTAAGGGCCTCGACATATCATCCTATCCATTTTCATCATCATATTATGATAGTTGACGTATTCACGTGCCCCTTTAGTGGTGTTGTTTATAATTCCCCTTGAGGCATGGTTACCAATTTGTCCTTTGTGACATTAAACATTGATTTGTCCCCTGCGATGTTAAACCTTTATGCACTCTCTAAGGCATGATTGGAAAAATAGTCCATGGATTTGGCATAAAGAATCTTGTTGATTCATGTACTTGAGCATTTTTACATGGACACCTAGCATAACACACCTTGATTTCCAATGGATCCATGTGTTTCATGAGTTATTTGGCATAACACAACTTGAAAATCCTTATGAGAGCACCATTTTGTCCAACACATTTGATGGATGATGTTTGATATTTGAGACAAATTTAAGACTAAGGTCTCTTTACCTTATCGACTCGAATCCTTTTTAGTAATAAACTTGTGTTTATCTTATTGTGTTTTTATTTATCTGTTTTATGTTTACTATGTGTCGTTGGCATGTATGCTTTGTGTCTTATGTGTGTTTGCTTCATGTATTTAGTGTGTTTTATTTATGTGTGCTTTGAGTATTCTTTTAAGTGTACTCCATCAATTGTTCATTGAGTACTTTATGTATGATTGAATCTTGCTTTGTCTTATGTGCATGTTTGTCTTAACATTATGGATTGATGAGATCCTAAGTTGGGGGTTTGTGCACCCCTCAACTTGGTATTATCTTGCACCTTAAGTGTTTCAATGTGGATATTTATTCCTTTAGTGTGAGTATGAACATAAGATATGAACATAAGATCATACTCTGACTAAAGTGGAGGCTAAATGTAGCATCATAAATTGTCACCCTTAACAATTTTGCATTATCTTGACACTCTATTTTGCCTACAACATTAATTATAATAATAATTTATTCATTTTAAGGCTAGATCATAAAATAACATTAAACTGCCCGATTTCTCAATAATTTTAGGGTAAAATCACCCGGTTAGGGGTAGGGGTGCCCTTGACCTTAAGGGTATCCTATCTAAAAAATTAAATTTGGTGTTGGCCTTCAATGGTTTAGAAAGATCCCAGTTTGACCTACAATACATATACAAACAAGTTTTATTTCTTATTTGAACATTAGAGAAGGCAATTATGAATGAGACTTGTTATTACGATACAATTATTATGGAGAAGTATCTAGTTATCCTCTACATGCTATCTACAACAAGCTATTGTGTTTTGGGAGCTAACCTTTTACAGGTCTATCAAGCAATTGAGGCATCCATCAATCAAAATTTGTAGCAATTTGTGGTGTGGAATCACTTTATCAAGGATTTCACATCAAGGTAACATTGTCATTTATCATTTACCATTTCAGTCAATTATTGTTATTTTGGCCTCTTCCTGACCTAGGGTTTCCCTCTTAATCATCATCAAGTACTATACATGGAGGTAGAAATACCAAAATGGGGTTTGAATTAGGCAAGCCCCTATACAACACAACCTTTCCCCCTCTTTTCATGTGTGCAGGTCAAGTTTGAAAGTTTCATTAGTTAAAAGTTATAGAAAACACAAAGCAAACTATAACTCACATCTCAAATTTTTTCCTAAAAACAACATTTTGGTCTAGGGCACCCAACTACTTAGTCCATCTACTTCAACCTCAAATTTATAACACAGGTTACTCTTTGTCTCTATTTCTCATATCTAGAGCTATTATGTGGTTTTCCATTTTTGTTTATATTTTTCAAATCTAGGTTTACATGTCAAATAGGTTTGTTAAAACACATCAAATTTATCATCACAACAAACAAAAAAACACAAACCCTAGGAGATTGGATCTCTCTCGTGGTAGCAAGCTAATCATCAACCCTATTTGGTTTGTGTCCAAATGTGGAGTCAAGTGAAAAGAGGTCAATCCTAATATTTAGGATCACTTTTCCTATTTCATAGTAGGTAGAGAGAGGAAGAGGGAAGATAGAGAGTAGTGATGAAAGGATGGAGGGAGGGAGGGAGAGAGAGGGGTAGGTAGAGAGAGAGGTAGGGTAGGATGGACAAAGGGATATGAGAGATAGAGAGTAGAGAGGTACAAGATGGGAGGGACAAAGGGAGGGAGAGAGAGGGAAGTAGGGAGGGAGGGACAAAGAAGTAGGTAGAGAGAGGTAATATGAGAGGGATTTATGAAGATTTAGGTAGAGAGAAATGGTGAGGCTCGATGGTGCAAGAGCACATGGGCGAATAGGTGATCAACACCAACCAAAAATATTATTGATTTTGCTGTCAATTTTAGTTTGTTCTTGTTTGGTTTCTTTCTTTCCAATCAACGCCTAAACCTCTTATATTTTATGAAATGTTGTCTCATGACATGTGGTGATAGAAAATATTTCAAGCAAATACAATTGGCTAGTGTAAAGCCAATTTCCTCTACTTTTTCCAACACCTTCATGGTCTAAATAGCATGGAAATCCATCAATTGTAGTTTTGACTGCCTAGTGGACACATATGTAGATGTGGAAGCATAGACTGAGTATATGAATTGTGTGATTGAATGCATCCATCTCTTTTTGAAATATTGATTAAACTAGATATGAACATAATGAACTCGTTGACTCGCTAGTGTTCATTGCTGCCAAGGAAAATTTCTGCCAGATGTTGTAATTGCCATTGACTTGGTCGAAGATTTGGGCATTTAAATGCAATAATTGAAGAAGAAACAATAGGGCAATAGAATAATAAACAAATTTGCCTCTTTTAATTAAGTAAAAGATGAGAGGACATTTTCCTATTGGGGCTGATGGATTATTAATTATGCAAATAAAACCATATTTTATGTGTGCATGTTCACCTTCAAAACCATGAGGGGGCTGTAAAAATTATAATTGACGACAACCATTGAGTTCGGTGGCATAGTTTGGGAGAGGGAATCAACACCTAGATGAGGAAGTTCGATGGGAATGAGGGGGTGACATAAGACATATATTTTTTGTTTAAAATGTAGATTGGGAATTGAAAGGGAGACACCATATTATTAGTTAATTAAGAAATTCAATAAGAGTGATTTGAAAAGGCCAATGGGGAGAGGATAAGGCATGAAGGAAGGGAAGTTTAAAAAAATTCAGATTGCATAAAGAAACACATACAATGCCAAGTCATGCCACATATAGAAGGAGAGGATTTAGAGGAAAGGAGGGACGAAGAAAATTGTAGCCCGCATGAGGAGAGAGGAGAGGGCACAAAGAAAGTTAGAGGGGCCAACATGAGGAAGGAAAGAAGAGAACAATAGAGGATAGATTGAACCAAAGAGGGATGCCATGAAATATTTAAAATGCAGAAAAAGAAAATGTGAAAAGGTGGATTTGGAAAATTAGCATAGTAAGAAGGAGACCAATATTTGAAGACAAGAGAAATGTGGAATAGTAAGAGGAGCTACATAGATGGTAGATGGAATTTTGCAAATTTAAAAAGGCTTTAAAAATGATGAAAGTTAAAGAAAGTAATGAAAGGAAGCTGGGTGAGCGGAAAAAACTTCCTACACTAATCTAATCAGGAGAGAGTTACAAAAATATTTTCTTTTAACACCTTTTACTATTACAATAAGAGAAGCACATAAAGATTAATGGAAATAGAATATCAACAATGCACAAAAATAGTGACACCAAATATACTGTGGGGAAAACCCTTTTAGGTAAAAAACCCCACCCTCCAAAAGCACAATACTTCTCTATTATATCAAATAGTGATTACAATGTTTCTCCAAGTATAAAGCTTCTACACAAGTGCTTCAACACAAACACCTATTCTGGAGTGATATCGGCAACACTTCGTTACCTACAAACAAACTATGCATTCTACAACTCAAGGCACTCAATAAATAGAGTGTTACAAGCTTCAAGAATCATCTAGAAGGTGAGGGGCGTCCAAATCCAAATGGCACAATATTCAATGCCTTAGACATGCATTTGGACACATGTGACATATTCCCTTACACCCCCGACAAGTGTCAAACATGCAAATAGTCTTCTTCCAATCTTGGGCACCCAAAATATGCTAAAAATAGGCTATGAAAAATGCCTTACACATCTTACAACTGTCATAGAATCTTTCATAGCTGACAACATTTACAATTGTAAGAGAATCTATCATAACTGGCTAAAAATAACTGATTCTCTTACATCCTGTCATAACCCAACTTGGGCACCAAATTTTTCCCATGCATTCAAAGATGCCTTATGACACATCATAGAATCTATCATATGTCATAGATTCCAAAGTGGGATACCTATGTCCACTTGGGATGATGATGTGTCATCCAGTCACCTCCAATGGGGATGCCACCCAATCGGTGGGTCCCAATTAGTGACATGACACCATAGGCATTTAAATAATACAAATAAATACATTAAATTACATCAAATAAATCAATGTTAGGACTCTAACATTGAGACACCTTAATCCCAACATTCTCCCACTTGTCGAAGACCTGCCAAGAGTCATACAAAATCATCTGCTCAAGGCCCCAAGGCCCGTGGAATTAGAACATTTGAACTTCTCTATGCTTACTGGTTTTGTCAGTGCATCTGCAAAATTCACCAAAGTGTCAACCTTCTCCAGGTTCACCTTTCCATCTTCTACCATATCACGAACAAAATGATACTGAACATTGATGTGCTTTGTTTTGGCATGGAAGGTAGGATTCTTTGCTAGGAAAATTGCACTTTGACTGTCACAACAAATAGAATTTGTCCTGCATCTAAACTAATATCAGAACATAATCTCTTAAGCCAAATAGCTTCCTTACACGCATGAGTGGCTGCCATATACTCTGCCTCTATTGTGGAAAATGCGACTACAACCTGTTGCTTACTCATCCAACTGATAGCACCACCAAACATCATAAACACATAACCATTGGTGGATCGTCTGCTATTAATGTCACCTGTCCAATCTAAATCCACATATCCTCGAATGCTCACAAAATGATGAGGTCCAGTAGGATAACCATGAAAACACAAGGCATAGTTGAAAGTACCCTGTAAATATCTGAACAATCTCTTAACAGTATCCCAATGCACCTGTCTAGGATTAGCCATGAAACGACTAAGGACTCCCATTGCTTGGGAAATGTCTAGTCTTGTACACACCATCACATACATCAAACTACAAACTACACTTGCGTATGGTACTTTGGTCATGTCCTCCATCTCAGTAGGAGATTTTGGACAATCATTCACAAAAAGATTTGTCCTTTGCATCACAAGAACAACTAACTGTCTGCAATCTACCGTGCTGAATCTCTCCAACACTGAGTTCACATAGTTGCTCTGGCTTAACCAAAGCTTTCTATTAGCTTTGTCTCTCGTTATTTCCATTCCCAAAATGTACCTAGCTACACCTAGGTCTTTCATCTCAAACTGTGCTGCCAATCGAAACTTCAAATATAAAATAATACTTTTACCATTCCCAATGAATAACATATCATCTACGTATAGAACAATAATGAGATTGTGACCATTATCAGTTTTAAAGTATACACAATGGTTAGATTTAGATCTCTGAAATCCCAATGGCAACACATACGTATTGAACTTCTGATACCACATTCTAGGAGACTGTTTCAAATCATAAAGAGACTTCTTTAGTTTGCAAACCAATTTTTCTTTACCTTTTTCAATGAAATTCTTTGGTTGTGACATGTAAATCTCTTCCTCCAAGTCACCATGAAGGAACACTGTCTTCACATCCATCTGTTCCACTTCTAAGTCATATGCTGTTGCAAGTGACAATAGAAGCCGGATAGATATCAACTTCGCTATAAGAGAGAATATCTCCCCATAATCAATTCCCTCCACCTGGGAATTTACCCCTTAGCAACCAACTGTGCCTTATAATTCTCAATACTGCCATTAGGACCACACTTTTTCTTGAAAACCCATTTACAACCAATAGGTTTATGTCTAGCAGGAAAAGGTACCAAATCCCAAGTCTTATTTTTCTTTAATGAAGCCATTTCTTCATCCATGGCTTGCATCCATGAATCTGAATCATTCATACTCAATGCCTCTCTAACCATCCTAGGCTCATCAGTATTAGTAATCAAGGCAAATATGCAACTAGAATCCAATAATGAATATCCAAACCTTTCTGGTTGTCGCCTAACTCATGTAGACCTCCTCAAAGGCTAAGGTTGAGGTTCTCCTTCTTCTTCAGAACTTTAAGAGCTACTTGAGCTCTCCTCATCATCAGGTCCAAAAAGAGTACTTGGTTCTTCTTTCTTCGGAGTAGGTGGAATCTAAACCATCTCCTTCTTTTATTTCTCCTCTTTCTCTGGTTGTAGCTCAATAAAGGAAGGTTTCAACTCTCTGAAGATCACACTTCTGCTGTAGAGAACCTTCTATGCTTTTGGATCCCAAAGCTTGTACCCTTTCACACAGACACCATAGCCAATAAAGATACACTTAACAACCTTGTTCTCCAACTTAGACCTCTTCTCAAGTGGAACATGAGCATAAGCTTTGCAACCAAATACTCTGAGATGTCTCATCAAAGGCTTTTTACCAGACCACGCCTCCATGGGTGTCTTTCCAACAAGCACTGATGTAGGAGATATATTGATTAAATAACATGCAATGGATACCACTTGAACCCAAAATTTATGCTCAAGGCCAACACCACTCAATTTACTTCTAGCCCTCTCCATCAACATTCTATTCATCCTCTCTGCAACTCCATTTTGTTGTGGAGTGTAGGGAGTAGTTTTATGTCTCTCAATCTCGTTCTCTTTACATAACTTGTCAAACTCTATGGAACAAAACTTACCACCATTATCAGTTCTCAAACACTTAATCTCTCTGCTAGTCTGGTTTTCTACCAAGGCCTTAAACTCCTTAAATCGACTAAAGACTTCAACTTTACTTTTAAGGAAATAAACAAATGTCCTATTGTAATCATATATGAAAGAAACAAAATCTACAAATTTTGATAATAAAGGAAATTTTACAGGACCAAAAACATCTGAATGTACATAGTCCAAAACCCCAGAAGACTTATGAGAACTAGAGTGGAAAGAAACACAGTGTTGTTTTCCATATACACAATGTTCACAAAAGTTGAACTCGAGATTACAATCATCAAGGCCTTCAATAAGGTTCTTATTTTTTAGGGTTCTAAGACCCTTCTCACCAATGTGACCAAGTCGTTGGTGCCATAACATTTTCTTCTCTGTAGGAAGCTTCATTTCCATAGAATGAGCACCCTTAGGGGTACCCAAAATGCATGACCATCAGATGTAGCTGCAACACGCTTCTTCTACAGCTAGATAGTGAGGATGAAGAATCTAAGGGTCTCTTCTTTGGTACATCAAAAGAACTATTGCACTGTATAGTGCATGCATCCAACTAAAATAGAGTCCCAATACGAACCCCCTTAGCTAGCACCATAGCTCCTCTAGTCATCTTACATCCTCCACCAGAGAAAACAACTTGCACTCCCGAATCATTCAATTTACTTACAAAAAGCAAGTTTCATGCCAAACCTGGGATATGCAAGACACCATCAATCCCCTCCACTCTTCCATCAGGAAATCTGATTTTGACTCTTCCACGACCAACAATCTTCAGGTGAGAGTCATCACCTAGGTACACCTCTCCACCATCGAACTCCTCATACTTCGAGAACCAATCTCTGCGAGAAGTCATGTGAAAGGATGCACCCAAATCTATCAACCACACATCATCAAATGCATGGGCTGCCAAGGCTATAATAAATGCTTCTTCGTCATCTTGGCATGATTTATCGGATTCAAAATTAGAGAAAGACTTGTTTTTCTTCTTCTTCTCCTTCTTGTAATCTTTCTAAATGTGACCAGTTTCACCACAATTCCAACATTTTGCCTTGGACTTCTTACTAGGAGACTTTGATCTCCTTGGAGACTTTGATTTAGATTTCTTGTCTTTCTTTTTGCTTCTCTCTTTTGGTCTGTCGCGGACTGCAAGGGCCTCCTTAGCCATCTCAAAAGACTTCCTTTGCATCTCCTCAGATATTAATGAGGCAACAACCTCATCCGTCTTGAAGGTGGAAGTAGTGCTTCCAATAGCCATTACTAGGTGAGCCCAAGAGTCAGGTAACAAACACAAAAGGAGCATGCAACGGTCTTGTTCATCAATCTTGTCTCCAACGGAACCCAGTTGTCCAACCAACATGTTAAAAGAGTTAAGGTTATTTGCAACGGATCCTCCATCTTCCATTTTCAAAGAATACATCTTCTCTCTTAGGAAAAGCTTGTTTACTAGGGATTTATCCTGATAGACATCACCAAGATTCTTCCACAAAGAAGCATAAGTTTTCTCTTTGTGGACATTCAGGAGAACAAAATTAGCCAAATAGAGTCTAATAAGACCCTTGGCTTTCCTATCCATGAGATCCCAATCCTCTTGTTTCATGCCTGAAGGTTTGGCTCCAAAAATTGCAAGCCATAAGTCTCAGTCTACTAACATGTCTTCCATTTTGAGCTTCCACAACTCAAATTTTCCACCGTTAAATTTTTCCATCTCAATCCTCCCAGATGTGCCTGCCATCTCTTTCCTACAACAAGGTCATGAAATACACACTTCTACAAAACTCCCACTGAAACAGAGATTAGCTCAAAAAACCCTTCTACCCAACACAGGAACCAAGGCTGGCTAGGCTTTGATACCAACTAAAAGGAAGTCGGGTGAGCAGAAACAGCTTCCTACACTAATCTAATTAGGAGAGAGTTACAAAAATATTTTCTTTTAACACCTTTTACTGTTACAATAAGAGAAGCACGTAAAGATTAATGGAAATATAATAGCAACAATGCACAAAAATAGTGACACCAAATATACCGTGGGGAAAACCCTTTCGGGTAAAAAACCCCACCCTCCAAAAGCACAATACTTCTCTATTATATCAAATAGTGATTACAATGTTTCTCCAAGTACAAAGCTTCTACACAAGTGCTTCAACACAAACACCTGTTATGGATTGATATTGACAACACTTTGTTACCTGCAAACAAACCATGCATTCTACAACTCGAGGCACTCAATAAATAGAGTGTTACAAGCTTCAAGAAGCATCTAGAAGGTGAGAGGTGTCAAAATCCAAAAGGCACAATATTCAACACCTTAGACATGCATTTGGACACATGTGACATATTCCCTTACACCCCTGACAAATGTCAAACATGCAAATAGTCTTCTTCCGAGCTTGGGCACCCAAAATATGCTAAAAATAGGCTATGAAAGATGGCTTACACATCTTACAGCTGTCATAGAATTTGTCATAGCTGACATCACTTACAATTGTAAGAGAACATGTCATAACTGGCTAAAATAGTTGATTCTCTTACATCCTGTCATAACCCAACTTAGGTGCCAACTTTCACCCATGCATTCAAAGATGCCTTATGATGCGTCATAGAATTTGTCAAATGTCATAGATTCCAAAGTGGGATGCCTATGTCCACTTGGGATGATGATGTGTCATCCAGTCACCTTGAACGGGGATGCCACCCAGCCGGTGGGTCCCAATTAGTGACATGACACAATAGGCATTTAAATAATACAAATAAATACATTAAATTACATCAAATGAATCAATGTTAGGAATCTTAGTTTGAGACACCTTAATCCCAACAAGTAAGAGGCACAACATAATGAATTGTGTATAATGTATGCTGGTTAAAATTAAATGCAGTTTGTAGTGTGGCAGGAAAAAGAAGCCAACATAGGATGAAATTGGGGTGATAGCAATGAGAGCTAATAAGGAGAGAAATTGGGTCATGGTAACTGTGGAGTAAGGGTGTGTTTCCGGAAAAATTTTGAGGCCACGAAGTCCAATTGATTGTAATTCATAATTGAAAAAATAAAATCAATGTTAGCTTGTAATTGTTTTTTTGATTGAGTTGTTGAATTGCTACTGTGAGGTTTCATTTTGTGGTTTGTGAATTGGTTGCTTGAGAGAGGGGAGTACCCTCTTACGTCACTCAAGATAGAAAGCAGTAGAAAGGGAAGGGGAGAGAGATGTAGAGAGAGAGGGGGAAGGAAAGAGAGAGGGAGAGGTAAGTAGAGAGAGAGGTAGAGTGGGAGAGATATAGGAGGAGGTAGGTAGAGAGGGAGAGTGTGAGTGGATATAGAGATTAGAGATGGAAGGTGATAGAGAGAGGGAAGAAGGGAGGGAGGGAGGGAGAGGTAGAGAGGGGGAGAGAGAGATATAGATATAACGAGTGAGGGAGAGGTAGGTAGAGATAAAGAGAGGTAGGGTGGGAGGGATGAAGGGATAGGTAGCTAGAGAGAGGTATATGTTGCTCCTAGCTCCTTGTAGGTTCCCTTGCATTGCATTATACTTTTATTATAATAAATATAATATAATACTTCCTTGCAACAATCCATCAAATAATTTTTTTATTATAATATATTATATTATATATAATATATACTAATATATATATATATATTAATATAATATATACTAACATATATATTAATATAATATATTATGTTAATATCTAATACTGTATTAATATTAAAATATATTAATATATATTAAATATTATATGTATTGTTATTGTATATATATTTAAATTTTTATTAATATCAAGCGATAGAAAACATATATGGGTTATTTAAATTGAAAACCAAATATCCATTTTTTCTAACAATTTTTTTTGCCTTGGCTATTGCCTCAAGAATGCTTTGGGATTTAGCTTGGGGATGGTAGACTTAAAAAGTCAACTACCCCACAACATGTTTAAAAGTTTTCCTTGGTTTTTTAGACTTCACCTTTTGTGTACTTTTTTTATTTGAATTTGGAAAAAGGGTTTATTCATAAAATTTGCAACATTTTACCAATATAAATATGCTTTATTTTAAATTAATAGATAATTATTATTAATTTTTCACATGTTCTATGTTTGAAGTCGTGATTGATAGGTTGATTAAAAAATATCTATAACTTTCAAACGGTTTCACATTTTTAAAATCTGAAAGATGCATCAACTATCACAAATATATAGGTTGAAAACAATTTGAATTAAATATATTTTTGACCAAGTTAAGTTAGTTTTTAACATTTTTGAAAAGTTCTACTAAAAAAATCATAACTAATTATTTACTTTAAAAAAAAAAAAAAATATGCATATGAGGATGTGTTATTTACTTATATTGAAAGATTTTAATTTTTTTTGTTCATACTTATATTGGTTGCAATGACACATGTTTTTTATTTTTTATTTTTAAATTATAATACTGTTTCATTGAAATTTCAAATTTCCACCAAATAAATTTACTCTTTTCCTAAAAGAAGTAGTAGCCTACAAACTACATTCAAATTACTACAAATTCTATTACTACATATTTTATGTACTTGTACTCTGTTTTTCAACTACATTCAAATTACTACAAATTCTATTCCTACATATTTTCTCTACTCTGTTTTTCTATATTTTTATTGCCATTTAGAGGCATAGTACCCATCATGATCCTCCACTTATTCACTAGTCACAAAGGGCTAGTAGTTTAGTGGTAGAGCATTTCAACAACAAAAGAAAGTCCTAGGTTTGAGTCCTAACTAGTCCATGAAAAATAAATCAACAATAATCACACAATAAACAAGTGCAAACATAACACCAAACATTAAAGGTATTATTCTTGAATTTTTAGAATTTAAAATACAAATTTACACCTTGCTAAACTTTTCTGAACCATTATGAACCAACCTAATGCATGTTTGTGTTGATTTATATATTATATTATAGGAATTTAATATGTACATAGTTTAGGTCTGCACTTGTCAAAATCACTTTCACTCTTGTTAGAGTGAACTATAAATTCTCACAATCAAAATTACCTAATATCAATCCTTACTCAATTAATTTGAATATTTATTCTAACATTTATTACAATGATTATCCAAAAAAAGAAAAAGAAAAAAAGAAAAAGTGGTCACAGAAGAAATAACCCCTGACTATAAATTATAATTATCTAAATTAATTGTTAATTAATTAACCTACATAGTTTACATAAATAACCCCATACTATAAATTATAATTATCTAAATTCATTGTTAATTAATTAACCTACATAGTTTACATAAAGTTGCTTAATTCCCAACCCAATAACTTTTAATTCTTATTATTATGAATATAAATGTGACATGAGTTTGATCACAAAAGAAATAGCCCTCACTAAGAGTTTGGTCAAACAGGGAATAGCCCTTCACTCAGACTCAAACCAACAAAAGCATATTTCATGGGAGCCAAATGCATAAATTATAGACTCCCGCCAATATGTATTCAGATTGCTGTGTTCCGTGTTTATTTTGAGGATTGAGAGAAGAATGTACCGTCCAGGATGAAATAAATGGAGCTGGTGTAGGAATTATCGCTTTTGTTTGATAAGAATGGGAGATCAAAATGATGATGAAGAGGATGAGCTGTATGCAGATCTGTATGAAGATCTTGAAGATGGCAGACAGCTTCCCAAGACATCTCTACTCCAGGTATTTCGTTGCACTGCCCCTTCTTTCTCTTCTTTATACTCCATTTGTTATGGTGTCATGTCATTGAGCTTCTGGGTTTTCTCTTAGATGGAGGAGAGCATTTCTCAGATCACCAAACAAGCTCAGGAGTTGCAAATCGAAGTTGAAACCTTGCGAAAACAGGTTCAATCCATACTCCGGTCAATTTTGGTCTTCGCATTTCTTTTGTTTTCGATGTTGAATGTCTTCTCCATTTTTCACCTGCCGACCACAAAAAGAGAAATAATGAGTTGTATTCTACTTTTTTGATCATCACAATGAAAATGAGCCTAGTAGTTAGAGCTGGCTTATTTGTACTTTGTCGACCTTTTCAGTGTGGAGGTTATTATTCTGCTTAAAGTGGGATAGATGTATTCTATTTTTTGATGATCACAAGGAAACCAAGCCTATTGGTTAGAGCTAGTTTATTTTTGTTGTCCATTTCAGTGTGGAGGTTATTGTTCTGCTAAAAGTGAGATGGGTATTCATATGGTTCAAAAATAATGATATTTAAGGATTCCACCTTGTCTGCTGGTTACCTGTTTGTCTGGATGGGTTAATGGTAACATGTTAGAGTTTCCAAGTAGGTCAATATTCAGCCCAGGTTTAGTTGGTCTGTTTAAGATTTGCATCGGTACATGTGTAAGAGCTGGCCAAATGATATTAAATGCATGCTTTTGCCAAAATCATGTAGTCTGATCTTTCAAGAAGACACAGTCTTCAAGGATACAAATATAATTTCATCATAAATTAGTAGGAGAATGTTGGACGTTAGACTGCATTCTTTGAATCATGCCCCAAATTTTAATGGAGGCGAGGAAAAGAGTGCAGATTTCTACTTGAGAGTATAGGGTGAGTGAACTCCATATGCATCCTTTCAAGTTGAGTGTTTCTACTTGAAAAACAATCACTTCAAGTGGATCAGAATTCTGAGGAGATTTTACGTTTTCTGCCTAGCTATATGAAGAAAGTTATGTGCCGTCTCTATTGGTGAAGCTACTAAAATTGAATACTAATGTTTTCCCTAGATGGAATCAGGTCTTGAAACATTTGCAGATATCTTCTATGCATTTAACCCAGACCAAAGCAATTTCTGGCATTCATAATGTTCTTCCTACATGAAAATTGTGATCCATATTGCTCTAAAACAGCAAATGGGGTCAATTGTTCTAGTTCTACATATCCTTCTAAGCCTAAATTTTATTCTTTGTTTAACTGACCTCAATTTTTATTAGTAATTTATCTGTTGTTTTTTTTAGAGGAAGTCCAATCTTTGCCAAATCCTGATGTGGGTAAATGATTATTAATTCTATTCATCTATTAATAGGGGTATTTTTTAAGGTTTTGTTATTCTCATAAGTTTCTTGGAAGATACATGGAAATGCCCTCTAATAATTTGACAAAACTATCTTTGGCCAGGCCTTTGGAGTTATAGTTTTATATGATTTTTGATGCTTTCATTTATGTGAGGTGGAGATTCAGTTAAGGGATGTCAAACCTCATTAAGGTCCATCTGCTCATTTATGAGATATGCTGTAAATGCAACAAAATGCATGATCTGAAATACGACATTAGCATACCTTCAAGTTCAGATACATTCTAATCATGTTGAAGGTGTTAATGCAAGATGTGCTAGCTATGAATATGGAGTCACTCCTCCGAGTATATGTTTTTTCCTTATGCATAATTATATCAAGCTGACTGCTTATTGTAGATGTTTTATCAATAGGTGTTTTTAACATATTAAAAATAAAAATTTATGCCTATTTTAGAGTACAAATTATAGAATTATTTAGGAGGAGATTAAGTTAGATGATCTTGATGAAAGACAGAGAAAGTTACCTGATTTCTTTCTTAACCAGGGAACCGTTCACATAATGTTTGAAGAATGGAGGATTCCTATTCATAGGGTAAGTGGCAAATGGACTTGGGGAGGAAGTAACTCTAGAAAGTATTCATTGATTATGGATACTTGTTAAATGTAAACAAATTAAAACTACTAAACTTGCATTGATGAAGGTCAAAATTTTGGGCATACCATGTTACTAGTCGAGAATCACATTGGTAAATACTAAATAGGGAGCTTTCATGGTTTATTTGCAACCTTGACATGAGGAGAGTATAGGGTGAATGAGTTCCATGTGCATCCTTTCAAGGTGAGTAAGCTTCACTCTATGCCTATAATCCTTTGGATATCTATTGGTAGCAGCAACACCTAATGTGGTATAAGAGGTTTGTAAATCATTTGAAATATCTTCATTGACAAATTGTAATGTCCCCAATTTAGCCCTACGCTCTTCTTTTGGATTTAGCCTATTTCCGGAAACTTGTAGGCTAAGCAAAAATGGAAACTAGGGTTTCCGCTTTTAGATGTATTTTTGAAGGTTTGCATGTGTGAGTTTTGATGCATGTTTGGTGAAGTTTTTTGGGTTTTCAGAGACCTCCAAGTTGGTGTGACATGCATCTGAATCTGACAACTTTTCCGGGCACTTACTATTTATAGTAAGTCATGTTGATTGCCCGGTTTGTGCTCTAAAGACATTTGGAAACACTCACTATTCATAGTAAGTCATGATATTGCTCAGTTGGTGTTTAGAGGAGGTTTTGCAAACTTACTATTTATAGTAGTTTGTTATTTTTGGTAAGTCTTTTTGTTTAGCAGTATCATTGTAGCAGCAACTCAATCATCCTTAGTTCAGTGTGACTAATTAGTTTGGCTTTCTGTTGAGTTGAAGTGAACTTACTAGTTTTGGCATTTGCTATTTTTATTAAGTCTATTTTTGGTAGTGGCCCCATCAGCAGTTCAGCTCTGGTCATTATACTATTTTTGGCAATCTATCATAATCAGTCTTGGCGTTGGTCTTGGCTTCCTCCTTGGACTAAGTTCTATACTTAGTCAATTGTCATGTTTTTCAGTAGTACCTTTGCCTAGACGTTGAACTTCAAGTTGTTTTTAAAAGGGGGTCATGAAAGGGGACGCCTCATTAAGTGCATTAATGATTTTAATGTTTTATTGTTGCAACTTAAAAATGGACGCCTAAAGGGGGATAATTAATATTTTATTAATTCAAAATAAAGTGACTGTTGGAGAGGTGGCGTCCCTTGGAGGAAATTGAACAGTTTCTTGGTAGGAGTTACTGATTGCTTCATTCACCATTCGAAGCTTATATATTGATGTTTGGAGAAGAGTTGATTATGTTGGATTTTGAAAGTAAAGTTATGCTGTTGGATTGAAACCAGACCTGGCTAAGGGGAAGTTTAGCAAACTTAATCCATCCTTCGAGCCTGAAACTATGGCTTCCTAGGTGGTTGAATGAGACTATGCTTCACTTAGGAGTATAGATTGAGCTTATTTGTGAATTCTCTAAACAAGTTGCTGCTGTATAACTTGTTTATTTCTGCTGCTGAACATCATGGCTTAAGTGGTTTTCTGCTGATAACTTCACCATTGATTTTTATTTCATTTTGGGTATTAGCCCAAGC
The DNA here is from genome assembly GCA_007258455.2 of Sequoia sempervirens. Taxonomy (NCBI): domain Eukaryota; kingdom Viridiplantae; phylum Streptophyta; class Pinopsida; order Cupressales; family Cupressaceae; genus Sequoia; species Sequoia sempervirens. The sequence goes on from VDFB02000008.1 coordinate 206,305,016, forward strand.
TGTTTCTTTGTGGACATGTTGATGCGTGTTTTATGACACAACAAACATTCTAGAATAAAATGCCCAAAGACACTCTATCCTCTCTTGAAAAACTACCTCGTATGCTAAGATTGCAAGTAAGATCATACGGTAATTCCAATGTTTAAGATGAGTGCGGATAAGCTCTGTGGTTTGATGTGATTATGCTGGTAACACAAAGGGACTTACGCTAGGCTCGTTCAATTCACAATGAAGATTTGGACAATGAAGCTCTATTATTCCGGTCTGATCAAAGAAACTAAAAAAGAGAAGGGTTCATAAGCATTAATCTACTCCTACGAATCCAAGAGACGGTATTGACTTGGTGAAACAAAACAAAACTTTGTTTCGCCACGCAGGGAACGCGCCAACTACGCAAAGCCAGTGCAATCTTCAAGGGAGAGTTGTGTTTATGATTTTCACGTCATGAATAACTACCTTCCAATCGAACAATATTTATTCAGACAGAAGTTAAGAATCCACAAAGTAAGCTCAGGCTAACTTTACACATTGAACGAAAATCATCCGTTCAAAGAAAGTATGAGCAAAAAGTTTCACCATAAATCAATACTTATCAAATCTTGCATTCATCTAACATACATGAAATAAAATCTAAACTATGATGAGGGGTAAGAACCATGCCAACTCCAAAATAAGAGAAGCAATCACCATCAGAACAATGCATGCATTACTTATTACTTTGGCAATCTTACAACAGTTGCTTATCTCAACATGTTTTGCAACATGCTCCCATGCTTTACAAATGAGGGGGTGAGCTCAATTTATAGGCTCCCCAATTACAATTCAATGGCCAAGATTAATTTGGAATCAATGGCCAAGATTACAAATAAAACCCTAATTAGGGTTTACTACCCCTCGACCAATGAGAAAATTGCATTCAAGGACACTTGTCCTTTTTACCAAATATGAACCAACAGATAAAATAGAAAGTCGTTGCATGTTGATTTGGAACAATTTGATTGGTTGGAGGATGACGAGGCGCCACCTCAACGTGTTGAATGCCCTTCTTGGTCGCTTTGTTCTTTTTCCATGTTCTTGCCTTAGAATATTTCTCTTGCCGATGACCCTATCGATTGTGCTTGATCTTGGATGACTTTGGCTTCTTCTTCTCACCTCGCCTCGGAGCACCTGCAGTAAAACAAAACAAATTTATTTTAGATTTTCTCTCTCCTAAAGATAACTTTTCAAGATAAGCTTTGAAAGATTTTTATAAATTTCATTTTCAAGCTTTTAATTTTCTTTCCGTCCAATTTCACTTGGCCATGATTTTCTTGCCGTCTGATTTTATTTGGCCACATTTTCTTGCCTTTTTCCAAAATTTATCTGGCCACGTCCAACTTTATTTGGCCATAAATTTGCTTCGTCCAACATTTCTCTAGCCACATCCGACATTTCTCTAGCCACGTCCAACTTTACTTGGCCATAAATCTCCTTCTTGTCCAAAATTATTTTGCCACGTCCAATTTTATTTTGCCGAAAATTTTAATTGTCCAAAGTCTCTGGCAAAATTTTCTTCACATCTTCCTAAGTCACTTGGCAAAAATGTTTTAGACTTAGAAGAAATATTTCTAAGTATGGCGAAATTTTGAAGTGCCAAGCATATTTTTTTAATTTTTCCATCATTCATACTTAGGCAAAATTTCCAATTTTCACCCCTCATGGCGGACTTATCTTTATTTCATGCCACTTTCATTATGTCCAAGGGTGAACTTTACCTCTCTTCAAGCCACTTTGGGGCGGACTTCACATATTTTATTGCCATTTCACTTTTTGTCTATGATTCACATTTGTCCAAGGCAGACTTAGCAACTCTTCATGACTTTTTTCTTTTTTCAAGCACCTCCCCAAAAGATGGCGGACTTCTTACTTTATTTCCAAGTGCCTTTTAAGCTGACAGACTTTATAAAAACATTTTCCATTTGTTATTTGGGCTGAGCGCACTTCTTAAGAAGTTTTCCAAATGTTTTTTTTTTCTCTATCTAATTCTCCAGCTGGCAGACTTTGGAGATTTTTCATGTGCCTTTTAAGCTGGGTGCACTTTAGTAACTCTTAAAACATTTTCACTTTGCCATGTGTCATGGGCAGACTTTATGCATTTGCTTGCCACTTAATATTTGACCAAGGCGGACTTATCTTGTTTTGTTACCATTGGACAAGGTGGACTTGGTTGATGGTCTTACCATTGGACAGTTATCTCAAGGCGGACTTTGGCTGTGACCTGGCCATTCAACCTTTGCTAAGGTGGACTTTGGCTGTTGGATAGCCATTTGGAGCTTTTGTTGAGGGCGGACTTCAGCTTGTGGTTAACCATTTGCTCATTGCCTTAGACTTTTTCTTCTTTTCAAAGGGCGGACTTCCTTCAATGTTTAGCCATGACAAGGGCGGACTTCACCAGATAGGTTGCCATTGGATCTCTTGCTGGGCGGACTTCCTCATGTTTGATGCCACTTCAACATTTCTTAAGGGCGGACTTCAGCTTGTGGTTGACCATTTAATGCTTGATCAAGGGCGGACTTAGTCACTTGGTTAGCCATTTCCTTTCTCACCCAAGGCGGACTTCAGCCTTTGTCTGTCCATTGCCAACCTTCACCCAGCCATATAAGGGCGGACTTCATTGATTGTTTGGCCATTGATCAGATTTTTTATGCCATTGTCCCTTCTTGCCTGGGCGGAGTTCCCTCATTTCATTGCCATTTCTACTCAGGCTGAAGCTTTCTTGGCTTATTTCTCCATTCTCCATGCTGGTAAACTCCATACTTAGGCAAATTTCTCACAAACCCCAGTCTCCTCCATGAATGAATGTTCAGATTTTTCACAAATTTCCAGATTTTTCCATGAATGTTCAGTCATTGCCTCAGATTTCTCATGAGTTTCTCAGATTTCTGGACTGTTTTTTTCAAATTTTCCACCATTTTTCGTGATTTTCCAGAATTTTACGTGATTTTCACCAAATTTTCCAGATTTTTTGAACTTTTTATGTGATTTTCCAGAATTTTACGAAAATTTCAAAAAAAATTTCGAATCGATTTTCTGAGAGTTTCGTTGATCTTTTCGAACTTCTGAGTGGATTTTTGAAACTCGAGCCCTTTCCAAATATAGAAATTTTCTAAAAATAGAAATTTTCCAAAAATAGCAACTTTCCAAAAATAGACCCTAAAAAATAGGGAGTCCAATATGGGCCAAAAAGTGCCAAAAAAGTAGGTCCTAAAAAATAGGGGGCCCGGGGTAAAAAACCCTAAAAAGTAGGAGGTGTCGGATTTGACTGGAACGACAGTCGATCTTCGTCTCCTAGGCCTTCTAAGCGTGATGGCGACGTTTGTATAGTGATCCAGGCTCAATTTCTCCAACTAACTCGACTTAGGCGACCGTTCAAAACTCAAACTCCTCATTTGCAAAAAGAACTGGTGATAAGCAGTTGTGACGCCAAGGCAAAAAAGCAAAAAAAGCAAAAAAAACAGAGGGTCCCCATTTGCAATGGGGCGATGTGTGAAAAGGTCATAATAGGACGGTGCCCACTTGTGCAAATTTTTGGAATTTATCATTGAGTTTCTGATTTTTGGGAGAAGGTTGACCCTTCTTGGAGGCTGTACCATTCTTCATGGCTGCATTGGGATTCGTGCCATCTGTTCTTGGCTGTTTCTGGCTTGATTTCTCTTGGGAGTAGGGACACCTAGCTCTTAGCTGTAAATTGGCTGTGGTTTGAGAGCTTTCGGAGCTGTATTGGAGAAGATACATCTGTTTTGGTGATTCCTAACCTTGCTGGTCTGATTTTCTGTTCATACTGTTTCTAATCCGACTTAGTGAATTTTAGTTTATTGCTGGTTGAGCTCATATTTCATATCAATTTTGTATTGTAAGAGTTAGAGGATTATTACTCTAACCATTTGATGATTTTGGAAGCATATCTTTGAGTTTTGTAGCTGAATTCATTTATTGTAAAGCTAGCTAGTAGTACTAACAACTATTTTTTATTTATTGCTGCAAGTTTATGTTTGTATACACTCCCACGAATAAGTGGTTGAGTTTAAATAATAATCTTTCATTATTGTTAATTTCCCCCCACGAAATAAGTGGTAGTGAGGAATGTTTTCCCCCCACTGAATAAGTGGAAGTGAGGTTTCCATGGCTGGCTTGCCGCCTTTAAATTTGTAATAATCTTACCCACTGAATAAGTGGAGTATTCCCACTGACTTGTGGATGCCCGCTGTTAGAAGATGAATGTACTTTCAGTTTAGTTTTGTTAGTAACGATCCTTGAACTATATGCTATCACCTCGCTCACTCCGGGATCTTGGTGAACATTATTGGTGAGGGTTATTTACAAGCTGATTTTGATTTGGAGCTAACACTAATCAGTGGTTTGGTGCTAGTTTATTGTATTAAAATTGGGGAAAAATTAAGGGGGAATTTTACACAAATTATGAACAACTTGAGGTAATGATCAATCTGTTCAATGGTAGTATGTAGTTGCATTACTATTAATCCATATTGAATGAATGTATAGATAGGGCTAGATCCATACACAAAGATTTCTGGTTTGAAAGATGCGGATATGTTGTATAATCCTAAAACGAGGCATGTGCAAATGGATGTTTGAACACAAAGTGGTCTATATTTGATGAACAACAAATACAATTGACATCCAACTATGCACAAGTCAAAAATAACATGGCCTATATTGTAGTATATGATATGGGCATAAATCATGCTTTAATAGTCAATTTAGGGACTTGTTGATGTATGTTTTATGACACACCAAACATCAGAATAAAAATGTCCAAAGACACTCTATCCTCTCTTGAAAAACCACCGCGTATGCTAAGATTGCGAGAAGATCATATGGCGATTCCAAGGTTTCTTTAGTCGGGTCTCGACGTGTGGATAAGCTCAATGGTCGTTGTGATATGCTGGTAATAAACAAGGGGACTTACGTAGAAAGTCTTCACAAGTTCGGGACTTAGGAAATTTATCTTTAAAGGTTCTCAATTAGGACTTTCAATGGATCTCAAAAAAAATGGCAAAAAGAATAGGGTTTAGGGAATCTAGTCTATGCCTAAGAACTCAAGAGACAGTAAGGACTCGGTGAAGAGAAATAAATCACACTTTGTTTCGCCTCCTGCAGGACAACATACGCAAAATGGGTGCAATCTTCAAGGGGTTTGTGAGAATAATTTTCAAACCTCGAATGAGGCTGAAGTTAAGCTTCCACAATTAAGAGCTCAGGCTAACTTTACATATCGAATGCAAATCATCCATTCGAAAAAAGTATGAGCTACACTTCACCATTGAATCAATACGATCAATCTCTCATTCAATTAACAACTTTTCAAAGCAAATTCTACTTAATCTAACTTTAACTCTAATCTATGGCGGAAGATAATATGCAACCTCGCTTACTATTCAACAATAAGAAGTTATTCAAGGCAAATCATGCTCAAGAGCTTTTATCATTCAAAATAGTCTCAATGCGACAATACACATATTTTGTCTCCACACAAAATGAAAATGAGAGAGCACTAGTTTATATAGAGCTCCAAAAATGAAATGAAGGGCCGAGATTAAAACAAGATTAACGACCAAGATTATTACAACCAAACCCTAATTAGGGTTTCTCAAAATAACAAGAGTTAACCATCAGAAAACTATCAGAAAAGTGGCAGTTCCAGCTATAATCTAGGAGAGGCGTCCTTATCCATCTGAATAGCATTGTGCTTGGCGAATCTGGACACTACTACAATGACTTCGTCCATCGTGACAGGTGGCAACATGTTGATTCGGAATTCAAGTCCGTCCAACTTCTCAGCACATCTAGCGAAAGTACCTTCCCAATCTGCCTCCTGCTTCTCAAAATCCTTTCGAATGGACGAGAGTCTTGCCACTCTCGCAAAGTCTTGCCTCAAGAATGGTCCAGTGGTCGAGAAGAAAGTTTCTTGAACTTTATGCTTCAATCTCTCCAACTGCATGTCGTTCTCCCAGATGACTTCGCGGTCGAACACATCTGTAGTTATCATGCAAATCTTCTCCTGGATTTTGCTGACCTGTTCTTCAATTCCAAGCCCATCGACTCTTGCCTTCTCCAAGACTTCTTCTCGTATTGTCACTGCCCAAAACCAGTGATGAAAATCATATGCTGCCCCTGCAGCAATCACTCTTTTATCAACTAACTCCTCCCTCGGAGTGCTCTTCAAAATTCTAAGGCTCGGAATAAGCCTTTCCTGCATATCCAGGGTACCTTCCCATGCCTCCGCCATATCCATCAGCCTGGAAAGAAACGAAGAGGTTCGCCCATAGGCAAGCGCCAACTTCTCCATGAACAAGGCCGCTTCCGTGCCTTCACTTGCCATCCAGTCCTGTGCTTCCCTGGCCGTCACCATTCCATGCTCAACTTCCCTAGTCACCTCCTGTGATGGATCAAGGAGAGGAGGAATGGTCGCATTGCCCTGATCAAGTGGTTGGGTCAAATGCTGTGTATATTCTTTGAGACGTTTGACCTCCTTTTTATACTCCTTCTTGGTCACTTCCTTTTCCAGTCTCGCTTTAATGGTCGAGACGGAATTATCTAACTCTTCTACTTCCTGACCTTTCGAGGTCGGGCCAAGGTCAACAGTGGTTATAGCATACTCCTGAGGAGTGATCTCGTCCTGTGGCTTATCCACTGTAGGTACTGCAATGTGCACGGAATGGTTGCCTGTCTCGTTCCTCTGAATGGTGGAGAACTTCTTGGCGGGCTTCTTGACTGCAACCTGCTCTAATCTTGCCAAGAAATCGGCAGTATCATCCTCTTCTTCTTGTTGAGCCTCTGCAGGCACCTGGATCTTCATTCTTTCCAACAGCCAGTCTGGAATGGTCGACTGTTCAATGCCATCCTCTACTTGAACCTCGTCCTTGTTTGGAACATCCACTATCACTCTGAGGGCGGAAATCATTCCTTCCTCCAAGTCATTATCCCGGACTTCCATGTCATTGTCTGAACCTAAAATTTCTGTGCCTGTAGGTGACGCAGGCTCTTCATCATCTAGTTGAATAGGTTCATCGTTTACTTCCTGAGCTACAAGAGGTTCGAGCATTTCAACCAAGGAGTCGTCTATGGTAGCCACAAACTGGTCAATGTTCCTGGATGCTGCTGACCGAGAAGGTTCTCCTTTATGTCTCTTGGAAACAGGTTCTGCACTTGGCATTATTTCCTTCCTTTTCTCTCCAATCCCGACCAAGTCTTGATGGGATGCACCAACATTAGAGGAATATGACTCTGATTCGCTCAACAGATCATAAGTGAGTGTGATTCCTTTCTGTCTCAATTCCTGAACATGATAATCAACCCACCACTGAGAATATTTTGTTACTGGCCTCATTAGGGTGGCTAGGTCTGCGTGCTCTGGCTCTGACCATTTCACTGGAGGGAGAGGTCGGCTTTCCTCAAAGCGTGGCTGGACGTGGTTTCCATCATCTTGAAGCTGATCAGGCACTCGACATAACTCAATTGTTCTCATGAAATCCAAGGACATCCTGGACCACATCCTCCGTCTGACTTCATATTCATCGGCAACATTTGCCCAATAATCTTCCAGTTCCATCTTGTGCTTATACTTTCTCCCCTCCACTGTCCGGATATTATGATGTGGGTCATAATTGACCTTGGACTTGTATGCCGTGAAAGGGTACCACTGGATCTCCAACTGTGCACTCTCAGCTGCCTGTGCGGATGGACAGTACTCTAGCATGTTCCCGATGAAGAATGGGAATGTGACGGACGCTTTCTTGGTCGGCCTTTGAATATTCTGGTACTCTTCTAATTGTCTTAAAACCTCGAGCAATATCATCCGATTAGTCGGATAGATAGGCAATTTATAGGGATTTCCAGTAAGTCCGTGGACCCTGATATATGTGAATTTAGGGAACTGGATGAACCAAGACCCATATTTGCTGATAAGACTTTTTGCTTCATGGCTCAGCCTTTGATGCACTCCTCCTTGAAGCTTTCTGGTGATATGCATTAGGAATGCATCATGCACCCTCCTGAAGTGAGTCTTCTCCTTCAATTGGAGCTGAGGATAGCAGTCGTAAGGCCTGAGCTCGTTCTCCCCGTTGCCAATTTTGCCTTTACAGATCAATCCTGGATACTTGTATGATCTGGCCAACAGGTATATCACATATGAACTCATGTGAAAAGACTTGGTCTTTTCAAGGTTGATCAGTTGCTCATGGAGGTTGTCACTTATCATCCGTGACCAGTTGAACATTTTGACTCTAGAGGTGATCTCGTCGATGAAATAGTACATCCAACTCTCAAAGAAGGCGCCTTGCGGATTACCAGCTATTCTGTTCAGCATCAGCACAATATCCCCAAAATCTTCCTTGAAGTCCGTCCGGCGAGGTCTCTTGGGCATCTTCTTGATTGACGGCTTTGGCTTGTCCATCCACACCTTGTTGACTATTGTGGCGCACAGATCTGGCTGACTATCATATAATCTTTTAGCTTCTTCCTTGGTCTTATAGACCGTTCGTGAATGCTCTGGAATGCCGAAGGTATCCTGAATTGCAACTTCGTTCAAGTGTGCTAAGACTCTTCCGTCAGGGGCGATAATCTGTCTTTTCTGGGCATCATAATGGCGAGCACATTCCACCATTAACTCTGCACAATCCATTGCCGGAGGGAATCCAACTGCTTGGAATATCCCGTTTCTGACCATTCGTCTGGCTATTGCTGTGGGAAGTCCCTTCTGCCCGTACACTCTTTTCTTAAATTCGTCAAAATCCACATGTCCGAGGTCAGTATCCACGACATTCTTCCACTTTGAGATGACTTTGGTCTCTTTCTGGGCACCCTTGCTGGCAAACTTCATTTTCAGCTTCCTTGATAATCAGCCTGCCGTGTCCGTCAACCTGTAGTCATAAAATTAACATTAATACAAAGACTTTTTAAAATTATTTAAACCTCATGCCTTGGATTCGAAAATTGACTTTCAGCTATTCAAATAATTAAAATATTGCGAAAAAGCAAGCTGAAAGTGACTTGGATGAAATTGAAAATCTTGCCAGAACTTCGTCAAGATGAAAGGACATAAAAAGATAGCAAATTTAATTGACCAATCACCAAACCTCAGCGAAGGACCGTTAAATGCAAATCAGATTTAAAAATCAGATTTTTTTGAAAAGTGCGCTCCTCTTCAAGAAGAATTCAGCTTTGAATAAATCTCTTTTTCTTTTCCCGCGAAAAATTCCTCAGCATAACACTGCTTCTCTCTCTGGGAAAATTCGACTTTGCCTATTGACCAATTAATTGCCTGACAATTTCGAGAAAGATTAAATTTCTCTTCAGCTATGTGTGGAAAAAAATGAGTTGCTGAAACTCATTATAATGCTGAAGGATTGAATTCGATTTAGCAACTGCCATATTCTTTCTCGATCTCGATTTGTTTTCATTTTTCCAAACAGGCAAGTTTCCTTTTATTTTTCGACAAGGATCAGTCTCGAACTTATCCGGACGAATCTCACTGATCTTCAAAAATTTGATTATTTTATTTAATGTTTATCTTTGATTTTTTCAACTTTTTAAATAAAACATTAAATAATTTAATTAAATTCATGGTGAATTTAATTTTCTTCTTGTCGGATCTCATCTCCGCTTGGCGTGCTTTATTTTCTTCCGATTCGTGTCTGGCAATTTTGATTTTGTCCAAGGCATTTTAAATTTCCAAACAGTTGAAAATTAATTATTAAAATATTTAAAATATTTTAATTAATTCCAACCCGTTCGTCTTGGACCCATGGCTATTTTGATTTTCCTTCATTTTTTCTTGGCTGAGAGTTTATTTTCCAATTTCGTCCTTAATTTCGTCTAGCCAAACCAAATCTTAAGCCATTCTGTCGAAAATTTAATTGCCAAATCCCTATTTTTATTTGCCGAGGCGAGATTTTAAGCTTATTTTGCTCTGCCAAAGTCAAATATTTCCTCGCTCAGTCGAATTTTTCCAGGCAAAATCCTTGTCCGAATGTCTTTGTTGGGTGAATTTCCTTGATGTCTGACATATTCTTCCTCCTTTTGGCCAAGGATGATCCTTCCTTTCTCTTTGCCTTGCGCATTTTTCTTCAGCCAAAGTTGACAATTTCTCAACATTTTCTCCATACTTAGGCAAATTTTACCTCTTTTCCTCATCGTGTTAGGCACATTCCTTTTTATTCTTTGCCAAATCCCAACTTCCTCTAGCATTTGTCCTTTCGAACTTGGCATTTGACCTCTCGAAAGTGTCCGGATACCTAGCCAAAATCCTCATTTCTCATCCCTTAGCCTCTATACTTAGGCAAATATTCGAACCTTTTCTTGGACTTGGCATTGACACTTAGCCAAAAATCATCATCTTATCATCTTAGGCGGACTTCCTTGACATCTTGGACGAAGATCATGGATGTCTTTGATACTTTTCTAGCTCCTTCCAAGTGCATGGCGGACTTCATAGATCTTTTGGACGAGCACCATGGATGTCTTTCTAGTGGATGGCGGACTTCCCTAACACTTTAGCATTTACCCATCCTTTGGAAAGGATTCTCCACCTTTTGAGGCCTTCACACTTAACCAAATTTCGAAATCCTCTTTAGCTGGGCGCCAACACTTAGCAAATTTTTGATTTTTTTCTCACTTTCATGCCTAGGCGGACTTTAGAAGTGCCAAGGATGAGCTGGGCGGACTTTAGAGCATGCAAGGACGTGCTTCAAGATGCAAGGGCGGACTTTGGAGGGTTATAGGATGAACCTCTTGGCATATGGCGGACTTCCAAGATCATTAGGATGTGTCTTTTAGTGGATGGCGGACTTCCAAGGGGTCAAGGACAAAGATGGCGGACTTTGGAGTTCTTTAGGATATCCTTCTTGAGAATGGCGGACTTTCCAAGTCTTTTGGACATGCAGGGCGGACTTTGTAAGATGCAAGGATGTTGCCTCAAGATGCATGGATATGCTTCCCAAGTGCTGGGTGGACTTTAAGACCTCTTTGGATATCCTTCTTAGCTGCTGGGCGAATTCCATAAACTTCCTGACATTTCTTACACCTTCCTTCATCATTCTTCCATGGCAAACCTCAGATTTGAGCACATTTTTCACAGATTTCACCATTTAGGAGCTGATTCTCATGATTTCAACCTCAGATCTGGTTAATTTTGAACTGGTTTTGACTGGTTTTTCCAGATTTTTGAACGTTTTTGGTCTGATTTTCATGCTTTTTACTTGTTTTTCCAGATTTTTCAAAAAGTTTTCAATTTTTTTCATTTTGATTTTCTGAGAGTTCTATTGAGTTTTTCGAACTTCTGAGTGCGTTTTCAGAACTCGGGACCTTTCTAAAAATAGAAACCTTCCAAAAATAGAAACTTTCTAAAAATAGAAAAAGCAACCCTAAAAAATAGGGAACCTTGTTTGGTCCAAAAATGCCAAAAATGAAAAATCGAAAAAGCAACTTTTCCTAAAAAATAGGAAGTCTCAGAATTGGCCGAATTCACAGTCGATCTTCGTCTCTTGGGCCTTCTGAGCGCTTCCATGACGTCTACGCACTGATTCAAGCATGAATTTCTGACTTGGCTCGGGTAACCCTCGGCAAACTGACCTGAAACTCTTGGCAAAGTGATCTCATGTAACCGTTGCAAGGAGACAGAACCCTAAAAACTAGCAGGCAACTGGGGGTCCCCATCAGCGATGGGGCGATGTGTGAAAAGGTCACAACAGGACTATAACTATAGCTTTATTGTGCATCACAACGGCTAAATTAGTAGTAGAGAATATGAAATCAACAAGAAATAATTGTCAAGGTAGATTGAATAATAACAAAAGATTTTAGGAATATCCATTTGCCTTTGTCAAAACTCTTAAAAGCTTCTAAGCACTACTTTTAGAAAAATGAACAAGAGTTTTGACTTTGTTGGGGAAACACATTACCTTGAAATTTATAAAATGAATATTGAGCTTGAAATGGAGAGAAATGATTCCTCCATTGAGAGCAAGAGCATGGCCTTAATGTCTCTAATTATTAACATTTGAATCTTGATGAATAGTGGGTCAAGGGTTTGCTAGAAGCAAAGCTCATTCTTTTTACCTTTTAGTTTTCAAGACAATTTTCCTAATGTGACCATTCATAGGACACAATTATGCACATGGTTAGCTTGGTTGTACAAACAACGTTGTCCTATTAGTCTTGTGATAAAGCTTGAAATGGAGAGAAATAATTCCTCCATTGAGAGTAGAGTGTGACTTAATGTGTCTTAAGTGTTAACATTTGAATGTTGATAACTAATGGGTCAAGAGTTTGCTAGAAGTAGAGCTCATTCCTTTCCCCTTTTAGTTTTCAAGACAATTTTCCTTGTTTGATCATTTTGACTTAATGACCATGCTTGTGACACAAGTATGTGCATGGTTACCTTGGTTGTACAAGCGACTTTGTCATGTCAATTTTGTGATTAAGCTTCCATGTTGGTAACCATATAAGGTTATTCATAAAGGAAAAATAAAAGTATATCAATGTCCACAAATGACCAAAATAGGTCAATGGGACTCAAAAGTGTATTTAATTGCAATAGAAAAGGACTAGGGTAATAATAGCCTAGTTAAGTAAACACTAAAAAGATTCAAACATAACAAGTTGAGTAATAATTCAAAGCAGTCAAACCTCAAACAATATGAACTAAGTACAACTACAAATGGCTTGTATGGGAAGGATTTGAAGAAGCATGAAGCCAATGAAGATGAAAGTGGGAGGCTGTGATAAGAGACCAACAATATCATGTGTTTGTAGCAAGGCTTGGCCCAAAGGAGCAATTATTGAGAAGAGGCCTATGTAGGGTCAAATAATGCTCATTGGGACATGTTTAGCTTTTAGTTGCCAATTTGGGCAATCCTAGGAAGAAGTTCAATGCTTGCCAAGAAATTCTCCTATTGTCCAAGATCAACGAACCTATGTTGATTGAATAAAAGAAAATGATGTGCAAATCATGCCATAGTTAGGCTTTAGGATTAGTTCCATGATTAAAAGTCCCTATAAATGTAATGTCTCAAGTTTTCGTTCAAGACGTTAACATATAACAAATAACAGACAATTTTTTCTTGATAAAAAAACAACACATGCATGTAACAATGCACACTTACCAACCACAACATTGTTTAAAGGACAACATTACAACCAATGCACAAGGTGACACTACTTAAAATGTGATTCAACCCATTCTAACAACTGATAAGAAGAGGAGATAGAGTCTCCTCATGTTTGAGTGACCAACTCGCTTTGGTACTACAAGGAAGAACAAGGATAGGAGGATCTACACTCCAATAGGAAAACTTAGCAATTGTGTGTGAAGAATTCACCATGATCTTCAACAAGAGGATACAGATCCTTCTAGAAGATAGGGTACTAAACCATTGTCTTACAGGAACAAGTGAGAAACAATTGAGAACAAATCTCTATTTCCTAGATTAAGGAAAGTTAGAGTGTCATCTCATTCCTCAAACCTAACCAAGGTACAACCACACATCCAACAATGATGTAGGAATGACATCTAAGCCACAAGTACACTCATTAAAGTGTTTGGACCAACGAGAGATTGTTAATTCACAAGGTACCCAAAGCAACATGCAAACTTAGTTGCTAGACAATCAAGGCAAATGCCTAGGATTAACCTCCATAAAGAACATTTCTTGAAAAAGTGCAGGAATTTCTTATTATCCAAGGGTCACCTCGTTTGCCACTCAATGTTGCCCCTTTGCTAGTTAGGGTCGCTCGGAGCAATGTAGGGTCACTTGAGAGATCATAGGGTCAGGGTTGCACCTTTTGCTAGTCAAGGTCGCTCAAGAGATCCCAAATTGGTAAAATAGGAGATCTAGGACAATGACCGAACTAGAATGTGGTCCTAAGGGTCTAAGAAGCATACAAAATGGTTTGTCGAGTTTTGTGAAGGCCCCTAGTAATATCCCTAACCATAGAGTGACCCAATGTAATGTCCCCTCCTAGCCTCTGAGTAGTGCACATGACCTTTAGCCTATTCCAAAGTGCCTGTAGGCTAAATGGTTTTAGTAAGGGAACTCAGTTCCGGTTCTTGGTGTTGGGTTTTCAGTATTCAGGGGGACTTACTATTTTTAGCAGGGGTCTAGTATTGAGCTTACAGTCTTCAGTGAGCCCTTTGGACATATCAGTATCTCTTCGGCTCGAGTCTTGGGTACTACTTACTATTTTTAGTACTTTCTAAAAATAGTAAGACTATTTTGGGTAAGTTAGACTTGGTCAAGGTTCTCTTAGTAGCATATTCTCAGTTGAGGCTTCAAGTTTCTAAGGTTGCAATATTTTAATACTCGCTTTTCCCTTCGAAAATGGATTAATATAAAGTTACTTTATAACTTTAAGTTAAGGGAAAAAGGGGACATAAAAAGTACCTTGGGCACCTAGTTAATGACTTGAAGTTGTTTTTAAAGCATCAGAGACATTTTAGTATGCTGAATAAGAGATGGGCGCCTAGATTATAGTTAAAGCCAAAAATTAAAATAAAATCAAATAAAGCTATTTCATGAGGCGTGGTTTTTGAAAGGGTTTAGGGTTTTAGACTTGAGGTTGCCCTAATTTCCTATTGAGTCTTTTAAAAGTGCTTTGTGAGGCCTCATTCTTCATGGATGATTTTGTTTGCATAAGGAGATGCTGCTGGTTTTTTTCCAGGAGGTCTGTAAGTGAGTGTTGAGGACGAAAACCCTTGACATCTTGGACTGGTTTCGGTAGTGCAAGACCTGCCCTAGCCGGTGGAAGAGTGGTTTCATCCAGAAATCACATTGGGGCTTCAAGTTGCAGATTTCAGTCTTCAGAAATGAAGATTTTTCAGCATTTTTGATTAGTTTCAGTTGGGTTTTGGATTGCTATTGTTTCCTCTCTTTTTGGTGTGGATTTCTACGAGTTTTGGGTGTAGTTTTATCATTTTCTGGGCACTTCAAAATCTGGACCTGAACCTGATTATTCGATCATATCTCCAAAATGGTTTAGGGTTTCAATATGGGTATTGGTTCTATGGATAGCCCTCCTCTTGGCGCCAACAACAAGTATTATTTTGCATTTTTTGAAGAAGCCTTGGATTTATTAGACCAAGTCGTCCCCCTGCAGCCAGTGCCTCTTTGGTGGTGATTTCTCCTTGTTTTCTGGTTGGCCTTGTGTGGTCTTGTATCTGCTTTGGCTGGGAGCTTACAGTGAGGTATTTGGCGTTGCTTTAGCAAGGGTTTGGAGGCTGAACTCATTGGTGAGGAGTGAGCTCAATAAGGAGTTTATAATCTGCTGTATGGTGCTTATTCACAGGTCTGAAATTACTTATATTCTGAGTTTGAAACTGTGTTGTAATGAACAGTAATTTTCTGTCATTAAAAACTGATTATTGGAAGCTCTGAAAAGTTATCTTTCTTAGTGCATTTGCTCCTATTTTATGTTCTTTGCAATTTATACTTTATGCAAGTTCAAAGCATGATTGGCACATGAAAACTCAATGCAAAACATCTCAAAACAAACACAAACAGCAAGGGAGAAAAACAGAAAAAAATCAGGTGTCATTCATTACACCCAAAGCACTAAGCTTCAAACTTCTAAGGCAAGAAAATGAAGGCACAAGATCCTAGACTAGAAACTGAATGAGGCATAACAACCTTGAAGAATGTATTGTTTTAAAATGGATTTCACTAGTGAATTTAATTAGGATTTGTCTTACCAAAGACATGACTAGAAGCCAAAAACACCATTAAAGTCATTTTATCCCAAGGCGCTAAATCATGAACAATTGATTTCATACATCATATCAAGAGAGCACGAGTACACATTCATTACAACTAATCCATAAGGTTAAGCATAATATTCATTCCACAAATGAAATCCACATAACTTAGCATCAAATGGATAGCATATAATAGTCCATGAGTTCCAATCCAAACATGAAAGCCAATTAGATTTAAAGATCATAGTTTTAGGACTTGGCGAATCATGCCCACACCATTATAAAACGATAAACAAAAATTCACCATAACAATGCCATAGAATTATTTCAATAAATGGATTTAATACAAGGGTCACAAGAACCCATATTACAATGTTTCCAAGAATCTCAATAATGAAGAGTTACAACTAACTTGATGACATGAGCTTGACATGCTCTCCAATGAGCTTCCTCCAGATCTATCTGGCCCCAATGATGGTTCAACACCACCCAACCGTGTAGAAATTCAGACCCACTCCTTTGTATTGGGAGATAGTCAATCGGGTAGCAAACACAAGGAAAATATGGCAACACACATGCTGATCAAGTACAAATAAAGAATGCCAAACATTCATACATACACGAGGATTTTGCAACACCATCAATTCACATACAAGGCTTCTCAACAGACGTCAGATACAAAATCTGATGAATCAATAGGAAGATGGTACTAGATGTAAGTAAAGGAGTGTTAATACTTTGGCATCACAGCCATACAGGTTGTTGAGTAGCATTCCCATCCACGATAGGTGTACCCAATGACGTTCATCAATCTCAATGAGTTGTCAAATGCCCCATTCTTCTAACTCATGAATCCCCATGAGGCATTCAATACACGTGAAGGTTTGACTTGATTATGTGTGTCTAATTCGATCCCCATTAATTTTATTGTTTAGGTTTCTTTAAACTCTCACTTGGCTTGGTCCATGAGTTCCTTTTAAGCTTGGGCAAGTGATGGGAAGCTACTTTTGCTCTAAACTTCATTCCTAAGTGCCCAACATACCAAAAATACAATTTAGTTGTGGCACATAAATCAATGCAAAAGGTCATGACACTGGGTCCAATGATGGAGAATCACAACTCCATAGGGAGAGTACACATCCTATATAATAAAATAATTTAACATGGTTTAAAATTCAAATTTATTTTTTCTGAAAGTTCAAACCCCACAAAGTTTCTCAAATCCATCATTAACGGACCCTATCATATGTTTAATTTCTAAAATCCAAAATACTCAAAATTTCAAGCATATCTTGAGAAGCATAAAATGCACAACACCACTCTTTCCTACTCACATATGAATCTAGGAAAATTTTGCCATAAATTAGGCACATTTTTGCTTCTTAAAAAAATATTTAAAATGCTATAAGAAGAAATTGAATCTACAACTAAACATAAGAATTCAATCTTTAGAACAAACCCCATGCAAAGGAGGCATATGCATCCGCCTATTGTGAGCATGGCAAATGAAGGAATTTGATTTTAATTAGCATATTCCTTTCAAAGAGAAGCTATAACAATGCAAGAAGGTCTCCTTTGGAATTAAGCAAACCTCCTTCATGGTCAACTTTTGATTCCAAGCAACAACAACCTCAAGCAAATCCAAGCAATCCTTTTTCCTAGAACATAATTTTTTCATACAAGAGGAAAGGAGAGAGGTTTTCTTGTTTTTCAAACCAAATGAACAAGTAATTCTGAATGCCCTCTTTTTTTTGCTTTTGTTCAAAATTCCCTAAACACCTTTCTAGTTTGCCCTCCTTTTGACATTTTACTTATGTTCCACGGGGATGCATCCCCGGCCTTCAAACTCTTGTCCTTGTCCCAAATGGCATTTCAGGTATGGTGGAAGATCCATTGGCTGTCCCCTAAAATCTTCAAAATTTTGGAACTTTTCAGAAATGCATTGCAAGAATAGGAAATGCTGCGGGGATGTTGGCTGTCCCTGAGGCAGCTGGGGGCACTTGAGATGTCCGTCGATTGTCTTGGGGATGGCTAGATGTTCCTGATGGCAAGGCAATTTTTTATAACGTTTTAAAAAAAGTGTCTTCATGACATTAAAGAAATGCCATGTTAAAGTTCCATCATGAATTTGAAGAACTTATGTAATTGTTAATAGTTATATAACTATTTTAAAATTGCTTTATGACATTAAAAAAATAGTGTTAACTACTATATGACTTATAT
Organism: Sequoia sempervirens; assembly: GCA_007258455.2. Classification (NCBI taxonomy): domain Eukaryota; kingdom Viridiplantae; phylum Streptophyta; class Pinopsida; order Cupressales; family Cupressaceae; genus Sequoia; species Sequoia sempervirens. The sequence goes on from VDFB02000008.1 coordinate 206,322,987, forward strand.
CATTAGCTATGAATTTGAATCATGATATATTTATTGCTGTTATACTACCATTGCTGGTGTCATTGCTATCATTCACAACACACGGGTTCCAAAATTGCCATTGATTCAGGTCCAAGTTATATAGGGCTTGTCATGCCCTCGAATCTTAAAGGGGTCCTAAATGCTATTGGGCGGTGTTGTGACCTAATTCACACATCACCCCATTGCAAATGGGGACCCTCCTTGGTTTGCCTGTTTGGTTTTTCCTTGAGCTTCATTTTCATGGTCCTTTTGCTCTAGGGTTTTCGAGATAGAGTTTTTAAGCCATCATCCAGAGCCAAGTTGTGATTTTGAGTCAGAATTAGTGCCTAAACACTTCAGATGGACTCAGAGGGCCTGAGGGACGAACATTGACTGTCGTTTCATCGAATTCTGACACCTACTTTTTGGGGATTGACCCTCTGGACCCCCCTATTTTTTAGGGACTTCATTTTTGGCATTTTTGGCCCATAGTGGACTTCCTATTTTTTAGGGACTATTTTTGGAAAGTTACTATTTTTGGAAAAGTTTCTATTTTTGGCAAGGTTCCTATATTTAGAAAGTGCCCGGATTTCAAAAAACCACTCAAAAGTACCAAAAAACCAATGGAAATCACAAAAAATCAATTGAAAAATTTCATGAAATTCATGGTGAAATCTGATTAAGCTTGAAAAATTTGAAAAATCAATGAAAAAGCATCAAAACCAGACTTCCAGATCAAAAATCAATTAGAAAATCTGGAAAATCAATCAAAAATCACAAAAAATCGATTGAAAAATCTGGAAAAAAAATTCATGGTGAAATCTGATTAAGCTTGAAATATTTTGAAAAATCAATGAAAAATCATCAAAAATCAGACTTCTAGATCAAAATCAATGGAAAATCTGGAAAAATTAGTCAAAAATCACAAACAATCATTGAGAAATCTGGGAAAGTTCATAAAAGGTCTGAAATTCATGGTGGAAATCGCCTAAGTATGGAGTTGAGTTCATGAAAACATGGCAAAGTGGCTTGAAAGTCCGCCCAGCTGAGAGTGATGAAAGGCAGTGGCTGGTGAAAGTCCGCCCAACATTCTAAAAGCATGGAAAACTTCTTGCAAAGTCTGCCCTGCAGCCTTAAAGTGTTTGGAAAGACAAGAGGGAAGTCCGTTGAGCTCCATGGCATAAAGTCTTTGAAGTCCACCCTTACATGGAATGGAAGACATGACATAAAGTCCGCCTAGAATAAATGACATGGAAAGGATTCCTTAAAGTCCTACCACCTCATGGCCAAGTCAACATGAAGTCCGCCAACCTTGATGGGCTTGGTATAAAGTCTCCAAAGTCTGCCCAGCTTGATGGAAAAGTGTAAAGAGCTTAGAAAGTCCTCCAACCTTAGAAAAGAACTTGGCAAGTGGTAAAGAAAGTCCGCCCAGCTTGCAAAGACATTGGAAAAGCCTTCAGCAAGTCCGCCTAGGCTTGAAAGTCAAATGGAAAGTACATAAGAAAGTCCGCCCAGCTGGAGAGGTAAATGAAAAACATGTGGAAAATGCTTTATGAAGTCCGCCATCCCTTGAAAAGCATTTGGAAAACTCTTTATGAAGTCCTCCTAGAGAGAGAAGGGTGAAGAAATAACAAGGAAGAAAGAAAGTTCACCGTGAAGAGATATAAGTTAGAAAATATTTCTTGAAATCTGCCTAGAGAGAGATAGATAAATGGCAATAAGGAAGGAAGTTTGCCATCCTAAGAAGACAAGGTGGAAAGTAAATAAGTTTGGAAAAATAAATGGCAAAAAGCCTTGGAAATTCGCCATGACACTTGGATAAGTAAATAAAAAGCCACATCTTCAGAGTATAAAGTCCAACTTGAAGAGAGAGAGTATGGAAAATCAACAAGAAGTTCAATTTCAAGAGGAAGGGATGGTGATTTAAACATGAAATATGCCCATGACAAGATGAAAATGGCAAAGAAAGTTCAAAATTTGCCTTGAAATGAAGGATTCGACACAAAATTCACCTTGACATCAAAAGAGAGTGTTAAAAATTCAACATGAAGCCAGACTTCAGGAGAGAGAAAATAAGAAATCTTCATCCAACAATGAAATGGATGAATAATTTTCGCCATGGCTAATTTAAAAAAAATTAAAAAAAAAGGAAAATCAAATAATTAGCCATAAAGTGAATTAAATGTTTTTTAAAATTTGGAGAAAATTAAAAGTTCGGAAAATAAAATTAAAAAATCATGAAAATCTTTTATTATTTTCCAAAGTTTATCCTAAAGAGTTTGAACTCAAGAAAAGAGACGTAAGTTTGGAAACTTACTTTGCTGAAGAGGAGAACTCGAGAAGAAAAATGAAATTGCTAAAACAAATCAATTGCCCAACCTTAAAAGTTAATTCAACAAGTCATTTTCACCATATCTTTCAGCAAGTTTATTTTTTTTCTTGAGAAGCAATTTAGGAGAGAAGTAATTTTCAGAGGAAAGTTTGGAATTGAAGAGCGAAGTTTCTGAATGGCTGGCTTGATTTTCGAAAGTAAAGTCAGAATTCTTCACAGTTGGATTGCCATCAATAGAGTAAATTTTCAAGAATTCAAAGTGGAGATTGATGGAATTCATAATTACTTCTGATTTTATGCACTCTTGCGAAGTTTATTCATTCCTCTTATTTTTTTCAGCTTACTTTTTAAATTTGATTTTGACAAGCTGAAAATTAATATTCTTCAGGAGAGAGAAAATCTGAATTAAATTACTTAAATTGATATGTTTTCTTTCTTGCAGGTGGATGACTACACAAGGCGAATCTTCAAAGAAGAAACAAATGAAGTTTGCGAGTAAGGGACTGCAACTGGAATCCAAAGTCAATTCAAAATGGAAGAATATCAAAGACACTGACATGGGACATGTAGATTTTGAAGAATTCAGAAAAAGAATGATGGGATTGAATGGACTCATGCCTACAGCCATAGCTTGCCGGATGGTACGAAATGGAATTGTCCAGGCAGTTGGATTTCCTCCAGCTGTTGAGTGCCCTGAATTGATGGTGGAATGCGCAAGACATTATAATCCAGAAGAAAGGCAAATTGTTGCTCCTGACGGGAGTCTTAGCACATCTTGGAGAGCGTGCCATTCAGGAAGCCTTTGGCATTCTTAGCCACCACAAGTCTTCATATAAAACCAAAGAAGACACAAGGAGAATTTTTGAAGAAAGAAGTGAGTAATGCACAACCAATTTTAACAAGTCATGGTTGCTGAAACCAAGGCCAATTAAGAAGATGCCAAAGACTTTGTGCCAGACAGATTTCAAAGAGGATTATGGTGATATAATTCTGTTACTGAATAGAATAATGGGCAGCCCCCAAGGTGCATTATTTCAAACGTGGATGTATTTCTTCATAAATGAAATTGTTTCTGGAGTTAGAATGTTCACTTGGGCAAGAATGATTAGCAATAACATCCATGAACAGCTAGTCAATCTGGAGAGCACCAAGTCCTTTCACATGAGCTCATATGTTGTTTACATGTTGGCAAGAGCTTATAGATATGATGGACTGATATGCCTAGGTCCGGTGGGTAATAGAGAAAATGAACTCAAAGTATATAACTGCTACCCTCAACTGCAGCTGTCAGAAAAGACACATTTTAGAAGAGCTCACAATGCATTTCTCATGTATATAACAAGAATACGGCAAGGAGGAGCACATCAAAGATTATCTCATGAATCCAAAAGCCTCATCAACAGATATGGATACTGGTTTATCCAGTTTCCTTGATTCACATACATCCGGATCCAGGGTTTTACAGGACGTCCATTCAGACTTCCAATTTTTCCCACTAACATAATGGTATTGCTGGAGGTTCTCAGATAGTTGGAAAGATATCAGAACTTCCAAAGAGCAAAGGGTAAGGCGATAGTCACATCCCATTTTTCATTGGCAATATGGAAGAATCGTGCCCATTAGCACAAGCAACAAAAAGTGTTAGACTGGAAAAAGAAAAGTATCCCTTCAATTCATATCGGTCCTGGGATAATTTCGATCCTCATCACCATATAGGATCCGTGGAGGGAAGGAAATATAAGCATGAAGTCGAGCTAGAAGATTATTGGGCAAACGCTGCTGATGAGTTCGAAGTCAGGAAGAGAATATGGTCTCGACTACCAGTTAACCTGATAAGGACAATTGAGCTCTTCAGGATATCGGATCAAGTTGAAGATGATGGTGAGTTCACTCAGCTAGGGTTTGATGAAGGTAGACCCTTGCTTCCTATAAGATGGTTTGAGCTAGAACTTGCAGATTTGGACACCTTCATGAGGCTTGTTGTCCAATACTCTCAGTGGTGGGTAGTTCAACAAGTTTAGGATTTGCGACGGAATAATGTAGAGCTGACATATGATTTGATGGGCAAGGGAGAGTCTTATTCCTCGAACATTGGAGCATCCCAAGGGAGTGAGCTAGTTGAAAACGTTAGTTCAAGGAAAAGGAAGTCCAAGGACAAGGCTGTGGTTGAAGAGCCTATTCAGAAGAAGCAGAAGGCTAAGCCACCCCGCTTAGCTGCATCTGCAAATATTAATGACATAGTGGATATTGATGAATCTTTGGCAGATATAAGAATTCCTTCTCCCCTTCCCATCCAGCTAGAGGAAGATCAACTGCCATCTCCTACGGACACTGAGATTCTCCAATCAGATGATGATGAAGTTAATGTTGTGGATGGCGAATTCCAAGAGGGAATGATTTCCACCCTCAAGGGAATCCAGAGTGCTCCTTGTGTACAGGAAATTCAAGAGGAGGAAGACGTTGTAGAGCAGCCTACCATTCCGGATTGGCTGAAGGAAAGCTTAAAGACAATTGAACAAGAAGACATGCCAGAAGAAGATGACATGGCCAATTTCTTGGCCAGACTAGACACAACCCCTGTGAAGAAATCAGCCAAGATATTTTCCACCATTCAAAAAGATGAAGCAGGCCAGTGTACAGTATAGATCGCTGTGCCAACAGTTGACAAGACAAGAGAGGAAATTACTCCTCAAGATTATGCAATTACCACCGTCAATTTGGGCCCAACAACAAAGAGGCAAGAGGTGGAGGATCTAGACAATTCAGTTGCAACAATCAAGGTAAGGCTCGAAAAAGAAGTAGCAAAAAGAAAGGATTGCGAGAAGGAAGTGGAGCGTCTAAAGAAATACATTCAACACCTGACTAAACCTCTTGGTTAGGCCAGCTCAACAGGACCTCCACTAATGAATACTTCGCAGGAGACTTTTGAGGAAGGGATCACTTCAACCAGAGAAAGCAAAGAATGGATAAATGACAGAAGTGATGAAGCAGTAGTGTTTGCAGAGAGATTAATGCTGGCATATGATCAGTCAGCTTTCCTACTTTCAAGAATTTTGAGTTCGGCAGAAACATGGGAGAATGCCCAGGATATTCAAGACAAAATCATTCCGTGCCTCAGGGTATTGAAAGGAGTTCCTCAACAAGAATTGATTGAAGGGAAAGTTATTGCAGCAGGAGCGGCATATGACTTTAATGGCTGGTACCTAGCACTAATCACGAGGAATGATGTCTTGGAGAAAGTGAAGGCAAATTCTATTCGAATTGAAGAGAAAGCAAAGGAAATTCAAGACAAAGTCCTACAGATAGCTGCTGATGCATTAGAGAGGGATGTTGTCAGAAAGAATCATCTGCAGTAGGAAAATTTGAAGAATAAAATCCAAGAGAAGTTCCTTGTCACCATTGGACTTGTCCTCAAACAGAATTTGACTAAGGCAGCTAATTTCTTGTTTGTATGGCATGCCTTTTAGGGGTAGGAATCAGAATGGGAAACCACCTTTGCAGAATGTGCAAATGATTTGGAACTGTTAGAATACAAGGTTAACATGCTGCCACTTGTCACAATCGAGGAGGTTAGCGCCATAGTCTCCAGATTCATTCGATACAATGCTTCCCAACAGGATAAGGATGCACACTCAAAGGACTAGCTCTTCACGACACTTCACTGGTAGTTCACTAATTGTATTTAGGGAAACCCTAATTAGGGTTTTATCTTTTAATCTTTGCCGTTGATTCTGATGTAATCTTGGCCATTCATTGTATCTCAAAAACTCTAAACCCCCCTCCCATTCTCTCATTTTCATTAGAAGCCTTGGAAGAATAGAAGTGATTAGAGGATTAGATCATTAGATATTAGAGAGCTAGAATAAGAGAGATTAGAATAATTGGGAGAGGGTTCTATGGAATTTTTTGCTAATGGCTACTTATGATAATAAAGCTCAAGTTGCATGATTTGCTTTGAATTCCTTTGTTATCAAGTGGTTGCATGGTTGCATATTGTCTTTCCACATAGATTTAATAGAAGTAGTTGAATGAATGATAGATTGATCATAAAGATTTGGTGAAACTATTTATTCATGCTTTCTTTGGATGAATGATTTTCATTCAATGCGAAAAGCTAATTTGAACTCATGATGTGGATGCCTTAATGTGTATTTGGAATGATATTGTTCAATTGATGGTATTGTTCAAATATAATCTTAAGCACAAACCTTTGAAGATTGCACTTGCTTTGCGTAGATGACATGTTATTTTTGCGTGGCGAAACAAAGTCTTGTTATTAGTTTCACTTAGTCTTTATTGTCTCTTGATTTTGTAGAAGTAGTGTAGAACTCCTTCAACCCTATCCCTTTTCCTTTTTTTTTATGATCGTCAAAGCAGAAAATCCAAAAAGATAGAGCATTGACCTTAGAGTAGTTTGTCAAACGTAAGTCCCCTTGTGATAACTAGCAATTACACGACGTCCATTGAGCTAATTCCATTGTCAAGATTTGACCACCCTAAACATTGGAATTGTCGTACAATCTTTTCTGCAATCTTAGCGTATAAGGCAGTTTTTCAAGAGAGAACAAAGCGTCTTTGGACAATTTATTCTAGAATGTTTGTTGTGTCATAAAACACGCATCAACAGGCGGGAATAGTGTTTTTTAACACGAAGATGAATTTTAAAATAATATTAAATAATAATAAACAATAATATAAATTTAAATTATTGATAAACTATTTAAATTTAATAAATTGGAGATTGTGTCTGGCCGACCATTTTGGAAGGCATTTATGCTTGTGTATTTATGTGGGAGTATTTGCCCTGGAAGATCATCACGAAAATTAGATGATTTGAGTCATGGTTGGCTGTAGGACGTAACCCTTACTGTCATCATTAGGAGGACACGAAAACCTCTTCTTGCTTTCCATGTTTCTGCTCAACCTTGCGCACCTATCCTGTAGGTTCCATGGTCTTCACTAGGCGATTATGAAGCGGCAAAACTTTGTGAACTAGCATTCATTGACTCTGCTTAGACAGACTACATCCTGACTTATCCTAGGTGCCAACTAGATCAAGTTTGCTTAGAAAGCGGCTACCATCCGCTAATACGCTACTTTGCAACCTCATATCGAATCTACATTAGCACCAAATGTATCATCAATTGCTCGTGAAGTATCGCTTAGTCATAGGCGTGACACCTGTGAGTTTACAACAATCGATCGATCTAGAACATTATTCTGCTCTAAGTTGTATGATCCATCCTTGAGCATCACAGTGGTCCGATTCATCCTAATTGGGTGGATTGCGCGACTTTGTAATTGGATATTAGCATTAAATGGTTTTGAATTTAACGCTGAGTTCAAATATCTCTCTTTGAATTGTCTGATGTTCTGCAAGCTCTCTGAGATGCGTTTGCTAGTTTGCTATATTGTGAGTGTTTCATGTTATTGACACATGAGCGAATGTATATGGATTTGAATATTAACACATTGAGGCGATTTTACATTCTGTGCTCATAATTTCCTGGAACAGTCATTGATCTTATATGCAGATTGAGTAGTTGGCCCATTACAGTGGTATCAGAGCAAGTGTGTATTGCCAGCGTGTGGGTCAATTTTTTGCCATACAGATCGACATTGGACTAGAGTAAAAGAGGACCTTGGGGAAAGAGCATGGATTGGCGACCTAAATTCTTGCCCAAGGTAGAAGACATAGACCCTGTTCAAGAGCTATTGCTAAAGCACGAAAACAATGAGAAGGGTACTGTTGATGTATGTTTTATAACACACCAAACATCAGAATAAAAATGTCCAAAGACACTCTATCCTCTCTTGAAAAACCACCGCGTATGCTAAGATTGCGAGAAGATCATATGGCGATTCCAAGGTTTCTTTAGTCGGGTCTCGACGTGTGGATAAGCTCAATGGTCGTTGTGATAATGCTGGTAATAAACAAGGGGACTTACGTAGAAAGTCTTCACAAGTTCGGGACTTAGGAAATTTATCTTTAAAGGTTCTCAATTAGGACTTTCAATTGTGGATCTCAAAAAAAATGGCAAAAAGAATAGGGTTTAGGAATCTAGTCTAAGCCTAAGAACTCAAGAGACAGTAAGGACTTGGTGAAGAGAAATAAACCACACTTTGTTTCGCCTCCTGTTGGACAACATACGCAAAATGGGTGCAATCTTCAAGGGGTTTGTGAGAATAATTTTCAAACCTCGAATGAGGCTGAAGTTAAGCTTCCACAATTAGGAGCTCAGGCTAACTTTACGCATCGAATGCAAATCATCCATTCGAAGAAAGTATGAGCTACACTTCACCATTGAATCAATACGATCAATCTTTCATTCAATTAACAACTTTTCAAAGCAAATTCTACTTAATCTAACTTTAATTCTAATCTATGGCGGAAGATAATATGTAACCTCGCTTACTATTCAACAATAAGAAGTTATTCAAGGCAAATCATGCTCAAGAGCTTTTATCATTCAAAATAGTCTCAATGCGACAATATACATAATCAGTCTCCACACCAAATGAAAATGATAGAGCACTAGTTTCTATAGAGCTCCAAAAATGAAATGAAGGGCCGAGATTAAAACAAGATTAACGGCCAAGATTATTACAACCAAACCCTAATTAGGGTTTCCCAAAATAACAAGAGTTAACCATCAAAAAACTATCAGAAAAGTGGCAGTTCCAGCTATAATCTAGGAGAGGCGTCCTTATCCATCTGAATAGCATTGTGCTTGGCGAATCTGGACACTACTGCAATGACCTCGTCCATCGTGACAGGTGGCAACATGCTGATCCGGAATTCAAGTCCGTCCAACCTCTCAGCACATCTGGCAAAAGTACCTTCCCAATCTGCCTCCTGCCTCTCAAAATCCTTTCGAATGGATGAGAGTCTTGCCACTCTCGCAAAGTCTTGTTTCAAGAAAGGTCCAGTGGTCGAGAAGAAAGTTTCTTGAACTTTATGCTTCAATCTCTCCAACTGCATGTCGTTCTCCCGGATGACTTCGCGGTCGAACACATCTGTAGTTATCATGCAAATCTTCTCCTGGATTTTGCTGACCTGTTCTTCAATTCCAAGCCCATCGACTCTTGCCTTCTCCAAGACTTCTTCTCGTATTGTCACTGCCCAAAACCAGTGATGAAAATCATATGCTGCCCCTGCAGCAATCACTCTTTTATCAACTAACTCCTCCCTCGGAGTGCTCTTCAAAATTCTAAGGCTTGGAATAAGCCTTTGTTGCGTATCCGGGATACCTTCCCATGCCTCCGCCATATCCATCAACCTGGAAAGAAACGAAGAGGTTCGTCCATAGGCCAGTGCCAACTTTTCCATGAACAAGGCCGCTTCCGTGCCTTCACTTGCCATCCAGTCTTGTGCTTCCCTGGCCGTCACCATTCCATGCTCAACTTCCCTGGTCACCTCCTGTGATGAATTGAGGAGAGGAGGAACGGTTGCATTGCCCTGATCAAGTGGCTGGGTCAAATGCTGTATATATTCTTTGAGACGTTCGACCTCCTTATACTCCTTCTTAGTCACTTCCTTTTCCAGTCTCACTTTAATGGTCGAGACGAAATTATCTAACTCTTCTACTTCCTGACCTTTTGAGGTCAGGCCAAGGTCAACAGTGGTTATCGCATACTCCTGAGGAGTGATCTCGTCCTGTGGCTTATCCACTGTAGGCACTGCAATGTGCACAGAACGGTTGCCTGTCTCGTTCCTCTGAATGGTGGAGAACTTCTTGGCGGGCTTCTTGACTGCGACCTACTCTAATCTTGCCAAGAAATCGGTAGTATCATCCTCTTCTTCTTGTTGAGCCTCTGCAGGCACCTGGACTTTCATCCTTTCTAATAGCCAGTCTGGAATGGTCGACTGTTCAATGCCATCCTCTACTTGAACCTCGTCCTCGTTTAGAACATCCACTATCCCTCTGAGGGCAGAAATCATTCCTTCCTCTAAGTCATTATCCCGGACTTCCATGTCATTGTCTGAACCTAAAATTTCTGTGCCTGTTGGTGACGCAAGCTCTTCATCATCTAGTTGAATAGGTTCATCGTTTACTTCCTGAGCTGCAAGAGGTTCGAGCATTTCAACCAAGGAGTCGTCTATGGTAGCCACAAACTGGTCAATGTTCCTGGATGATGCTGACCGAGAAGGTTCTCCTTTATGCCTCTTGGAAACAGGTTCAACACTTGGCATTATTTCTTTTCTTTTCTCTCCAATCCCGACCAAGTCCTGATGGGATGCACCAACATTAGAAGAATATGACTCTGATTCGCTCAACAGGTCTATTGTGAGCGTGATTCCTTTCTGTCTCAATTCCTGAACATGATAATCAACCCACCACTAAGAATATTTCGTCACTGGCCTCATTAGGGTGGCTAGGTCTGCGTGCTCTGGCTCTGATCATTTCACTGGAGGGAGAGGTCGGCTTTCCTCAAAGCGTGGCTGGACGTGGTTTCCATCATCTTGAAGCTGGTCAGGTACTCGACAGAACTCAATTGTTCTCATGAAATCCAAGGACATCCTGGACCACATCCTCCGTCTGACTTCATATTCATCGGCAGCATTTGCCCAATAATCTTCCAGTTCCATCCTGTGCTTATACTTTCTCCCTTCCACTGTCCGGATATTATGATGTGGGTCATAATTGACCCTGGACTTGTATGCCGTGAAAGGGTACCATTGGATCTCCAGTCTTGCACTCTCAGCTGCCTGTGCGGATGGACAGTACTCTAGCATGTTCCCGATGAAGAATGGGAATGTGACGGACGCTTTCTTGGTTGGCCTCTGAATATTCTGGTACTCTTCTAATTGTCTTAAAACCTCGAGCAATATCATCCGATTAGTCGGATAGATAGGCAATTTATAGGGATTTCCAGTAAATCCCTGGATCCTGATATATGTGAATTTAGGGAACTGGATGAACCAAGACCCATATTTGCTGATAAGACTTTTTGCTTCATGGCTCAGCCTTTGATGCACTCCTCCTTGAAGCTTTCTGGGATATGCAGGGAATGCATCATGCACCCTCCTGAAGTGAGTCTTCTCCTTCAATTGGAGCTGAGGATAGCAGTCGTAAGGCCTGAGCTCGTTCTCCCCGTTGCCAATTTTGCCTTTGCAGATCAATCCTGGATACTTGTATGATCTGGCCAACAGGTATATCACATATGAACTCATGTGAAAAGACTTGGTCTCTTCAAGGTTGATCAGTTGCTCATGGAGGTTGTCACTTATCATCCGTGACCAGTTGAACATTTTGACTCCAGAGGTGATCTCGTCGATGAAATATTACATCCAGCTCTCAAAGAAGGCGCCTTGCGGATTACCAGCTATTCTGTTTAGCATCAGCACAATATCTCCGAAATCTTCCTTGAAATCCGTGCGGCGAGATCTCTTGGGCAACTTCTTGATTGACGAGTTTGGCTTGTCCATCCACACCTTGTTGACTGTCGTGGTGCACAGATCTGGCTGACTATCATATAACCTTTTTGCTTCTTCCTTGGTCTTATAGACCGTTCGTGAATGCTCTGGAATGCCGAAGGTCTCCTGAATTGCAACTTCGCCCAAGTGTGCCAAGACTCTTCCGTCAGGGGCGATAATCTGTCTTTTCTGGGCATCATAATGGCGAGCACATTCCACCATTAACTCTACACAATCCATTGCCGGAGGGAATCCAGCTGCTTGGAATATCCCGTTTCTGACCATTCGTCTGGCTATTGCTGTGGGAAGTCCCTTCTGCCCGTACACTCTTTTCTTAAATTCGTCAAAATCCACATGTCCGAGGTCAGTGTCCATGACATTCTTCCACTTTGAGATGACTTTGGTCTCTTTCTAGGCACCTTTGTTGGCAAACTTCATTTTCAGCTTCTTTGACAATCCGCCTGCCGTGTCCATCAACCTGTAGTCATAAAATTAACATTAATATAAAGACTTTTAAAATAATTTAAACCTCGTGCCTTGGATTCGAAAATTGACTTTCAGCTGTTCAAATGATTAAAATATTGCGAAAAAGCAAGCTGAAAGCGACTTGGATGAAATTGAAAATCTTGCCAAAACTTCGTCAAGATGAAAGGACATAAAAAGATAGCAAATTTAATTGACCAATCACCAAACCTCAGCGAAGGACCGTTCAATGCAAATCAGATTTAAAAATCTGATTTTTTGAAAAGTGCGCCCCTCTTCAAGAAGAATTCAGCTTTGAATAAATCTCTTTTTCTTTTCTCGTGAAAAATTCCTCAGCATAACACTGCTTCTCTCTCTGGGAAAATTCGACTTTGCCTATTGACCAATTAATTGCCTGACAATTTTGAGAAAGATTAAATTTCTCTTCAGCTGTGTGTGAAAAAATGAGTTGCTGAAACTCATTATAATGCTGAAGGATTGAATTCGATTTAGCAACTGCCATAATCTTTCTCGATCTCGATTTGTTTTCATTTTTCCAAACAGGCAAGTTTCCTTTTATCTTCCGACAAGGATCAGTCTCGAACTTATCCGGACAAATCTCACTGATCTTCAAAAATTCGATTTTTTATTTAATGTTTATCTTTGATTTTTCAACTTTTTAAATAAAACATTAAATAATTTAATTAAATTCATTGTGAATTTAATTTTCTTCTTGTCGGATTTCATCTCCGCCTGGCGTGCTTTATTTTCTTCCAATTCGTGTCTGGCAATTTTGATTTTGTCCAAGGCATTTTAAATTTCCAAACAGTTGAAAATTAATTATTAAAATATTTAAAATATTTTAATTAAATCCAACCCGTTCGTCTTGGACCCATGGCTATCTCGATTTTCCTTCCATTTTTCTTGGCTGAGTGTTTATTTTCCAATTTCGTCGTTAATTTCGTCTAGCCAAACCAAATCTTAAGCCATTCCGTCGAAAATTTAATTGCCAGATCCCTATTTTTCTTTGCCGAGGCGAGATTTTAAGCTTATTTTGCTCTGCCAAAGTCAAATATTTCCTTGCTCAGTCGAATTTTTCTAGGCAAAATCCTCGTCTGAATGTCTTCGTTGGGCGAATTTCCTTGATGTCTGACATATTCTTCCTCCTTCTGGCCAAGGACGATCCTTCCTTTCTCTTTGCCTTGCGCATTTTTCTTCAACCAAAGTTGACAATTTCTCAACATTTTCTCCATACTTAGGCAAATTTTACCTCTTTTCCTCATCGTGTTAGGCACATTCCGTTTTATTCTTTGCCAAATCCCAATCTCCTCTAGCACATGTTCTTTCAAACTTGGCACTTGACCTTTCGAAAGTGTCATGATTCTTGGTCAAAAATCTCAACTTTCCATCCTTTTAGCCTCTGTACTTGGTAAAATATTCGAACCTCTTCTTAGACTTGGCATTAACACTTGGCCAAAAATCATCATTTTACCATCTTAGGCGGACTTCCTTGGCATTTTGGACAAGTGTGGCGGACTTTGCCTTAGCTTTGGACATACATTTTTGGACGTCCCACCTTTCTAGGGTGGACTTCCTAGCTTCTTAGCATTTGTCTCTTTGGAATTATCACAACACTTAGCCAGAAAAAAATCATTTTTTTACCCCTTTAAGCTCTTACTCTTAGGCAAAATTTCGAAATTTCCCTTGGCTGGGTACCAACACTTAGAAATTTTTTGATTTTTCTCACTTTACATGTCAAGGCGGACTTTAGAAGTGCCAAGGATGAGCTGGGCGGACTTTAGATGATGCAAGGACGTGTCTTCTAGCATATGGCGGACTTCAAGACCTTTTAGGACGTGCATTTTAGTGGATGGCGGACTTCCAAGGGGTCAAGGACAAAGATGGCGGACTTTGGAGGTCTTTAGGATATCCTTCTTGAGAATGGCGGACTTCCCAAGTCTTTTGGACATGCAGGGCGGACTTTGTAAGATGCAAGGATGTTGCCTCAAGATGCATGGCGGACTTTGTAAGGTCCAAGGATGAGCCTTCAAGATGCAGGGATATGCTTCCCAAGTGCTGGGCGGACTTTAAGACCCCTTTGGATATCCTTCTTAGCTGCTGGGCGAACTCCATGACTTCCAGATTTTCACAAACTTCATCTTTCCTTCATTTCCCATGGCAGATTTCAGACTTGAACAGATTTCAAATGAATTTCATGATTTGAGAGCTGATTTTCCATGGTTTTGTCCTCAGATCTGATTGATTTTGAACTGGTTTTGACTGGTTTTTCCAGATTGTTGAACGTTTTCAGTCTGATTTTCATGCTTTTTGAACTTTTTTTTGCAGATTTTTCAATAATTTTTCAAATTTTCATTTTGATTTTCTGAGAGTTCTATTGAGTTTTTCGAACTTCTGAGTGCGTTTTCAGAACTCGGGACCTTTCTAATAGAAACTTCCAAAAATAGAAACTTTCCAAAAATAGAAACTTTCTAAAAATAGAAAAAGCAACCCTAAAAAATAGGGAACCTCGTTTGGTCCAAAAATGCCAAAAATGAAAAATCGAAAAAGCAACTTTTCCTAAAAAATAGGAAGTCTCAGAATTGGCCGAATTCACAATCGATCTTCGTCTCTTGGGCCTTCTGAGTGCTTCCATGACGTCTATGCACTGATTCAAGCATGAATTACTGACTTGGCTCGGGTGACTCTCGGCAAACTGACTTGAAACTCTTAGCAAAGTGATCTCATGTAACCGTTGCAAGGAGACAGAACCCTAAAAACTAGCAGGCAACTGGGGGTCCCCATCAGCGATGGGGCGATGTGTGAAAAGGTCACAACAGGTACTCGTCTGAAGCTTCCAAAATTTCGGACCAATACCAAAGTTTGTCAAATCATGCAAAGGCTTGTGTTTCCCTTGATGTGTACTTGAAGGCACTCAAGCGTCGCTACCCCCACAAAAGAGGACTTTATGACTACATAAGACGAAAGAAGAAAGGAGAGGAAGATTCAGAAACTGCCAACGAAGAGATTAAGGTGCCAGAGCTAGAAGAATCATTCTTGAAACAAGAAGAGCCCAAGGTGATGGAACTTGAAATAGTGAGGGGTACATCAAAGCCAAACGCACAAGAGGAGGAAGTCGTAGAATTGATTGAGTCCCTTGAAGATGTTGAAGTGGAGCTTGAAGTGGAGAAGATTTCAGCTGTGCATGAGGGGGTCAAGGAAGATGTGATGAGAGTAGAGTAGGAAGAAAAATCGAAATTGCAAGACATCACAAAGGAACCCCATAAGAAAGTTGAAGATGAAGATGGCTTGTTGATTCCTAATGATTACGTGCACCAACAGAAAATTGATGAAGTGAAGGTGGGAAAGACGCCATTTGTTGAAGAGCTCGAGATGAAGGAAAAGGTGTCTTTGATTTCAAGTGATATCCAAGAAGCAGCCAACCAAGCTTTAGGAGAGTTGATTGAGTTTGAGAAAGGCATTGCAATTGAGCATGAAGTTTATAATGGACAGGTACCCGTTGGAGAGCAGGAAGCAATGTGGAAAGAGGAGTTTGAGGTGGTTGAAGGAACTAAGGAAAGGTATGATAGCTGCCTTGATTTTTTGATTTGGAACAATAGTCTTTGGATTTTGCTTAGTCTTGAGTTGGCAGCCTTTAGTCACGAGGACAATAGCAAGAAATCATCTTTCCTTGTTTTGCACATCCATGGGAGAACTTTCGGAGTCCAGGAGTTGATTAGAGTTGATGGCCCTTGGAGATGCATTCATTCCCTCATGTCTATTGAGCGTGATAGTGTGATGAATTGGGATCCAGGTATTGACATATTCGGTGCACTATTTCTTTGGGATCATGATAGGTGGTTTCACTAGTATTGGTTTGCTAATGTTTACATCTGAGTTGAGCGGTGGAAGATGGGGTATATTGACCATATCATTCATCACTTGTTGGTAGTCTTGGCACTCTCGGACATGAGCTTGCAATTGCTTGAGGGCAAGCAATTTTAGGGACCATAGGATTGTCATGCCCCTCAATCTTAAAGGGGTCCTAAACGCTACTAGGCGGGAATAGTGTTTTTTAACACTAAGATGAATTTTAAAATAATATTAAATAATAATAAACAATAATATAAATTTAAATTATTGATAAACAATATTTAAATTTAATAAATTGGAGATTGTGTCTGGCCGACCATTTTGGAAGGCATCTATGCTTGTGTATTTATGTGGGAGTATTTGCCCTAGAAGATCATCATGAAAATTAGACGATTTGAGTCATGGTTGGTTGTAGGACGTAACCCCTACTGTCATCATCAGGAGGAGATGAAAACCTCTTCCTGCTTTTTGTGTTTCTGTTCAACCTTGTGCACCTATCCTGTAGGTTCCATCGGTCTTCACCATGCAATTCTGAAGCAGTGGAACTCTGTGAACCAGCATTCATCGACTCTGCTCAGACAGACTACATCTTGACTTATCCCAGGCACCGACCAAATTGAGTTCGCTCAGAAAGCGGCTACCATCCGCTAATACACTACTTTGCAACCTCATATTGAAACTACATTAGCAGCGAAGGTATCATCAATTGCTCGTGAAGTATCGCTCAGTCATAGGCGTGACACTTGTGAATTTACAACAATCAATCGATCTGGAACATTATTCTACTCTAAGTTGTATGATCCATCTCTGAGTATCACAGTGGTCCGATTCATCCTAATCGGGTGGACTGCGTGACTTTGTAACTAGATATTAGCATTAAATGGTCCTAAATTTAACGTTGAGTTCAAGTATCTCTCTTTGAAGTGTTTGATGTTCTACAAGCTCTTTGAGATGCGTTTGCCAGTTTGCTGTATTGTGAGTGTTTCATGTTATTGACACATGAGCAAATGTATATGGATCTAAATGTTAACACGCTGAGGCCATTTTACATTCTGTGTGCATAATTTCTTGGAACAATCATTGATCTTATTTGCAGATTGAGTAGTTGGCCCATTACAAGGATTCAGAAGACTCGTTTGTCAACTCGAATTGAGTGAGACATAGATTAAGCAAACATGTTTTACCTAGGTCAACATTCTCTAATTATCCACCATTGGGGGAAACTTGTACTTGCACACTCAAGCGAAACATCAGTTTTCATGACATTAAAAAATTATTGTAACTACTATATAACTTATATCATTAGCTATGAATTTGAATCATGATATATTTGTTGCTGTTGTCATTGCTATCATTCGCAACACATGGATTCCAAAATCGCCATTGATTCAGGTCCAAGTTAAATAGGGATTCAAAAGACTCGTCTCTCAACTCGAATTGAGTGAGACATAGGTTAAGCAAACATGTTTTACCTAGGTCAACATTCTCTAATTAATCACCATTGGGGGAAACTTGTACTTGCACACTCAAGTGAAACATTAAACATACTTGCACCATATAAGGATAGTTGAAGCATAGTATTAAATAGCCAACGTGATATAATCCATAATATGCTATCAATCATCACATCTAATTGTAAATCATCTACTACTAGCATGATCTAGATAACTAGATGTAAAATCAATAATAAGCCACAATCATAATGTTGAACTAGATATGATAATCAAATCACACAAATTGATATAGAGAAAAAAATGAAGCTGAAACATTGCAATAGTCCAACATACAAAGTCACGACATTTGTATCCTATAATACATAGTTGGACACTAGATGCCAATATTAAACATCATCAATAGGGTACATTGATGGCAATCCAAAACATCACATATAGTAATAAAAAATATAAAATCATCACATGAGCATCCAAAATGCACAACCAAATGCCTTGATGGAAATATAAAACATCATCAAATAGTTCAATACAAATGATCATAACATATGTAATATAATGTCAAAATCAAAGGGTGCACAAGGCACATATGCTAGTGGGCATGTTATAGTTAATAATTATATAATGTTATTTACCTCATTGTTGGGTTTATGCATTACTCAGGTCATACTTGGATTGGGTTTGTATAGAGTTTGTGGGTTATTTAGGTCATATTTGGATTGGGTTTGTATTGAGTATAAATCTCAATTTGGATGCAACCTAGGTATGCCTAGGGCACACCCCTTTCTTGTGGGTTTACTTGAGTACATCTGGAGGTTAGGCTTATCTTTGGTGTTGTAATGAGTGCCATGAATAAGTACAGGAGCTCCTATAGTTGGGTGAAAGCTCATTTGTATGCTATTGCTGGCCACGGAATTAGAGCTTGTGGCAGGTCAACTAAACACAGGTTGGCCAAGGGACAAATACTTGCATATATCAAAGAGCAAGAGGAAGAAAATAGTGTTTTTAAGAAATGTTGCTTAAAGTCTCATCCTTTGGCCAAGAAAGGATCCCACAAGCTACCTACACAACCATCCTCAAGTGCTCTAGCATTGGCTACCACTCATCCAGTTTTTTAGTGATTGTCTTTAGAAAATGATTGTACCCTTCTTTCCACAAAAGAACAAAGGATGTAGGCCCATTAGAAAAGACATTTTACAGTCAGGCTAGAGACAATGCCCGAGAGCTCATTGCACATTGTATTTAAGCTAATGGGTTTCCTTTCAACCCCATAAATCATCATATTGGTAGGCAATGGTGAGAGAGATAAATGAAACCCCTAAAGGGTATACAATTCCTGGATATAAAAAGGTATGCACCACCTTATTGGCCTAGAAACAAAAAAATGTAGCAATAGTATTGCAGCCCATTAGGGATTCATGTGATGAAATAAGAGTGCCCATTTTTTTCGATAGATGGAAAGATTGTAAAAAATAGGTCCTTAGTAATGTCCTTGTAGTGTGCCTAAGGGGTTAATGTGTTTGAGGGGAATTGATTGTGAGGGGTAGGTGATGGATGTAGACTTCATTACCACCATGCTTATAGAGTCCATTGAGGTAGGGGAGTGTTTAAAATTATGTAAGTCACAATGGATGAAATATTCCCCCTTAATTTTTCCCAAATTTTGAACACACAAACCAGCATCAAACTATTGATTAGCGTTAGCTCCAAATACAAATCAGCTTGAAAAGTAACCCTCACCAAGATCCCAATGTGGGCGAGGTGATAGCATATGGTTTGGTGATCGTTAGGAATAATCTGAACTGAAAAGTACATTCATCCGCTACAGTAGGCATCCACAAGCAGTGGGGATTCTCCACTTATTCAGTGGGTGAGATTATACAAACTTAAAGGCGGCAAGCCAGCCATGAAATCCACTCTTCCACTTATTTACGTGGGGGGAATACAGTCCTCACAACCACTTATTTCGTGGGGGGGAAACTTACAACAAGAAAGATGAATATTTAAAACTCAACCACTCAATCGTGGGAGTGTAAACAAACATAAAACTTGCAGCAATAAATAAAGATAGCTGTTAGTACTACTAACAAGCTTTACAATGAATGAAATAAGCTGCAAACTAGAAAGATAAGCTTCCAAAAACAATCAATGGTCAGAGTAACACTTCCTCTAACTCTTACAATGACAAAATGATATAGAATTGAAGCTCAACCAGCAAAATACTAATATTTACTAAGTTTGATAAAAAAAAGCATAAATCAAAAATCAGACCAGCAACATTAAAACTCACAAAATTGGACGTATCTTCTCCGAAACAGCTCAAAATGCCTCCAAACCACAGTCGAACAACAACTAGAAGCAAGACGTCCAAACTCCAAGAAGAATTTGAGCCAGAAACAAGAAGGAATAGTTGGCATGAATTTCAATGCAAGCCAAGAATGGTACAGCTCCCTTGAGGAGGTCGACTTCCTCTAGAAAAATCAGCACTCAGTAATAAAATCTAAAACTTCTCACAATTGGTTGCCTTTCACAGTCAAACAGCATGAGCAATTATCCAGAATGAGAATAAAATCCATGACGAAGCTACCAGTGAAAATTCACTTCAGCCATGTATAAACCAGCAGCTTGATAACAGGCTATACATCAGCAACCTGTCCAAAAACATCAGAATTGAAGCTCTATCTGCACCTCTGTGTGAAGTACAGTCTCAAATGACCACCTAGGAAGCCATAGTTTCAGGCCCGAAGGATGGATTGATTTGCTAAGCTCCCCCTTAGCCAGGTTTTGGATTTAGTCCAGCAGCATAACTTTACTTTCAAATTCATAACATAATCAACTCTCCAAAAAGCACCAATATATAAACTTCAATTGGGAAAATGAAGCAACCTGTAACTCACAGCAAGAAACTCTTCAAATTCCTCCAAGGGACGCCACCTCTAGGCATTCACTTAATTTCTGAATTAATAAAATATTATTCTTCTTCCTTTAGGCGTCCAACTTTGCTGGAGAAGCAATTAAACATTAATAAGTATTAATGAACTTAAATGAGGCGTCCCCCCTTTATGTCCCCATTTTAAAACAACTTAAAGTTCATTGACTAGGCAAGGGGTACAACTGCAAAACATAAAATTGACTAAGTCTGAAACTCAGTTCAAGGAGGAAGCCAAGTGCAATGCCCAAACTGCTATTGATGAACTGATAAAAATAGCAAACTGACAATTGCCAAGCTGAACCAAGTTGATGATGATGCTTCTGCCATAAATGGACTTATTTAATTTGTGTTAATATTTTTTAACATCATATTAGGTTGTTGGGACTCAATTTGCATCACATGGAATCATCTTGAGACAACTTGTGAAGGTGGGAGATACATTTAGCTTTGGTAAATCATCAACCTTTGTGACACATGGATGCAATCTAATGTAGAGGGCGCAAAAGGTCAAAGCATTTGTCTTGGATAATGATTGGTGAGTTTGTGTGAAGTACTTGTTGAGTTTCATTGAGTTCATCACAATTATGATGAGTCTCCTTGATACAGATTAGTCACGTTCAGGTGAGATATATGACAACATTGTTTCTACGATAGAACATTTTTCAAGCAGGTGCAAATAATTATGATTGGATGGTGGAACAAGATGACCAACCCATTGCATCTCCTAGCATTTGTTGTGAACCCTAAGTATTATAGTGTGGAGATACTTTCTTAGCCTATAAAGTTGCTACCAAATAGAGATGTTGATGTTAGTGATGGTACAAGTTGACATTTAGTAGATTATTTCCTAATCCAGATGTGGAGGACATACTTGTGATTGGGTTTCGGAAGTTTATAGCTTCAACAAGTAACGATCTTAGCTTTCTTCAAGACAAGTACAAGAAGGATACTCAAACATTGTGGTACCTCGAAGTTTTGTAACATGAATGCTTTTTTAGTTTTTTCTTAATGATTCTATTTCTTTGACATTTTTAATTTAAGATTTTGTATTGACTTTGTCTCAATCTCAGTAGGTTGCAAGTTCCTCTTTAGCATAGTAGAATTGGAATAAATAGAGGAAATAAATTATATTAATGTCCACAAATGACCAAAGTAGGTCAATGGGACTAAAAAAGCACATTTGATTACAATTGAGAAGTAGTATGGTAATAATACCCTATGTAATTAAACACTAAGCACTATATAAGTTTAAATATAAAGAGCAGGCTGTTCATAAAGCAGTAAAGCTGTAAACAATATGAACTAAGCACAACTACAAATAGCTCTGTGTGGGCCGTGTGGGAAGGATCCCTCAAACAAACATGGTTCTCATGAAGATTTGACCAAAGACCAACAATGGCATGTGTCTATGATAAGTCTTATCCCAAAAGAAGTTCAAGCAATGTCATTATTGACTATTACCATGAAAGGGCCAATGCAAAATCAAATAGCTTTGAGGGGCCTTGTTTGGACAATCTTAGGAAGAAGTTCAATACTTCTGCTAGAACCTTTCCTACCATCCAAGGCTGATGAGCCTATGGTGATTGAGTAAAGTCTAATAATGTGCAAAGGCTACCATAATTTATTCCGCAGGCAAGAAGGCCCTTGACAACAAATGAAGTATTTCCTCTCTGTCTAAAATGAAGTTGGCAGGGTGGGACGCTTAGTAATAGCAAAGGGGAATATTGTCTTGCTAATTTATTCCTATCTATACAAGTCAATGACTACCTCCAATGCTTGAAGTACGTTAAAAGAGGAAAGTAATTAGCTTGGTAGTTCTATGGGTCCTATGTAAGTATCTACGAATGACAAGAAAAAGTGCCAAGCACCTTTGATTGTGGAATTGGAAGAAAGTTTATAAAGACCTGTCCTAGTTTCTATACAAATACCAGGATCTTTTTGTATCTCATAGTAGTTAGGATGCCTAAAATAGTGTTCTCATCTTCCCACTAAATCTTTGAGGACCTCAAATAAGCTTTCAGATGTCAAGTAGTCTACTACACCTTTTGCACGCTGATTTGAAAATCAAGAGAAAAATACTGATAAACTTATTTAGGAGAAGCAATGCTAAGAAATTCTTAAATCTAGTAGAAAGAAATATTGGCACACTCATAGTATAACATGAGATTTTACTGTGGGAAACCCTTCTGGGAAAACCCCAACAAAACAACACACACTGTATTAACTCCATTTGCACTTGTTGTTTAACCTTAATCCAAGTGAATATTTATAGGCACATCAATATAAGAATCCACTAAGTGGTATTAGAATACAATAGGTACAAACTACGGGCTGAAAACCACCTATAAGAGCCCAATTTTTTGCTATAGTCTATAACTGGTGTAAAACATATAAACCATATGACACATATCCAACAGAAAACTGGTCCAATCAATTGTTAATATATCGAGATTCAAGTTGAGTATTATATCATTATGCAATATATGTATCTGTAGTCATAGTTATGTTTGTATGCTGCACAATCATATATTTGATGCACACACATCCACTCACACATATTTATATATATGGATATGCATGCCAGAAAATGAAGAGGATATTTTGAAGAATGTAGAAGAATTACTTTGCTAAAGAAGATACCATGCTAGATTGGTATCTTGTATTAACAAGAATAAATTTATAGCGGAATGAAGTTGCAAAGGACATATCACTCCAAAATACACAATCCTAGACTCATGTAGGCGAATGACCTTATGTATGAGAATGTAAGTCTTGTGAAATGATATTCCATTTAAATAGAAAATGTCTAATTAAACAAAAAATTATCTAAACATCAATGAGATCACACAACATGAGCTATGGAGGGCACTTATATATCTAAATATCGAATATACTCTATAAGGGTAACACCATACACCATTCCTTATGAAAGGAATCATTCTAAGAAGGCCTTTTCAATGATATGAGCCTTTAAAAATCTATACATTATCTCATCCAATACCATTAGAGTTATGATAAGAGTTGGTCAAGCAAAGGAAACAAGCACAATAGTCAACTCATTCCATCCACAACAATACATACAAAATTAATAGCACATTTACAGAAATTTTTGCCTCAACAGGAAGTTGACAATGGCAAGTGATGTTTGTTTTGATGCTGTTGTTTTACTGTCTCAGGGACGCAGGTCATTACACCCTTCTTAGTATCTTTGTGGTACTGTGTGAGTGCTCCTTGCAAGTAACCACAACAAGAAGATCAATTTTATAATGGTAATAAAATCATCAAAACCAAAAGCAATATTAAAATATTTTCAATAAACATCTAAGCAATAATTTAACCTTGATATATTACAAGTGTGGCATTATCCAAAAACATTAAGATAAAATAATTCTAATGCTAAATAGCAAACACAACTCAAATTACAATGGGCTCATATGGTATAAAAATTGTAGCATCTGAAAGAGTCTTCACAACATGTTATGTTTTTTGAAGATTACAAAAAGGTTCTCAAACTCAAATGGCGATTCCTATATAAACAAAGTGGCCTACTACATGTATTTGTTTTCTGTTTGGAGTGTTACTACAGACATACGAGTGTTGGTCTCCTTTCATGTTTTCTCCTTTTGATCTGCACCAGCTCCATGCTTCATTGAGAGGTTCTTCCCTGGAAGGACGATTTATACTTTTACTATGTCTTATGGTTTAATGAGTTTAAATCTACTCCTTTTTATCATATTTGTGCTTTGTTTTATTTAGTTTCCATTAACTAGGGCCTTTCTACCCAGCTACTTTTCTTTTACAATTGTTTGTACTTGTTGAGTCCAATTGACCTACATTGATCATTTATAGAAATTAATATAAATTCCCTTCTTTAGTTCTTTCTTTTATAAGCTTGACTTTTGTTCAATATGTTTTTGATATTTTGGAGTAGATTTTATTTTTTTATTTTCCTTTTTTTGATTGGACAATTTATTTTTTAAATATTTATCTTTTTGTATAAATTAGTTTCTTTTTTTTAATTTCTTGGTATGGAGGACAGATTATAACTTATTTTATCTCTCCGATGATTACATCTGTAAGCATTGTATTAGCCTATAATGAAGTGATCACTTAGATAATGATACATAAGTTAGCCTTTGCCTTAATTTAAAAGGAGATGTAATTGTCATAAATTAAAGCTAAGTGGTTACTTTATTTATAGTGGAATACGCAGACAAAAGCAGAAGTTTCTAATCATGTACCGTACTGATATTGCATTGATTTATGCAGAATCACTCCTTACAACAAGACAAGGATGTCTTGATTCGCAACATTTCATGCTTATTCAAGGTTAATCTTGAAGCTCTTTATCCAGGCACATGCACTTTAATTTTTCATTTGGAATTATGTTGTGTTTGGATTTAGTAGTTACTGACATAATTTCTCCTGACAGACTGCACAAATGGAAATTGCAAGGAAGAACAAACAAATTAATGACCTTCGCAAAGAGTAGGTTTATTTGAGCCCAACCTTTGCACATATAAAGCAGTTGTGTATATAGGGTGAAAAATAACATTGACAATAGTGTTTGGTTAAATTCTCTTTTTATACACAAGAAGTTTTTATTGAATTAACGTTCTGATGTATTATAGATGCTCTTTGTCTATGGCTCTATACTATATACTGTCTACTGTGAAACTCAAGCATGCCTGAAGAAATGGTGAAATAGGGGTAAAAGACATATATTATAAGTGAATATGTAAAATGATATACCATTTGTTAGTATAGGCTATGCTTGTTCCTTGATGAAGCCATTGTTCTCTATTGTCGAAAAAGTCAAAAAGGCTTTGAATGCAGGGAAATCACTAACTTATTATCATCCAACAAGATTAAAATCCACTGTTAAAAAATTATCTTAGCATTTCGTAAAAAATATTAAATGGAGGATAGTCTTGTGAAATGTATGTCTAGATTTGTTCAATTCAATTGATAAATTTGTGCATATTTATGATTTGTTTGCTATCATAATGATATTCTTATTGGTGATTGTTGTTGCACCTCTCTTAGTTGATGTTACCTGTGGCATTATGGAGTGAGGGCAAAGTTGAGGTCATTGATGGGTGAATGACTATGGGCTCAATGAAGGTTATTAATGGGCTGTTGACTGATTTGAGGGCTAAGTTGAGGCCACTAATGGGCCATTGACTGATTTGAGGGCTAAGTTGAGGCCATTGATGCTACTTGTAGGCAATTGTTTGATAGATGGCTCACTTGAGATTGCACGTGGACAATACATGAGGTTTCTCAATGGAAATTGAGAACAAATTTATTTAGATCTCCACATGATTTATTTTTCTATTGCTAGACATTGGGGCTATATGGTTGTTGATAGAAAAAACTAGACCAGAGTCCAAAGTTTTATGCTTTATTATATATAGTGAACCTTGATGTGATGCAATAAAAAGGGAGAACTTAGGTATTAATAATTATAAACTAAATCATAAGAAATTATATACATGTATATATATACACCAGTATACAGAAGATCATTTATTAATATACCCTAATGTCTTATGAATGTCTTATAATTCATTCCTTATGCTTTACTCACATATCATCTTCCTTATTCTTGTATTCATATGATTTATGCTTCTTATCTCCCACTTTTCCCTTCTTTATATAACCTCTTAAATGCCTCTTCATTATGCCTTTCCAACATATAAAACCTAATTATCTTCTTCCCTCTAATTTATTTATTCCTTAATGATAATTCACTCTTTTATAGCTTATTTAGGCATATTAGAGGCATTTTAGGGCTATTTGAGTGATACATAATGGATATATGGGCCCACAAATGACCCAAATTACATATGTAATATTGTGAAACCTCTTAGGTGCTGTCAACATTCTATCTAGGCATAAAATATTGTCTTGTCTTCAAGATAACCTATTGAAACCACTTTCAACCTTCAATAGTTAATGATGATGGCCTTTCTTGCCATGGATCTTCATTTGTGTGAGTGGAAATTTGCACAATGCCTCTTTGTTGTTGTGACATGTTTACATTTTATTTGTTTCCTTGCCCTTATTCTTGACTTATGGGGTTGAGTTCTATGAAACCTTGTATTTTTCTACTTAAACTA
The DNA here is from genome assembly GCA_007258455.2 of Sequoia sempervirens. Lineage (NCBI taxonomy): Eukaryota > Viridiplantae > Streptophyta > Pinopsida > Cupressales > Cupressaceae > Sequoia > Sequoia sempervirens. Next base: position 206,349,574 of record VDFB02000008.1, read on the forward strand.
CTTCCAAATTAAGGGAAATATCTTCATCTTTACCTTGATCTTTTCTACAAATCTTAGTTGATGTGGTCTTGTCCTTGCAGGCATCTTCTATTTCACTTTGATATTCTTAATGAATTCCAACTAATGTGGCCCTATCCTTGTAGCAATGTTCTCCTTTACTTTTATTTTTTCAATAAATCTTAATGGGAATGGCCTTGTCCTTTTTAGTTGTAGTCTTCTTTACCTTTATTTTCTCAATAGACCTTAGTTGGTATGGTCTTATCCTTCTAGGATTTTTATATTTGCTAATAATCACCCTTTCTTCTTTTTCCTCATTTGCTCTTATGGTTCTAGGCTTCATTATTAATCCTTCTATCCTTATGGCTTCTTTGTATAAACGGTGGCTAATTGTAGGTGCCACCACTACCATTCCTTGTAGTTGTTCTCCTTTTTCTTCTTCCTTCATGTTCTTCTGCTCTTCTTCTACCTGGCTTTCCAACAATTTTTTTAGTAGTTCCCCTTGTGAAGTTTCATCATCACAACATTAAACAATATGTAGCTTCCTCTTAGGTCTTTCTATTCTTTGTTTAGGCTTCTCTATTGCTTTCCTTTTTTCACCATGCTTTTGTACTTCGCTATTCTACTAATCCTTCCAATTCGTCTTCTTCTTTTCATTTGGGCATAAAATGGTGGATGGGTCCCTTAATTGATTTGTCTTTGTTTCTATCACAACATTGAAGGTTTTGTAGAAATCTTCTTCCATCTTTTCTGAATCTTGGTTTTACTTTGATCTTCTTGTTTTAAGTAGCAAGCAAGGGGAATAGGCCATTCCTCATGATGAATCTTAATAACTTCCCTAATTCTTTTCTCAAGTCTTTGGTGTAGTACCCCATCAATGATTGTGGTACTAATTTTTGGATTTTTTTCACTTTGCCTTCTTTTCTTTCTCTTTCTCTTTTCTTTACAAATTATCTTCTCAAGTCCTTTGTCTGGTGTGTGATTGGGGGGGTGGGGGGTTCATTTTCCTCATGGGATCTCTTGATGTGGGTGATCACATATTTTGGGATTTCATTAACTCTCACCATTTATTAATTACCCTTTTGTACACTATATTTCTCTCCTAACTTATCACCTTTCTTATACTATCTTCCACTCCTTGACTTCCTCTCTTCGTATTATTCATCTCATGAATTTAATATATAAGTTATTGCCTCTTCATAGGGTTTCTCCATAGTTTCCTTATGATCCATTGATTTTAGGGACCTTGCATTGTCTCTACCTTCTTAATTTCATTCTTGAACCTCTTTATGTTGGCCAGCCATGCTCAAACCCCCCTAATCCTTTAGGACGTCCTTCTCTATCTCTCATACTCTCAAACAGTTCATCTTCTATGGGTACGTGTACTATGGCTTCAACGATTCTACCCATTTGTGTTCTCCAATCTTTTTTGTTTGCTACCTCATTCCTTCTCTCTCTTTTCATTCTTCATTTAATTTTATCTCCTCTCTCTAATTATTTCTTCTACCTTATTCATCCTACATTGCATATTTATTGTATTCATTCCCCTAACATCACACTTGATTTGCTTCAATAGTCATGTCTTTTTGGATCTACTTCCTTCTCTATTCCATCACCTTAGTATTTAGTTCCTTGAGGGCTAGCGCTTATTATGTACTACCCCACCTCTTCATAATAAATATTTTCACCATGTATAAGTTAAAAAAAGCTTCCAAAATTTTCTTTTCTTAGTTTGTTACCACTGATTTCTTTATTTGGTATGATCTCCCCCTTTATGTAACAACAATTGAGGTCCCCACAACAAAACCAAATGTTGATAGAAAAACCTAGACTAGAGTTCAAGGTTTTATACTTTGTTTTTTAAAGGAAACCTTGATGTGATGCAACAAGAAGGGAGAACATAGATATGCAATAAGTATAATCCAAATTATAAAAAATTAAATACATGCACATATATACACCAATTTACATAAGATTGTTAGTGTAGGTTTTTATTTTCCTATTATCTAGGTTTTTTCTACACTTTTTAGTTAAGCTTGCTTAGGTTAATAATGAGTATTAATGTGAGTGGTAGAGGTGTTGCCATCTTCTTTGGGAGTTACATTTATTAATTCTGGATATTTTTGGTGTACTCTCCCTAATGGTTGTATTTGCCACTTCTCCCCTCTCACTTTGTTTATATATATTTACTCTCTTAGCTTGTATTTGCATCTTGTAGCTTTATGCTGTGATGCTTTCTTAATGCTACTTTGTTTTTTAGTTTTGCATTACTCTCTAGAAGACGGATTCTATAATGCTATTTTGATTTTATTAATCATTTATATTTATAGTTGAATAGTTTCTATTTTTTCACACTAGATTTTGGATTATCATTTGTTTTGCAAATTCTAACATGGTATCAAAGCATTTGGTGCTAGGATAGATCTTTTGTTTCCATATTTAAGAGATCGAGTGGGCTAATAAGCTTGCTTGCAGGTTTCCTAAAAATCTAGTATCCTTTTTTCTTGTATCTTTAGATGATTTGAAGAATTAGAAAAGTTTTATGGAAAAGTACTTTAATCTCTATTATTTACACTTGCGTTTTCTTGGGTGATTGTAGCTTTTTGGTAATTTTGACAACATTTTCAACTATTCCATTTTGTCCAAAAGGTTTGAGAAAGTCAAGTTTGGCTTTCGTTTCATCAAAATTAGAGATTGAGAAACTACTTTGCAAATGGGGGTTTGAAAGGTGCTTCAGACATGTTGCTCATTTTTGGGGCATTTTGAAGCCAAATGGATTTTGCTAGTGTTCAAAAGGCCCAAAATCTCCTATTTTTGTAGAAATTTGACAATTTTGGTGTAGGTGTTTTCAAGGCAAAATTTTCTTACCTAACAGAGCTGTATGACTTTGTTGTATTGTACATGCATCAAATTATAATTTTTTTTCAACGGCTGCTTGTCATTGTGGTAGTGGCAGTTGGGTGGCAATAGGTCCAACTAGTCACCATCGCCACTAGTAGCAGTGGCGACCACCAAGCCTTGCCATTGTGCCACCTGTTGAAAACTTATGATCAGATTTGCATGCACAGAAAATTATTCAAATCAGACACAATAACACAGCAGATACCCTGGGAAAACCCTCCACTTGAGGGAGAAAAAACCCAGCAACAAAGATCTCTCTTCTCTATATAAATAATGGCAACAATTTGCTTTACAATGAGGCCAATTACAAGGCCAATATTCAGCACCTACACTAGATGCAATGACAGATAATAATCTGCCCTCCCTTGATACCTAAATCTGCACTTACAAAAATGCGCAATCTGCTCTTGAAGAAAATTTGCACTTGAATGAAGGAGAGAAAAACAAACTTGCTTGATCATGTTACAAGGAGAGAAGTGGTCTCTTATAAATACATGGCTATATGAGATCTCACAAGGTCGGCCTCAACATAAATTACAATTTGAACAAGGCGGCCAAGATACAATAATCAATGAATATAATTTACAAAGGTCGGCCCAGAATAGTAAATATATTATTTACAAAGTGATGCGCCCATACTCATTTATTCTCACACATAAATAAATAGCCAATAGGCTACATTTATTTATGACTTTACTCGAGGCTGGAAGGATGAACCCGAAGCTGCTCAGTATCATTAACACTCCCTCTCAGCTAGGGAGAGAACTTCCAGCTACACAATACGAATCATCTCAGTATGAAGTCCATCAGCTATCATTGCCTGCAATCAAATATAAAGAGAAAGGATATCACCTCACGAACATCATGGTTACATCCATGTGTGAATTAACATATCACCTCATTATGATATCAACCATCATGGCTACACCCATGTATGGTATGTACAAGTGTTCATCACTTGTGTGATGTTGTCACCTCAACGTGACTTTCACCATGGCTCTCCCAGAGGGTGAAACACAAGTACAAGAAGGTCATCACGGACTCTCTCACGTGATGTTGTCATGGAGTCACACACATGACATCCACCATGACTCAGCTCAGAGGGTGGAAACGAGGGCTTTCACCTTAAATTCTTCCATCACAGAAGAAAGTGCAATAGTAAGTACAAGTGTTCATCACTTGCGTGATGTTGTCACCTCATCGTGACTTTCACCATGGCTCTCCCAGAGGGTGAAACACAAGTGCAACATATGTCATGGAGTCGCACACATGACATCCACCATGACTCAGCTCAGAGGGTGGAAATGAGGGCTTTCACCTCAAATTCTTCCGTCACAGAAGAAAATGCATTAACAAGGGATTTCACCTCGAATTTCTCTCACAAAGAACTCATTAAGCAAGGCTCACTGATTACTAAGACTCATACTCAGTCAAGGCTGGATTCTCCACCATACCAAGCTTGTCTCGAAAGTATACAAACTTTACCCTAGCGAGAGGCTTGGTGAGAATATCTGCCGTTTGCTCATCAGTGCTAATGTACCTCAACTGTACAGCCTTCCGCAGTACCATATCTCTGATATAGTGGTACTTGATCTCAATATGCTTGGATCTGTCATGAAACACGTGATTGACAGAAAGCTTCACACAACTCTGATTATCACAATGAATAATAGTAGGCTCCATTGATTGTCCAAACAATCCTGCAAGGAGCTTACAAAGTCACACTGCTTCTCGAGTTGCCATGCAAGCTGCAATGTACTCAGCCTCTGCTGTACTCAATGCTACTAAGAATGCTTCCTGCTGCACACGAGAATATAGAACCCGAAGCAACAGCCTGCTCCTATGAATCGACACAGCCAAATCGGTCGGTGAAAACCAAGTAACTCCAAGTCAGCATCGAAGTATACTTCAACCCATATCCAACTGGCCACACAAGTATCTCAGGGATATGCTTTGCTGCAACAAGAGATTACCATCTTCTTCAGGCAAATCCTGCATCAACCTTGACCTCTTCATCCAAGATTCCTGCAACACTTTGACTTAGATAAATGTTTTCTAGCGCACACCTTTGGTACTGAAGAGAGTTCAGGATAGTCCTCCTTGACCTCATCTCAGATCTCACTATTCTGAATAGGTTTGCGGAGCTACCAATGACAAATCCAGATGACAGTCTTGAGCAATTCTGATCTCAGCAGCTGAAGGGATCTTCTAAGGATTTAGCACCTAGCTTTGCAATACAATAATCTTCACTTCTTCTCAGCAAGTTACAAAACTCCTTCTTGATCTCTGCTTCAGAGATTGCAAAGAAGACTTTTGGAAGTGAACTCCCTCTGGCCACCAACTCAGTCCCATGGCTGCAAGTTGTGACTTCATGCTTGATCATTTCTTTGGTTGGCATAACTTCCTCATAAGATGCCTCAATCTTTTCATCGCTAAGCAATCTCTCTTCACTTTCTTGCTTCTAGCTGTTCACAAAGCATTTTTAGAGAGAGATTACCAACAGTTTATAACTATCCAAAGAAATATCAAGACTAGAATCATACAATGTTTACTATCTCAAGTTATAGCATGAACACATAAGATTTTTAAGAATAAAAGCAAAAGATCAGGATGAAGGGCTAAAGAAACATATCTTTATATAACTCTTTCTTCGATCTTTTACTCCTCTCGAGAGTGCCAAACATATTACAAAAAATAATCTACACATCTACAGATGTCTTAAGTGCAGTTAGCATGTTTAACATAGAACCAGACCCCACAATGTACTATCACAGTCCATGCACAAGAGAATAGTCTCGATGTGATCATTCTATCACAACGAAAATATAGTTCTCTTTTTCCTCTCAAAGTCGCACTCAAAGACCTTCATAGCTGCAAAGAATAATAGGTAACTCTAGAGGATCTCATCCCAAAGATCACTATTCAAGAGAAACTAAGACAGATTTCCACAATTTATCAGAACTCAATTTCAACCTAGAATGTGATTTCAAGGAAGTAAACAAAGAGTACTTATCTCTTTAAAGATGGTACACATAGAGTTGGATCTGTGGCTGTGACTCATCTTAGCTACCTTCAGTGTGCGATACATGGTCCGCTGCAAAAGTAATTCAAGTCTTCATTTTGCACCACTCAGCACACACTTTACACCAACAGTGCAGTTTCCTAATCTGCGCAACCTTGAGAGAAGGGAGGAAACCTCGCTCCAGTTGAAGACATCAGATACACAATAGTCAGTATCAGAAATCATCTGAATAGTATTAATAAATGACCTGGAGATGTTGATATTCCCAATTTGGAGAAGAGATAGAATGTTCCAGTTCGAGCTTATAAGTGACTTGACTAACAAAAACAGTGCCAAGTAAGAAATAGAAGCGTATAACAATAGGATGTTCAGTCCGCCTTCTCAGACCTATCAGATAGCATTTAATGCCCAACTCGGGTAAGCAAAGATTCTGCGATCAACAGAACAGAGTCGACTTCCTAAGATTTCTGAAGAGAGATCCGATAACCCATACTACTGGAGAAAGTTGTCTTGGTGGTTGTCTCAGGTCTTTCCTTCATACGGCAGTGTCACACTTCCATTTGTGACTCTTAGTGCTTAGATAATCTCTTGATAGATGAGTAGCCTTCTTCCGTGAATTTTTCTTTTGCTTTAGTCTAGTCACGCTACTATAGGTAGACGCCTCCAGCATATATGATTATCAGTGCCAATGATTATTTTTATTTTATTTTAGTATTCGTGAATGCTCCCGCAACTATGAAAAATGATCAATTCCAATATCAATCAACTTCAATGGTGAATACGACCATACCTGATATCGGAACATCTGCAGGAGTTCATGGCTCCTTAACTCTTCGATATCTCACATATTCAATGCATCTTCCAATATTGACGCCACTGGTGGTTCTCGTGATATGCTTCGGAAGGCCAATTCCTAAGGTAACATTGTGATGCAGAAGACCAGTAGCTTGGTTGACGCCAACAGAGATCTCCCGATAGCAAAGTCAAATAATATCAAGGTCGTCGTGAATGCACTCAATGCCGGCATCCAAGAATTTACTCGAGTGACCAATCTCAATATTGAGCCTCCAGATCTCATTTCAACCAATCAAGGTCGAAGAATACAAGGAGGATGAAACAAAATCAAAGAAATATCAAATCCTTCAAGCGGATGCACAATCACGCACATACAAACTCCAGCCATCAGAAGAGAAGCACGAACAGAGACTCATAGTGACAAAACAAATATAGAAGAGAAGGACCAATCACCAAGCGGAAATTCCCGATGCTGCATTGAACAAGAGTCGTGAAGACTTACGGCGACATCAGCATCATGAGCACACAAAGAAGCATAGGAGAATCATCAGATCGAATAACAAATTTGATTACTTTCACGAAATCCACAAATCTGATCGGATCTTCACACAAAGCCCGCTCTGATACCATGTTGAAAACTTATGATCAGATTTGCATGCACAGAAAATTATTCAAATCAGACACAATAACACAGCAGATACCCTGGGAAAACCCTCCACTTGAGGGAGAAAAAACCCAGCAACAAAGATCTCTCTTCTCTATATAAATAATGGCAACAATTTGCTTTACAATGAGGCCAATTACAAGGCCAATATTCAGCACCTACACTAGATGCAATGACAGATAATAATCTGCCCTCCCTTGATACCTAAATCTGCACTTACAAAAATGCGCAATCTGCTCTTGAAGAAAATTCGCACTTGAATGAAGGAGAGAAAAACAAACTTGCTTGATCATGTTACAAGGAGAGAAGTGGTCTCTTATAAATACATGGCTATATGAGATCTCACAAGGTCGGCCTCAACATAAATTACAATTTGAACAAGTTGGCCAAGATACAATAATCAATGAATATAATTTACAAAGAAGGTCGGCCCAGAATAGTAAATATATTATTTACAAAGTGATGCGCCCATACTCATTTATTCTCACACATAAATAAATAGCCAATAGGCTACATTTATTTATGACTTTACTCGAGGCTGGAAGGATGAACCCGAAGCTGCTCAGTATCATTAACACCACCACCATCAAGCGACGCCCCTTGTGCTTGTAGCACTTCCACTCTATCATGCGACCCCTATTCACCACTTTATCAACCAAAAGCCACCTCGCATATGAAGGCAGCTTTTTGCTATATGGCAACACGGTCTTGTTTGAAAATGATGACATTTTTGCATGAGAGCGGTTTTTTGTTGAACCAACAATAGTTTTGGCATCTTTAAGCAAAAAGGGAATATTTTGGTGGCATTTGACATTTTTGACCAATGACGTCAGTAGTTCTGGCTCCCAACTCCATCTCCTCTCCAATGCAGTTTTGATTTTGGTAGTCCAACTTTGGGAGGTTGTTTCTCAACCATACAAAGGCTTTTTTTAGTGCATTTTTTTTATTTGAGGTAGAATTTCATGCTCTTCATAAATTGGTTTTTTGATTTGATGCTCTAGTTTTAAAAAAATTGAAGGTTTTGCCAAAATTTGCAGCATAGTTTCCATTTTGAGATTTTCTAAGGGACATAACTTGTGCATACACTCCTTTCTGGGTCCTTTTTTTCAAAGTGCATATTTTTTTGTGTACTTTGGATTGATGCTCTCATATTAATCTCATATTATACTAAAATTATAGTTTCGATAGTTTGACCATTTTTGGGCCTTGTAAATGTCTGAAATTTTGATATTTGCATTGTAAATTGTGCTAGTCATAAAGTGCCACACATTGTACTTGTTGGGAGGGTCATTTCAGCAACTAGTAATAGGAGGGTGTACTTGCTTTGTTTTCTTTTCAGCGCACTTCACAAAAAAATAATGGGATTAGAACTTGAACCCACTTTCTTTGCTAAAAAACTAAGTGGTTTCACAAATCTGATGAAGCCTATGGAACATTGTGTTCGTTTGTATTTTTCAACCCCCTCTTTTATATTGAATCTTTGAATTCACCAAATAAAATTTAAACTAAATTGGAAATTTTGTTTGGGACTCAAGATTTTATGAGAGGCCATCGGTTGGAGAATGAACTCATTAGTTTGAGCCCAAATAGTTTTAACAGCATTCAAGACTTATTCACTAAATTGAAACAATGTGGAATTGAAAAGAAAGATGCACAATTGATCCTTAGTATTCTCTCTAAGCTTGGTCCTAATTATTCAGTTTTTATTTCTACTTTTTATGCCACCAAGAGTGCTCTTGCAACTCAGTTTACCATTCCATCTTTGGATGCTTTGCCATGTCTCTCATTAGGGAATATGATAAGTTCATCCAAATGGGCAATCTCAAATATTCTAAGTCATATGCTTTGGTTGCCAACCAAAATGCCAAAGAACAAAAATAATCATGTAATGAGGAAAAGAAACTAAAAAATAGCAAGGAGAAAAAGGATAGACTAGTTGTCTCAAAAGTAGCCAACAAGACTGTTAATGATATTGCAGCTTCAAGCTCGTCCTTCCAGCCACAAGTGAAGACATAAATAAATGTAGCCTATTGGCTATTTATTTATATGTGACAATTAATGAGAATGGGCGCATCTCTTGGCAACAATATAATTCTTATCTTGGGCCGACTTTCATTGTAAATTAGATTTATTATTTGTAATTATATTTATTTGTATCTTGGCCGACCTTGTACATGAAGAGGTGCGACCTCTCTCACACTTGTATATATACAAGGTCACCTTCCTCCATTATTCATTCATTATTCAAGTTCGATTTCATTCAAGCAAGGAAAATTCAGTCAAGTGCGAATTACATTAGGAGCAGATTGCAAATTATTTCAAGGGCAGTGCGAATTACATTAAGAGCAGATTGCGAATTGTTTCAAGGACAGAGTTAGATATTGGAAGGTGCAGATTATCATCTGCCATTGCATCCTGTGCAGGTGCTGAAGGTTGGCCTTGAGATTGGCCTCATTGTAAAGAGAATTGTTGCCATTATTCTTATATAAGAGAGATCTTTTGTTGCTGGGTTTTTCTCCCTCAAGAGGAGGGTTTTCCCAGGGTATCTGCTGTGTCATTGTGTCTGATTTTGAATTAATTTTCTATGCATATAATTTGTTCATTAAAATTTACATGGTATCAAAGCGGGTTTGAGAGGATCGTGATCAGATTATTGCAAATCAGCATACCCTTTTGTTCACTTATCTACATCAGTCAAGATGGTGAATGGTTTGAAGGTTGAGGATAGACTCGAAGGTGCATCTAACTTCACTTCATGGAGATTTAGGATCATGCTCACCTTGCGTGAAAATGACTTGGGTGAGTTCGTGGAGTCTAGCATTTCTGAACCCGAGGAGGAAGAAGAAAAGTTACAGTGGGTGAAGAAAGACATTAAAGCAATGAAGATATTGGTTGATTCCGTCAAGGATCATATTGTTCCTATCATCTCTAAGTTGAAGTCAGCGAGAGATATGCTCAAGACCTTGGAAGAGATGTACAAAGTCAACAATACCAGCCGAGCACTTGCACTAAAGCATCAATTGCATCATGTGAAGATGTCAAAGAGAGAATCTGTTACTGCATACTTCATGAGGATTTCAAATTTGAGAGATCAACTCTCAACAATTGGGCATATGGTTGATGACAAGGATTTGACCATGCCTGCCCTCAATGGGCTACCTTTGTCTTGGGAATCCTTCATTCAAGGAATCAGTGCAAGATCGAAATTGCCTAAGTTTGATCGCCTAAGATCTGATTGCATTCAAGAAGAATCGAGGTTGGTGGCAAGAGGCGTGGGTCAAAGTTCAAAGAATGAAGACATTCATGTTCTTGCCTCCCATGCATCAAAGAAGAAAGGAAAAGATGGAAGGAAAGGATTCTTCAAGAGGAATCGGGACAAGGGAAATGATGATGCACCTCCATTCAAGAAGAAGAGGGATATGTCCAAAATTCAATGTTTTAGGTGTGACAAGTTTGGGCACTTCGCCAAGTATTGTCCAACTAGACCTAAGCAATAGGCCACCGTTGCAGATGTTGATGATGCCTCTCCTCAAAAGGATTCAAGTGAATATTTGTTCTATTCGGCATTATCAAGCAGTGTACCTTCCTGTTGATGTGCGTTTTATGACACAACAAACACCTTAGAACAAAGTGTCACAGACGCTCTATTCTCTCTTGAAAAACTACTTCCTATGCTAAGATTGCAAGTGAGTTCATAGGGTAATTCCAATGTTTAAGATGAACGCGGATAGGCTCTGTGGTATGGATGTGATTTGCTGTGGGCACAAGTAAGATTTTGCAAGTTATTCGGAAAAGGAGAGACATAAATGCAGTACCATTTTGGATTTTTTTTGATTTTATATAAAAAAAGTGAAAAAAGATTTAGGGTTTAGAGACTCTATACTACTCCTAAGAACTCAAGAGAAGACGATGACTAAGTGAAACCAAATAAACCATACTCTGTTTCGCCACGTTCAACGACAACTACGCAGAGCAAGTGCAATCTTCTAGGAATGTGCTTGTGATTTTCACATGATAAATAATTGCCATCAGATCGAACAACAATTATTAAAACTGAAGTTAAGCGTCCACAGTAAAGCTCAGTCTAACTTTGCACATTGAGTGAAATCATCCACCCAAAGAAAGTATGAGCTCGGTTCCACTAATCTCCGTTATCAATCAATCATTCTTCTAACATACATTTTAATTCAAATATATTAAGAGAGAAAGAAAATATGCGACCATGCAACTATTCAACAATCAAGTATTCAAGGCACCTCATGCATTTGAACTTCATTATTAAAGTAGTGTTTTCACAACAATCTCATACAAACTCTCTCTTTATTTCTACAATCTATCTCAAATCTGCTCTAACTCTAACTTCTAAGCCTTATCTGATTCTCTAATTTCTAATCAATTTCTAATGAGAATGAGAGAGTGAGGAGGGGGGTTTATATAGTTTTTCAAATTACAAAGAACGTTCGAGATTGATTCAAGATCAATGGCCAAGATTAATCAGAACTAAACCCTAATTAGGGTTTCCAAAACCACAATCAGTTAACTGGAGAGAAGACTAGACAACTGGAGTGTAGTCCTTATCCACTTGTGCAGCCTCACGTTCGGCGAACCTGGACACTATCAGGTCGACCTCCTCCATAGCAATGTCGGGCAGCACGCTAACGTTGTACTCCAGCAAATCCAGGTTCTCGGCACACTCTGCAAACACATTCGCCCATATTGGCTCTTGTAGCATGAAAGAACTTCTGATGGCCATGAATTCGAACACTTTGGTGAATCCTCCTTTCATAATCGGTCCGGTGGTGGAGAAAACTTTCTGTACTTGCTCTTTCAAACTCCTTGGCCGCAAGTGTTTCCTTCGGACAATCTCCTTGTCTAGCATATCTGCAGCCATCTCATAGATTTTACTTTGAATTTCTTTTACTTGTTCTTCAATTCTACCACCATCCTGCTTCACCTTTTCGAGAACTCCCTTCCTTGAGATTAAGGCATAGTACCATCCGTTGAAGTCATAAGCTGCTCCGGCTTCGATAACTTTGTCTTCGATCAACCGTTGCCTTGAAATGCCCTTCAGTTCCCGGATATATGGGATGATCCTGCTCTGAATATCCTCGAGACTACTCCATGACTCTGCAAGATCTGCAACTCGCGAAAGCATGAAGGAAGCCTGTTCATTTATATGTGCCAACTTTTCTGCAAACACCAACTCTTCTTCTTTCCTTCCAACCATCCAGTCTTTAGCCTCCCTTGCTGTTGTCAATTCCTCTTCAAAGTTCGCACTTGGTTCTTGTGAGGCATTCGGAGGTAAAGGCGCCACTTGTTCTCCTTCGTTTAGTGGCTTTGTCAAGTGCTGGATGTAGTCTTTTAGACGTTGAATTTCTTTCTTGTACTCCTTTTTCTTGGCAACTTCCTTTTCTAATCTGGCTTTGATGGTGGCCACAAAATTATCCAAGTCTTCGACTTCCTGTTCTTTTGTTGCCGGACCTATGTCAACAGTCGTGATAGCGTATTCCTCAGGAGCAATCTCGTCTTGAAACTTGCCCGCTGTAGGCACTGCAATTTGCACCGTGCGATTTCCAGCTTCATCTCTCTGAATGGTTGAGAACTTCTTGGCCTTATTCCTTGGGGCAGTTTGCTCTAATCTGGCCAGAAAATCTGTGTCATTGTCCTCCTCCGGGACCTCCACTGGCGCTTTTCTTTTCAATCTTTCCCTCAGCCATTCTGGTACTGTTGGCTGTTCAATCATGTCCTCTTGATTTTGGACGTCCTGCATGTCCTGTATTTCATGCTCTTCCTGAATTTCCGGCATACTTTGAATTTCGTGGACTAACTGCATATCATGGATCTCCTGGACGGATGGGTCCTCTTGAATGCCTTTGAGGGCGGAAATCATTCCTTCCTCAAATTCTCCATCCTCGATGTCCGTGTCGTTATTCGATTCCAAGATTTCCGTACTTGCCGGAGAGGGTTGATTATCATCCTCTATTTGAATTGGCTCTACGTCTTCAACTGGAGAAGGGATCATGGCATTCTCCAAGGATTCTCTATCTAAGGCAAACATCTCCTCTATGTTCCGGGAAGTAGCCGACTGAAGGGGTTTAGACTTATGTTTCTTCCGTGAAGGGCCTTCATCTATCTCTTTACCCTTGTCTTGTATTGCAGATTTATCGGCTTCTTTCCTCTTCTTGGAGTTGGCAGCATCTGCTTGTCCATCCGCATGAGATGCACCGGCATTTGAAGAACATGACTCGGTGTCTCCCATCAACTCGTAGGTAAATTGCACCTTTCTCTGTTTTAACACTTCTACCTGCCGATCTATCCACCACTGGGAGTATTTGAAAACAGGGCGCATCAAGGTGGCTAGATCACCCATCTCAGGTTCGAACCATTTCATAGGTGGAAGCGGCTCATTTTCCTTGAAGCCTGGCTGCACATATATCCCATCATCTTGCAGCTGGTCAGGTATTTTGAAAAGCTCTGTCGCCCTTATCATGCTCAGGGGCAACCTTGACCATAATCTTCTCCTTACATCGTATTCATCGGCTGCGTTGGCCCAAAAGTCTTCTAGGTCAACCCGATGTTTGTATCTTTCTCCGTCCACAATCTTGATGTGATGAAGCGGATCGAAGTTGCTCCTGGCTTTGTATGATATAAAAGGATATTGCTGAATCTCTAGTCGAGCAACCTCTGCTGCTTGTGCGGTCGGGCATGACTCCTCCATGTTGCCGATGAAAAACGGAAAGGTGACGGCAGCTTTCTGCTTAGGCCTTTGGATGTTCTGATAAGTTTCTAACTGTCTTAGCACTTCCAACAATACCATCCTATTTGTCGGGTAGACAGGCAGCCTATAAGGATTTCCGGAAAATCCTTGGATTCTGATGTAGGTGAACTTGGGATATTGAATAAACCAGAATCCATACCGGCTTATCAGGCTTTTGGCTTCGTGCGAGAGTCTCTGGTGTGTTCCGCCTTGAAGAAGCCGGGTGATATACATCAAGAATGCATCGTGAGCTCTCCGGAAATGGGACTTTTCTTTCAGCTGCAGCTGTGGATAGCAGTCGTAGACTTTGAATTTCCCCTCGCCATTGCCGACCACGCCTTTGCATGTCAAGCCAGGATATTTATAATATCTTGCCAATGAATATACAACGTATGAGCTCATGTGGAAAACTTTGGTCTGTTCAAAGTTGACCAACTGTTTGTGCAAGCTGTCACTAATCATCCTGGACCAATTGAACATTTTGACTCCAGTGATTATCTCATCAATAAAATAATACATCCATTCTTCGAAAGGAGCACCGTGGGCACTGCCTACCATTCTGTTAAGTAGCAGAACAATATCACCATATTCTTCTTTGAAGTGAGTTCTGATCAACTTTTTCGGCATCTTGCTTGCAGTAGGCTTTGGTTTTAATAACCAATTCTTGTTTATGTTGGATGCACACAGATCCTTCTGACTTTGGTAAAGTTTGAGTGCATCTTGCTTGGTGCGATAGGATGTACGATTGTACACTGGGATGCCAAAAGTCTCCTGGATTGCCGGCTCGGACAAGTAAGCAAGGACTCTTCCGTCAGGAGCTTCTATCTGTCTATCCTGTGCGTTGGAATGAAGTGCGCACTCTGCCATCAACTCGGGACATTCTTTTGCTGGTGGAAAACCAGCTGCATGGACGATTCCGTTTCGCATCATCCTCATGGCGATTGGTGTTGGCAAGCGTCCGTCAGTCCCGTACATTCTCTTCCGGAAATCTTCAAGGTCAACGTGGCCAAGGTCTGTGTCAAGAACGTGCTCCCACTTGGACTTGATCTTTGATTGAGTTTGGACACCTTTGCTTGCAAATTTCATCTTGGCTGTTTTGAAAAAATAGATCTGCAAGAGAAAGAAATAAGGAAAATTAGAATTCGATATTAAAGTCAATTTGAAAGAACATTCCAGCTGGTAATCAAATTAGACTTCACGAAAAATAACAAGCTGGAATGAAAATGAATGGTGAAGCTTCATGTTAACATGAAATGGACAAGAAAAAATCTGCCTTGTGACTTCTTGGAAACGTGATCGTGATTGCTATGCAAGCTGATAACAGAATATTTCTTTCACTTTGCTGCAAAATCTTTCAACCTTTTGCCTTAAACACTTTTTCTCTCACAACTTTCCTTCTCAAAATTGAGTGATTGCACAAATGAAAAACGAAATCACTTATAGAAGTGAGAGGGTCGATCATTTTAGCATATTTGCAAAGTTTCCTTTGAATCAAGTTCGAACTCATTCTTGCACTTTGTTTCAAGATGGCAAGTTTTATCCTTAACAACTTCGTCCGGGAAAGTTTCTAATTTCATTCACAGTCCAACAAGACTCTTTTTCTCTCTTTCCAATTTCGAAATTTTCAAGACTTATCTCCTTTTTGGTGTTTGGAAAATAAAAGATTAAAATAATTAAAAATAATTATTTTATGTGTCCATTCCAACCCGTTCGTTTTTATGGCTAATTATTTTTGATTTTTCGAAAATTTCTTTGCCAATGCCTTAGGTGTTTTTTCATTTTTCCAATTTTTCTTGCCATAATCTTCAGCATCCAATTTATTTGGCCATGATTTTCTAACCGTTTTCCAAAAATATTTGGCCATGTCCAATTTTATTTGGCCCAAAAAATATTTGTCGTCTGACATTTGTCTAGCCACGTCCGACTTTTCCCTAGCTACGTCCAATTTTATTTTGTCCAAAAATTGCCTCTTGTCCAAAATTCTTTCGCCATGTCCGATTTTATTTGGCCATCGTCCAAAATTATTTTGCCACGTCCAAAATTATTTGGCCATTATCCTCTTTTGTTGGCCATATTTTCTTGCCGTCCGATTTTATTCATCCAAATTCTCGAGTTTTCCATAATTTTCCTTGACAAATCCAATTTTATTTTATCCATTTGCTCAATTTTTCTAGCCATGGCGAAGATTTTTTTTATATTCTCTTGGGCAAATCTTCAAGTGCCAGGTATATTTTAGCTTTCCAAAGGCTTGGACTTAGGCAAATTTCAATTTTTTATACTCTTAATACATGGCGGACTTTGACATTTTCTTTGCCATTCACTTTCCTTTGGCCATGCCTTAGCCATTTTTCTTTCCTTTCATCTTAGGCGGGCTTCACACATTTTGTAGCCACTTTACTTCTTGGCAAGGGCGGACTTTGTTGATTCTTTGGCCATTTTAACCTTGCTTATGGCGGACTTTCCTTCTTTGTTTGCCATTTAACTCTTTGCTTTAGGCATTTTCTTCTTCCCTAAGGCGGACTTTAGCTTGTCTCTGGCCACTTTAACTTGTCTTTGTCCATGCCTTAGCCAAATTTATCTTATTTTGCTTTGGGCGGGCTTTCTCACTTTGCTTGCCATTTTGGAGGGCGGACTTTAGCTTCTTTCTTGCCACTCACTTTTTGTATAGGGCGGACTTGCTTGACTTGCTTGCCACTCTCTCTTAGACTAAGGCGGACTTCACCACATTTTTGGCCATTGCCTAAAGCTTAAGGCGGACTTCCTTGAATCTGTTGCCACTTGACTTGGTTGGAGGGCGGACTTTGGCTCATGCTAGGCCATAACAAGGGCGGACTTCATCTTGGACCTGACCATTCATTCTCTGTCTTAGACATTTTCCCTCTTTCTCCATGGGCGGACTTGCTCCATCTGCTTGCCATTAGACCTTTGCCATGGGCGGACTTCAACCTTTTGCTCACCATTGGACAGATTTTTATGCCATTTCCAAGGGCGGACTTGCTTGATTTTGTTGCCATTGCTTAGATTTCAAAGCGGACTTCAGCTAGTGGTTGACCATGACAAGGGCGGACTTGACAGATTTCATTGCCATTGCCCAGATTTTTATGCCATTGACATCTTTGACAGAGGCGGACCTGACAGGTTTCATTGCCATTGCCCAGATTTTCAGACCATTGATCAAATTTTTTTTATGCCATTGACATTTTGGCTGAAGGTTCTTACTATTCATTCTGTACTTAGGCGAATTTATTAGTTTTCTCCATGACTGTGCTCAGATTTTCCATGAACTGTTCAGATTTCTTCACAATTTTCCAGATTTTCTTGACGAATTTCATGAACTTCTTGCAGATTTCTTCATGAATGTTCAGATTTCTTGACGAATTTCATCAAATCTCCAACCATTTTAGTGCTTTTACCAGATTTCTCTGTGATTTTCCAGAATTTCTCACCATTTTCGAATGAATTTTCCAGATTCTTGAACCTTTTTTTGTGATTTTCCAGATTTTTGACCAAAATTCAAAAAACTTCGAATCGATTTTCTGAGAGTTTCGTTGCTCGTTTCGAACTTCTGAGTGCGTTTTCGAAACTCGTGGCCCTTCTAAAAATAGAAACTTCCTAAAAATAGAAATTTTCCAAAAATAGCAACTTTCCAAAAATAGACCCTAAAAAATAGGGATCCCAAAATTGCCCAAAAGTGCCAAAAAAATAGGTCCTAAAAAATAGGGGCCCGGGGTGAGAAACCCTAAAAATTTGGAAGTGTCAGAATCGACCGAAACGACAGTCGATCTTCGTCTCCCAGGCCTTCTAAGCACAATGGTGACGTTTATACATTGATCCAGACTAAAATTCACTGACTCGACTCGGGTGACCGTTCAAAATTGAAACCTAAAACCCCCAAACGAAGAGCAGACAAAACGGAAGCACGCGAAAGCAAAACCCTAAAAGCAAACGACAAGGGTCCCCATTTGCAATGGGGCGAGGTGTGAGTTAGGTCACAACACTTCCGACACCAACACTTGGATAATCGACAGTGGTGCTTCACGACACATTACCGGTTTTAAGGAGTACTTATCAAGTTTGGTGGAAAAGGAGTCTTTTGAACAAGTCGTCATTGGAGATGATGCTAGCTACTCTGTGAAAGGAATTGGGACCTCTACACTTCATTTGGATTCCGGCATATCGCTTCAATTGGGTAATGTTTTTTATGTTCCCGAAATCAAGTGTAATCTTATTTCTATTTCAGCTTTGGAAGATAAAGGATATCAAGTTGGCTTCTCCAAAGGCAAAGTTCTAGTGTGGATGGAGAACTCTAGCTTCAAGGATGCTCAATTAATTGGAGTTAGACATTGTTGTGACCTTTTCACACATCGCCCCATTCAAGATGGGGAACCCCTAATTTTTTTTGCTCCGTTCCGGTCTTTTGGCTTGGGTTTTTCTCTCTCTCTCGCTCTGTCTCTTTTCTGATGTCCGCCTTTCGAGGGGTTGCGCCCGTCAGTGAATTTAAGTGTGAAACTGACCAAGTCTAAAATTAGGGTTTTATCGTTTTGGGTCAGTCCAAGGTCAAGTAAAGTGAGTAAATTGAAAATTGAACTTAATATTGTTGTCAGCAGGCATCCAGCAGGCTTCCAGCCAGCTTTCATCGAATTCCAAGGTACTTACTATTTTTAGTAAGTGTGAAATTCAGGGCAATTTGTCAACTATTTTGAGATTCCGACAGTCACACAGCATTCAGAGCACATCAGACTGCTTGCATGCCAAATTTGAGCGAAAACGGACAACTTACTATTTTTAGCAGTTCGGCTTTCGGCACAAATTTCAGGGTCCATATGCAGAGTTTTTCTTTGCATGTCTGGATATTCCTTCTGGGTTTTTCGAGACCTTCGCGATGACATAACATGCAAGCCGAAACGACTACTTTCAGGATTCAGCCTTCCGAGGCTATTTTTAGGGTTTGCATGTCGAGGTTTCTTTTGCATGTCAAGTGATTCCTGATGGGTTTTTCGAGAGCTTCGCGATGGTGTGACATGCAAACAGAGATTCTCACTCAGTAAGGAACTTGCTATTTTTAGCAGGTGTGTCCCGGCAGCCGCTTCCCAGCAGTTCAGATTCACGAGCTGATCGCAGTGTCGCAGAAACGAAGACAAACGAAGTTCATTTGGGATGCATGCAAAGCGAATTAGGGTTTCCAACTTTGGAGCCTAAAAATAGGCATCAAAAGTCAAAATCTTCGAAATCCGGTGTAAACCACTGCGATCAGCGTTCTTCAGGCTATCTGCTGGTGAAATTTTGAGTCAAACGGAGCACTTACTATTTATAGTAAGTCAAATTGGAAACATGCTAAAAATAGTAAATCAGTTGCATCGTGTCGATTAATGCGTGATACTTAAGGTCCGCGTGGTGAGGAGCGCCTCATTCAAATTCCAAGTCAAACTGAGCAATGGAGCTATCAGAAACAAGAGGTTACTATTTATAGTAAATCACCACCAGAAACAAGCTAAAAATAGCAGGGTGACTAAAATGGCAGTGTCGACAGGACAACAAGGTCGTGAGGATGCAGTGTGCAAAATTTCAAGTTGATCGAGCTTGAGCAAATTCGGAGAACACACTATAAATAGCGAGGGCCGCGATCTTTGTGAAGGATGATGAAAATTTGTCTAAGTCTGGAGTCTCGTCCAGCAGGCCTGGCAAAATGCGCCCATCTCAGCTAGAGGCATGAAAAATTTCTAAGTGTAAGTTCATCCTGCTCAGGGGGCAAAATGCGCCCAAGATGAAGAAGTCAAAGAAAGTCAACTTTGTTCGTCCTGCAGGCATGAGGAAATGCGCCCAAAATGAAAGTTCAGAAGGTTGAAAAATTTTCTAAGTATGAAAAATCCGCCTCCACCCTCAAAATGCGCCCAAAGCAAGAAAAGTCAACAAGGTCAAAGCTTTTCATCCTTCTCCAAGGCCAAAATGCGCCCAAACTGGGCCATGTCAAGACAAAACGTGGAAGGTGAAGAGTCACCCAAGGACGTTGGAGAGTTCATCCACCAGCAGGGATAAAATGCACCCAAGGTTGCAAGGAGTCAACGGGGTCAAAGTTTTTCATCCTCCTCAAGGGGCAAAATGCGCCCAAATGCATGCATGTGAGGACAAAGTTTGGAAGGCGAAGAGTCACCTGAAGGTGTTCATCCATTAGACACATCAAAATGCGCCCAAGGGGAAAGAGAAGTCAAAGAAAGTCAACTTTGTTTGTCCTGCAGGCCTGGAAAAATGCGCCCAAACTTGTGCATGTGAAGACAAAAACGTAGAAGATGAAGGGTCACAAGGGACGTGGTGGCAAGTTTGTCCTCCTCCTACATGGAAATGCGCTCATGTTTGGATGTGAAAAGTAATTAAGGGTGGTAATTGAGGTGAAGAATATTACCAAGGCATGGTGAAAGGTGTAAATGTTAGGCGCTCAAGGTGTTAGAGAATTTTCCAAGGACGTGTGAGGTGGTGAAGGTATGTGTGGCGTGATTTTCCCTCATGTGTGTGCTAGGCGCCTAAAGCCTATGTGTGTTAGAAAATTATTTCAAGGTGTGTGGCGCAATTTTAAATCCCTCTTCAAGTGCTATATGCGCCTAGGGAGATGGGAGTCATAAGGCGTT